>MU228067.1:773802-800905 GCA_018584345.1 Thuja plicata | reverse complement strand
GCATATCATTGCCTCCAAATATGATGTCATCAACAAATATTTCAGCAATCAAAGTGTTAGCATCAGTATCTTCCTTCAAATAAAGATTATTGTTTTCACTAGTCCTTACAAATCCAATACTTATTAGGTAGGAGTGAAGTCATTCATACCAGGCTCTTGGAGCTTTTTTCAATCCATACAAGACTTTGTAAAGTCTACATACCATGTTTCTCTTGTCTGGATCAACAAACCCTTCTGGTTGTTCAATGTATACCTCTTCTTCAAGTATTCCATTTAGGAATGTTGACTTGACATCCATTTGATATACTTTGAATTATTTGAATGTAGCATAATAAAGAAATATTCTTAGTAGCATAATAAAGAAATATTCTTACTCCTTCTAGCCTAGCAATGGGTGCAAAGGTCTCTCCATAGTCTATACCTCCCTCTTGTACATACCCCTTGCATACTAGTCTTGCTTTGTTCCTTGTGACTTCTCCATTCTCGTTCAACTTATTCCTGAATATCCATTTTGTACCAATGACATTCTTTTCATCTGGTCTTGGCACAAGTGACCATGTCTTGTTCTTCTTGATCTGTTCAATCTCATCATTCATAGCACTTATCCATTCCTCATTATCTAGTGCAGCATTGATAGATTTTGGATCAAACTCACAAATTAAATAATTTGAGTTTAAAGACTTACTTCTTGTTCTTGTACCAACTTTCTTATCTCCTATGATTTGGATCTTTGGATGGTTCCTTCTTACATATCTTGAAAGTACAGGTAGAGCTATTTGCATATCAGCTTGATCATTATTTTGATCTTCATTCTGTTCTTCATCACCTTGCACATTATTCTGATTATTAGCCTAACTGTCGGTAACAACACTCTTACCGTCAGTTGCAACATTATGTTGTTATGGAATTAAGCACTGTTTCTTGGGTAGAGTTTTGAGTTCTTCATAGTATACAAACTTTTTGTAGTCCTCTGGTTCTTTTGTGCTTTCCAACTCATTCTTTTCTGCAAATTTATCTATCTTTACATTTGCACTTTCAACAATTTTGTTAGAAGCCTTGATGAGACATTTATAAGCTTTGCTTTTGGTGGAATACCCTAAAAAATACCTTCATCACTCTTGGAATCAAGCTTTCCATTTCTACCATCCTTTAAGACATAACATTGACTACCAAAGATTTTGAAGTAACTTACATTGGGTGTTTTACCATACCATAGATCATAAGGTGTCTTCTTTGTGTCCTTCTTTAATTGTACTCTATTATGTGTGTAGACAGCACTACTAACAGCTTCCCTCTAGAAGATTTGGGTGATGCCTTTCTCTATCATCAGTGTTCTAGCACAATCAACTATTGATATGTTCCTTCTCTCAGCAATCTCATTTTTTTGTGGTGTTCTTGGTGCAGAAACCTATCTTTTTATACCATGCTCATTACAAAAATTAGTGAATTCATCTGATATAAATTCTCCTCCTCTATCTGATCTTAGACATTTCAGATCCTTACCAGTTTTTTTCTCTACCATAGCCTTATACCATTTAAACATCTTGAATGCTTCAGATTTATCTTTAAGAAACATGGTTGTCATCATTCTAGAGTAATCATCAACAAAGAGAATAAAATATATATCTCCATAATAACTCTTTGTCCTCATTGGTCCACATAAATCAGTATGGAATAGTTCTAGAATCTCATCAGATGTATAAGTTTTACTTTTGAAACTAGACTTAGTCATTTTACCTGTTTGACAATTCTTGCACATGATGTTCTCTAGCTTTGTCATCGTCGGTAAGCCTCTTACATTTCTCATTCTACTTATTTTCATCATGTTGTCAAAATTCATATGACACAATATTTTGTGCCACAACCATATGTCTTCATTTCTAGTCATTAAGCAAGTGGTGTTAGTATCATTCAGATAGAATAAGTTACCTTTAGTCTATTCACCAGTACCAATCAGTTTTCCTGATTCATTGAAGATCTTTGCCTTTTTATTCTCACAATGCTACTCTATGTCCTGAATTATTCAGCTAGGAAACACTCAACACATTATAATTCAATCCTTTTACCCAATAAGAATTTTCACATTTCATCAGGTTATTCATCATTATTGTTCCTTTACCTTCAACTGGACAAGGTGTATCATTACCCATTCTTACTGTACCACCATTATAATACTGAAAGGTGTTAATCCAGATATCATTCTTGCCAACCTTAGATATGAGTGTAATTTCTACATACCTTTCATCTTCATCTGAATCATCTTTCACAGCTACAACTACCATCTCGATGTCTTCATCAAATCTGGTGTCAGTATCTTCATCTTTGCAAGCAGCTAGGTAGCTAGCCTTCTTGCCTTTGAACTTGTAGTCTTGGGTATCTCTTCTTTCTATTTTTGGGTAACCTCTGTAATCTTTGTTATCACCTTTTTCAGATTTCTTCTCAAAAGATCTGTCATTACTTTTGTGATCTTTTCTTCTGTTAGGACATCTTGCAGCAAAGTGTCCAATCTCTTTACAATTAAAACATACAAGTGGTAACTTGCCTTTGTATTTACCTTTTCCTCTCTACATTCTTCTTGCCATAAGTGCTTCTATTTCATCTAGATCTTCTTCTTCACTTTCACTTTCACTATCTATTCTAGATGTGTGTCTATGACTTGATTTTCTTATTCTCATAGAAGACTTAAATGCAGACTTTAAGTTTGGTGAGACACTATTATCAAAGTTATTCATCTCAAATGAAATCACTCTACCAATTAAACTATCAAGAGTAAATGTATTGTTAGCTACTTGATGTAATAGCCCAGGTCCAGTTGTACCGACAGTCAGCTTGATTGTGCTCTAAGGTCTCTTGCATAGACCTTATAGGGTATTGTTTCACCCCAGCTTGAGGAAGTTGCTAAGATCTTCACCTCAAGTGCTCTAGACCAGTCTTACACCGTAAAGCTACTATTTCATGTTGTAGAACCCGTTAGGCTAGGTTCATTCCCCAAGCTAAACCGGTGGTTTTCACCTGAGGAACATAACAACACACTGCACATGGAATCCATTAAATATATTCTTTCTTATTCACAAGAACTGAACTATTATAGGATGATATGATCTATGGCCATCTCCTTCTCTAACTTATCTATTTTCATCTATATGCTATTACAAAAGCTTTTCAGCTATATATACATCCATCAAAATATCACCCAAAATATCTGATACTCGTGGACAACTTCAACCACCCTGCAAAGGTGGCCAAACTAAGCAATAAATGACCCTTCCAAAATAGTAATAGGTGTCCTTGATCCTTTCAAGAAAAAATGACACGTAGAGAGTCATTGCAAGTGACCCAGCTGGTCACAAACGTCACATCCCACATTTCCTGGGTCGTTAACCGACATTACCGAGCACCAGTGTTGACTTTTTAGAACAACAGAAACATCATCGGTTTCTAACCCCAACAACAAACATAGTCATCGATGGTTATCACCAAAAAGCATCACCGACAAACACTACCAACAAACATTGTCGACGAATAAAAACTGACTGATAGAAACTGACAGACATCGCTGACAAACAGTGTAACTTAACTTAGGTGCTACTGCACCATACTCCCCAAACAAAAATAAATAAACTTCTAGGTGATTGGAGTAATTCAGGATTGATGCCTAACTTTTGAAAATCAGTTTCCTGTACCCATGCAGCCTCTGAATCAGCTTTGCCCTTCCATTTTACCAGATGTTCCATATAGGTCCATCGTCTAGTCTGCTTGGCAACTCTTGAATTCAAAATCATGTCTGCCTTCAGTTGGGGTATAATAGGAAGTTTAAGCACTGTGAGATCCTCAGTATCTCCTATGAGATCAAAATATCCTTTGAGAATTGGACCTTTATAGGATACCAAATCTCCCACATTGAAAATAGGAGATAATCCTATGTCGGTAGGAAGATCAACTTTATAAGCATTAGACCCATATTTTTCCAATATTGCATAAGGGCCTACCTTCCTCATCTGAAGTTTACTTGGAACTCCTTTCTGCAACCTTGCTGTGTTGAGGTGCACCATGACTAAATCTCCAACCTGAAATTGAACATCTCTTTTCCTTGCATCTACCTTATGCTTGATATAAGTGATACTCTCTATCAATGCTGCTTTAACTGAGTCATGGACCTCCTTCATGGATTGAGAAAAATCTTTAGCATACCCACTCCTCTTTGTATTTCCACCAAGATCCCTTAATTCACAAATACCCTAGGGATGAATCCCATACACAATTTCAAAAGGGCTCTTTCCAGTAGACCTATTGACTGTATCATTGTAGGAAAATTTTGCTTGAGCAAGTAACTGATCCCATGATTGTCCATACTCCTTGGTAAGGCATCTCAAAATATTACCTAGGCTTTGGTTCACCACTTTAGTCTAACCATCGGTTTGTGGATGGTAGGCTGAGCTAAAAGAAATATTTGTACCAAGCTTCTGCCATAAAGTTTTCCAAAAATGACTCATAAACTTGGAGTCCCTAGCTGACACAATACTCAAAGGTAATCCATGTATCTGGACTACTTCTCTAAAGAACAAATTGGCTATGTAACAAGCATCATGTGCAGTTTGTCATGGTACAAAATGAGCCATCTTACTGAACCTGTCAACAATTACAAAGATGTTATCCATTCCTTACTTGGTCTTTGGTAACCCAACAACAAAATCCATACTAAGGCATTCCCATGGTCTATTTGGAATGGGAAGGGGCTGATACAATCCTACATTGGATGAAGTCCCTTTTTCCTTCTGACAAACCAAACAAGTCTCTACATACTTTTGGATGTCCCAATTCATTCTTGGCCAATATTAATACCTCTTGACCAATTCTAGTGTTTTTTTCAACCCAAAATGTCCACTTAAGGAACCATTATACTTTTCCTATACTAGATTCTCTCTCATGGAACCTCTTGGTACACAAATTTTTCCTCCCTTAATAGAAGACCTTCTTGAAGATTATACTCAAAATATTCACTATGAAAATGATTTTGATACTCTTGACATACCTTGTATGCTGCTGCAAAATCTTCATCGGCTGGATACAGATCTTTGAAACTTTCAATGCCAATGCTTCGTAGCTGAACTTCGTGCACCATGAGTAACCTTCTACTAAATGCATCTGCCACCTTATTCTATACTCCCTTCTTATGCTTTATTGTGAAGGTGAAGGCTTGGATGTATTCCACCCATTTCATATGCTTGTGACTTAGTTTATATTGTGAACTTAGAAAACTCAGAGCCTGATTGTCGGTAAAGACAACAAATTATTTAGGAAGTAGATAGTGTCTCCATTTCCTTAGTGCTTGCATTAATGCATACAATTCCAAATCATATGAGGAATGCTTCTTCTTCGCATCACTGAGTTTCTCACTATGAAAAGCTATTGGCTTTCCTTCTTGACTCAATACTGCACCGAAAGAAATATTACTAGTGTCACATTCCACAGTAAACAATTTGTCAAAACTAGGAAGTGTCAAAATCGGTTGAGTCACTATTCTCTTCTTTAGATGTTCAAATCCTTCATTAGCCTACTCATTCCATTGGAACTTGTCTTTCATACCTCCTTTGATGGTATCTAAAATAGGTGCACTAATCTCACTGAACTGTTTGATAAATTTTTTATAAAATTGTGCCAAACCTTGGAAGCTTCTTACCTCTGTAGCTGATTTTGGTGTAGGCCAATTCAAGATTTCTTCTACCTTTCTTAAATCCATCTTCAAGTTACCTTCTGAGATAACAAAACTGAGATATACCAACTCTTTCTTCCTGAGTTCACTCTTTTCCAAGTTGATTTTCAACTTTTCTGCATGCAATCTCTGCATTACCAATTGCAAATGTCTAAGATGATCCTCTTTTGTCTTGCTGAACACCAGGATGTCATCTAAGTACACTACAACCCATTTTCCAATGAATTCCTTCAAAACTTCATTCATTAATCTCATAAATGTGCTTGGGGTGTTTGACAACCCAAAAGGCGTAACTAGCCATTCATACAATCCTTCAGTAGTCTTAAAAGAAGTATTCCACTCATCTCCCCCTTTAATTCTTATATGATGGTATCCACTCTTAATATCTATCTTGGAGTAATATCTAGCTCCACTAAGACAATCCATCAAATCTTCTATCCTAGGTATTGGAAACCTATACCGGATAGTTATCATGTTTATGGCCCTGGAATCTGTACACAACCTCCAAGTACCATCTTTCTTTGGGGCTAAGACTGTGGGAACAGCACAAGGACTTATGCTCTCTCTAATCAACCCTTGGTCAATTAGTTCCTGGATTTGGTTAGAAATCTCTGCATTTTGCTGTGGAGTCATCTTATAAGCAGCTTTATTTGGAAGTGAGGCTCTGGGAATGAAGTCAATTTGATGACTAATAGATCTATGAGGTGGTAGGGTAGTTAGTTGACCACTACTAACTATGGCCTGATATTGAGTTAACAGCCTTTGTATTTCTAAAGGCAACTCTTCTCTTTCATTCCTCTTCTCACTTTTTGGTTTTAGAACCAAGGTAAAGCCTACTCCATCTCCTTCCAATTTTTTTAGGAATTCTTTCTCACTGACCACCAGTAGGTTGGGACCTCTTTTTATTTCCTTTTCTTCATCCAAGATTGATTGTACCTTGAAATTCGTTCCATCTTTCTTAAAGGAATAGGAATTCTCTGCTCCATTGTGAATTTTATATCGGTCATACTACCAGGGTCTACCTAATAGCAGATGACACACATCCATGGGTAGGATATCACACAAAATTCTATCCTTATATCTCCCTATGGACAATTCTATCCAAGCTTGTTCATTGACTATTACATGTTGATCTATATTCAACCAAGTAACGTTATAAGGATTAGTGTGAGGAATCCTTGTCAATTTTAACTTCTCAATAGCTTCTAAAAAACCAATATTATCAGTAGATCCTAAATCTATGATAACTTTACAGACCTTACCGATTATTTTGCAATTAACTCGAAACAAAGATCTTCTTTGGCTTGGCTCTTCTTTTGCGGGCTCTTTTAGGAGTGTTCTCTGAACCATCTAATGCTCTCTCATCTTTGATCCTATGGGGACATCTATAGTCTTGCTAATAGAAGACTCTTCTTGCACATAGTTAGCTCTTTTCTCTCCTCCTTGGGAAGTAGAGCTCTTTACTGGACACCAATACATAGGATGCCCAAGTTGCTGACAATTATAGCACTTCAAAGAAGATAAATAAGATCCTCTTCCTTGGCCATCATTCCTTCCTCTTGAACTTTTATTCGAACCTCTTCCTCTATTGTAAGCACCTCTAGTGTTACTAGATTCTCCCTGATTCTCAGTGAGTTTATTCTCACTCTGAGTCTTAGCTTTAGGATTTCTTCCACCATATCCTCCTCTATGACCTCTATTGTCTCTTCCTCTAGCTCTATTGTTTGAGTCTTGTTTCTTTTTGAACTTCTCTTCCACTTTAAGGGCTAATTGATAGCATTGGTGGACAGTCTTGGGGCTTAAGAGACTAATTTCTTTTTGAATGCTCCATTTAAGGCCATTTTGATATCTTGCCACTTTTAGGCTTTCTTCTTCCACCACATGGGACCTTAAGCATAGCTTATCGAATTCTTCTGTATAGGCACTGACCTCTAAGTCTTTCTGCCTCAGATTCTGCCTTTTCTTATGTAGTTTCACTTCATAATCATCAGGAAGATAATTTTCTTTCATCTTTGCCACCATACCTTTCTAACTAGTTATAGGGTTCTTGCCTCCCTTTGTCCTTTCATCTTTGAAAAATTTCCACCAAGTGAGGGCAGTCCCTCTCAATCTTGTCTTGGCTACTCTAACTTTCTGAGCTTCGGTCATATTATCACAATCAAAGTGAATTTCAAGACCTTCTATCCACTCCATGATTAATTTTGGATCCATTTTGCCATTAAATAGAGGCACACCTTCTAAGGACTTACAACTCATTGCCTTTAATGCTTTCAAGAATGGTTCTTCTTGAAGTATTGAGTCTAGCTCTAGGATTATATCCTCCTTAGCCACTTGTTTACTCTTCTCATCAGCTTCCCTCATTAGTTCACTAACTATTGTAGTTTGAAGTTGCACTTCTTCTAGTTTATACACCATATTGGCTAACTGCTCCTTCAGGAGTTTGTTCTCCTCTCTTTGCTCATCCACGTTCCTTTCTAGCTCTGTGTTGGTCACCATTTTTGACGAATTCACAGACTTCTGAAAATCACACCCAAACAACACAAGCCCAATTCTCAAACTTGCTCTCATACTAATCTGATGTAATAGCCCAAGTCTAGTTGTATCGACAGTCAGATTGACTATGCTCTAAGGTCTCTTGCATAGACCTTATAGGGTATTATTTCACCCCAGCTTGAGGAAGTCGCTAAGATATTCACCTCAAGTGCCCTAGAATAGGCTTACACTATAAAGCTACTATTTCATGTTGTAGAACCCGTTAGGATAGGTTCATTCCCCAAGCTAAACCGGCAGTTTTCACCTAAGGAACATAACAACACACGTTGCACATGGAATCCATTAAAGATGTTCTTTCTTATTCACAAGAACTAAACTATTACAGGATGATATGATCTATGTTTATCTCCTTCTCTAACTTATCTATTTTCATCTATATGCTATTACAAAAGATTTGCAGCTATATATACATCCATCGAAATATCACCCAAAATATCTGATACTCGTGGACAACTTCAACCACCCTGCAAAGGTGGCCAAACTAAGCAATAAATGACCCTTCAAAAATAGGAATAGGTGTCCCTGATCCTTTCAAGAAAAAACAACAAGTAGAGAGTCATTGCAAGAGACCTAGCTGGTCACAAATGTCACATCCTGCATTTCCTGGGTTGTTAACCGACATTACTGAGCGCCAGTGTTGACTTTTTAGAACAATAGAAACATCGTTGGTTTCCAACCCCAACAACAAACATAGTCGCCGATGGTTATCACCAACAAGCATCACCGATGAACACTACCAACAAACATTGCCGATGAACAAAAATTGACAGACAAAAACTGATGGACATCACCGACAGACAGTGTAACTTAACTTAGGTGCTCCTGCATGACTACTGCTCCCATTTCTTGAATGGCAGAATCTCTAATAGCATATACAGGCAATAAGGTTCTTAAGAATTTACTTACCACTGTCTCCTCTTCTAGTACACCTCCAACTCCTCGTATAGCATTGACTACTTCTTTTATTCTTGTGCTATACTATGTGATGTTTTCTCCTTCTTTCATTCTGAGATCGTCAAATTTTCCTCCAAGGCTTTCTACCTTGGATCTCAAAAAATTTGTATCACATCCATGTACAAGCTTCAGTTTGTCCCACATCTTCTTTGCATTTTTTCAATCCTTGACATCTTCAAATTTAGTATCAGAGAGTGAGGAAGAAATCTCTATAACCATGCAGCTGTGTTCATGCTTCTCTCTCAATTGATCTACTATCAATACTCCTGTAGGCAACACATATTCAGTACCTAGGAATTGAGTAACATCATTACCAATACCTGATAAGTGGAGTCTTATCCTACTTTGCCATGAAGAAAAATTATCTTTGTTCAACTTGGGCACATCTCATCTCTTCATCTTGTGATCTTTGACTTAGGTCTTGAAACCTTCATTTCTAAGCACACAAGCTCTGATACCAATTTTTAGTAATAACTAAGAGGGGGCGTGAATCAGTGGCCTCAAATTTTTACCCTTTAAACATTAACCACCAATCAAATAAACCTCAGATTATTAAGTCCCTACAAGATGCATGCCATGAAATACTTAGAATGAACAACTGTCTATCGGTTTTCCTTGTTTGTCCTTATTCTCCTTGATTTACCGATAAGCAGTATAACTATTTACCAAAACTCAGTAAATATGCAGAGTATACCAATCAACCCAGTGTTAACTATGTTAGATACAAAACAATAAAGAAATGAATCATACACACATAACACATGAATTTTTAACGTGGAAACCCTGTTAAGGGAAAAACCACTGGGACTGGTACCCCAAATTTTCACTCTTCTGAAGTGAGCCCTATTAGGAGCCAACCATGTTAAAGGTTACAAACACACTGTTAAGTGTGACCTTGTTAGAGGATTTTATACATAGAGGTTGTCACTTAGTTTCAGGCATCTATTGCTACCATCGTTGAATCAACCTCCTTCTTAGACTGTCAATAGGTATCGGGCAAGTCCAATGCTACTTTCATGAATCAACCTTTTTGGCACTCCTTGGGATGTACCTCAATATGTGCAATAATGTTAAGTCCTACTCTGTTAAGAGACTTGATGCTTCAATGGTTAAACTGAAACACTATGACCTATTTCTAATGCAACTTTGAATTGCATATTTTTAGATCTATTTAAGTACATTACCTCTCTGATCAATGTATCAATTCAATTCTTTGTGCTCCACACTTTCTGCTCTGTGATGTTGTACTTCACTGTTTGTCGGTGTCTGTAAAATTCTTTAGTTATCCTTCAGCTTGATTGATGAGGATTGTATGAAGTAATTCTTCATCAGTTTCTCTTCAGCATCCTCTTTTTATTCACTTCCCTTAATCCCCTTTCCATGAATGTGATCATCAGAAAATGAATTAAGCTTGTCTTTTATATAGACATGACTTTTACCTTTTCTTGATTCTTGATTCATGGCATGAAAAACAATCTAGCCAATTTGATTTAAAGAATAACTCCTGATTTATCTCGTAGTTATCTTCTTTCCAATTGTACAAATCTTCTTTAAATCAACTACTTAACTTTGGTCCAATAAAACAAATAAAACAATTAGTTAAGTCTATCTTTAGCTCTTGCCAGGTAGATATTTTTTCATTTTCTAAACTCTCTATTCTGTCAGTCAATTCTTTAGTTAGTTGTCAGTGACAACTGACATTTCCATCAGTATGACTCTAGTTAGCTTCGGGATCTCCATCCGTCGGGTATCATTAGATTCTTACTCTTCGGGAAACTCTATGGTTTTGCTTCGTTGGGAAACATTGTCTTCTACTTGTCGGGTATCACTGTGACTTTTCTTCTTTGCCTTTACCGATGGTGTGCACTCCGTCGGTATTATCTGTCACTTAGTGAATACTTGACATTTATGCATTGCTGAAAGCATAACCTTTGTTCTATAGAGTCTCTGAAGTGTTTGGCATTATGTACATGACCATACAGATGATATCAAGTGTACATCAATGACAATACAAACCATTAACTGATTTAATGGTTTGCATTATCTTCAACTTAACATTATCAAACATTTAATTAGTTACACGTCATCAAATACTTATACTTCAAATGGATTTCTAGATTTGGTACATACAGATTTGTGTGGTCCTATAAAGACAAGAAGTTATTATGATGAAATATATTTCATGCTATTGATTTATGACTATTCAAGGATGATGTAGGTTACATTTTTGATAGAAAAATTAGAAGATTTTTCATAAATTTTAGATATTCAAGATGATGGTTGAAACAGAGTTTGGACAAAGGTTGAATACCCTAAGATCGGATAGAGAAGGATAATTTACATCTAGTGAATTTTATGCTTATTGTGAAGAACATGGGATCAAGAGGGATATTTTTTCTCTATGAGCCCCGTTGGAGAATGGTGTTGTAGAGTGAAGGAACAAAAGTATCCTATACAAAGATAGGACTATGATGATTGAAGGAAATATTCTATAGATCTACTAGAGAGAAGTCATAAGCTCTATTATTTATGCCTTGAACCAAGTGCATATAAATAAAGGAACTGATAAGACTCCTTATGAACTTTGGTATGGTCATATTCCTAGAGTGAAATACTTTGGAATTTTTCAAAGTAAATGCTATAATAAAAGAGAGGAGGCTATTCGGAAGGTTGATCCTAGAAGTGATGAAGGAATCTTTCTTGAATATTCTACTAAGAAAAAAAGAATATAAATTTTATAACTATAGACTGAGGAAGATTGTTGAAAGTGAAAATTTTAGAGTAGATAAGAATGAGTAGAGATCATAAAGAACTTGCAAGTATGACATAAATGAAGAGAACAATCAAATTGTTGAAATACAGAATTAGGATCGTGATCAGAATGAACATATTGAACCTATGGCTAATGAGGAGGACATTGAAACCAAAGGTTCTACTACAAAGCCTATATTTAAAAATCCATGGTGTGTAAAGATTAATCATTTTTAAAATGCTATTATTGGTGACAATAATAGAGGTTTTCAAACTAGAGGAATAATTTCTAGAGGAAAAACATATTTTCTATCAAACTTTGAACCTAAATATGTGAATGAATCTTGTAATTTTCAGAGTTGGATAAATTCTATGAGGGAACAACTTGATCAAATTGAAAATAACAAGACTTGGATGCTTGTTCCATGACCTGTGTACAAGAATGTGATCAAAACTAAGTGGGTATTCAGCAACATGTTGAATAAAGATGGAAAGGTGGTTTGGAACAAATCTAGACTGGTATGCTTGAATGGTATTCACACATGGAAGGTATTAATTTTCAAAAGCTTTTCCCCTAAAGATATAATTGATTTTTTTATATTTCTACTTGTATATGTGGCTTACATGAATTTCAAAGTCTATCAGATGGATGTCAAGTTTGTATTCTTGAATGGTGAGTTAGAGGAAGATGTTTACATTGAACAACCTGGTGGATTTCCACTAACCGATGAAGGAGATATGGTTTATAAATTGCAGAAAGCATTGTATAGATTGAGGAAATCCCCTAGAGGTTTGTATGCTAGATTAGACAGGTACTTGACAAATATTGGATTTAGAAAAGGTATAGCTAACAATAATTTTTACTTCAAAGTAGTTAATGATAATATCTTGATTGCTGAAGTTTTTTTTATATGATATCATATTTGGTGGTGAATATGAATTGATTAAAGGATTTTATGATGAAATGCAAATATAATTTGAGATTTCTATGATAGGCGAAATGAAATTCTTTCTTGGATTGCAAATTACATAGATGGATAAGGAAATTTTTGTTACACAGTCCAAGTATGTTGCAGAGTTTTTGAAAATGTTTGGTGTGAAAAAAACCTGTTGGAACCCCTATGGTTACTGGTTGTAAATTGACTATAGATGATGAATCCCCCTGTGCAAATCAAACAAGATATAGATCTTTTATCGGTGGATTGTCATACTTAACTAATACTAGACGTGATATAATTAATGTTATTTTTATTGTGGCGAGATTTCAGAATTAGATGTTATTACTGTTAAAATAATGTTCAGATACTTGTAGCGAATAGTTGACTATGGCTTGTGGTTTGGTAAGGAGAATTATTTTACACTTTGTTCATATACATATACGGAATGGGTAGGAAATGTTGATAACACAAAAATTACAAGTAGTGGTGCATTATTCTTGGGTAAGAGAATAATCTCTTGGACAAGTAAGAAGCATGATTGTATTTCACAATCTACTGTTGAGGGTGAGTATGTTGCTGCTACTATTAATTACACTCAAGTTGTGTGGATGAAGCAAATGTTGAAATATTTGAGGATAAATATTGATGAACCTATTGTTATTTAATGTGATAACTCAAGTGCTATATATGTCACAAAATCATGTGCAACATTCAAAGACAAAGCATATTTCTATTAAGTAACATTTATTGAGGGATAGAGTCAGTGAAAAGGAAGTAAGATTGGAGTATGTATCTACTAAGGAATAGATTATTGATATTTTTACAAAGCCTTTGTTGAAGGATGCATTTGAGTATCTGAGGGATAAGATTTGGTAGATGGCCACTCTTGATCAGAGTTAATGATGCTAAGGATGTGATCAATCTATAACATTATCATAATATTATTCTCTAGATTAATGATTTGGGGACTAATCGTTAGGGGGAGCAGTCTTTAGGATCTTATGGATCAATATTGTAAAGTTTCAATCTCCTTTTGAGGTGAGTTTATTTTTTTTTTTTATGTATTTGGTCCTTTTCTATTGATGTCAAAGGGGGAGAATATTGTGTGAAAAACAAGTTGTGTTGAGATTTTTATAGCTGGATATTCAAAGTGATCAGATGGATATATTATCTCTTAGTGTCTTTGTGCATTGATCATTTTTTCACTTAATATGTTGCCATCAATGCCAAAGGGGGAAATTGTTGTAAGATTTTTAAGCATGTCATAGATTTTTTATTATGTATTGTCTATGTGTGCTGACATTAATGTTTTTTCATTGATGTTAACATACTACTGTTGTTACAGACAATGTGTTTTTTCAGTAGAGAAAATTTTAGTAGTTCAGGTGAGATTTTATTGTTCTTGTGAAATTATTAGAAGTGATGGTTTAGATATGTCTATATTTTATTATGCTCAACTTATAGAGCTTCGCCTGTAATTTGAAGTGAAATATGTCTGATTTGTCAAGTGTCGGTAGTTCAATGTTCTTGTTGGTGAGGATATTTTTGTGGTTGTTTTTTTTCTTTGGTATAGATTAGTGTGGTTGGTTTAGTGGACACAAATTTGGTAGATTCTTTGGGACTTAATTTTGTTTCCTCACATATTTTTATTCATGACTCAGAGTTCAACAAGCTATCTTTTTGGTATGATAGAGTTTAATGTTCAGTGTTCATGATGAATAATATAGAGACGAGTCTAAATTTTTAGCTTGAGATGTTATGAAGGCTTGAGAGGTTATTCATGTTTCTATCTAGTGTTCTTGGATCATGTTGTTGGTTAGTTATTGATTCTTGGTGATCAAATTTGGTGATTTAATGAGTGTGTTGGAGTTTCTTAATATAGGTTGTAGCCAACTTGATGAAGTAACGTCTTTTAATTTGAGGTGTGGATTTGATGAAGTTGTTGTGTGTTCTTGTATGATGTTTGGGTCCTATCTAATGTAAGTATTAGATCTAATGCTATAAATTCAGCTTGACTCTACTCTAAGGTTTCTTTCTTAGACCTTCTAGGGCATTCCAAACCCTATTCCAAGGGAATTCACTAAGATCTTCACCTTTCACTCAAGACCCAATCCCCCATCCACAAATTATCACTCCATTATGACTGAACCTACAAGGTTAGATTCATGATTCTGGCAAAACCAACTCATTCAGCCGATACTCTCAAAACATTTTCTTCCTCACTTTTCTTCCCTAACTAGACTATCCTCAAGCTCGCCTAGGGGAAGAACTCCACTTTCATGTCTAACACTTATCCTAATAAAACAAAATATAAAGCTATGTACAAGGGCTCCTCTCAAATTCTATGTAGGCACATGGTTCTCACCATGGATTCAAGAACCTCAAGGATCCATGAACTATAACTACCCAAAATAGGTTAAGAACTCACAACCTGCAAAATAGAATAAAACCAATCTACTTGCACTTGAAACAAACAATGAAACTCAAAAGATAGACTAAAAACCCTCTCCAAATTCTATTCAAAATTCCTCTAATTGTTACAATACGCATCCATCATTTGAAACTACATGCAGGTAGATATTTATCCTGTGTTTTCCAACTGTTGGTTGAATTTCTTGTTTTGGCAGTTTTCCTGGTTCCCTGTTCTTTTCTCTGTGATCTGGTGTTTTTAATCAGCTATCTCTCGTTCCTTTTTGCTTTACCTATGTCAATTTTTCAGGTTTTCAAGTGTGAACCTATCTCAATTTGCAAAAAACCCTGAAAACCCTTAGCCTTCCAAGTGTTAAAACTCAAAAAACAAACCCTAAGTCATGTCGCTTTTGTTTCGCTTTTGCTTTTTCAGTCCACTTAAGTCATGAGTTTTAATCAAATTGCTTTTTCGCGTTACTCCAAACGAATATTCCCTTATCCTTCCCGACTTGGCAATTTTCTTCTGTCGCATGGTCTCGTTTAAATTTAGTATATTCCTTTGGCATTACGAGACTGCGATTTCTTCATGTCGTGTGGTCACAAGATAACTTTGTAATAAAGCATTATGTGGAGGGGACCCACTGATTAGTCGGGTAATTGCGAGAAATTCTCAACAGTTATTAAAATGTTTTCAGACTCTGCGATTTCTTCATGTCGCGTTATCGCTAAGAGTATCCAAGTTTAAAAGTTAGGCAAAGCCTTCAGTTGTGTAGTCTCGAGAAGGAACGACGGTTAAGAGATTTTGACCGAGACTTCGTGACTGACCTTCTGAGGTTTAGCGCAAAGCATAGTCAAGTTGTTGCTAAGAGAAGAATGATGACTCAGTTATCCATTTTGCAGTATGTCAACAAGTGACTTTGTGACATGTGTCATAAGGTGAGTGGCTATTAAAGGTTTATCGCATGGTCGCCAGAAGGAGAAAATCGAATCAGCGACAATGACACTAAGTGCTTTTCCTTTTGTCGCGATGTCTAAGAAATATTTAAGGGTATATAAGAACATTTTGCAATTATGAGATGGCCATCGGATAAAGAGATCAGAGGATCTAAAGGTTGTTGCGATGTCTCAGAATAAAACTGCCCGAGGGGAAAAGTCCTCCCGACTTGGCGATTAAGGTTTGTCGCGCAATCGTCAGATGAGAAAAGGGGCACATATAACCTGTCATGATAAAATTTAATACTCAAATTTTGTATTCTATGATCGGGCAACTTGGATTGTCGCATAATTTTGAAATAAAATGAAAACGCTTGGCGAATAAGGTATAACTGTAAAGGGTTAAAGGTAACGGTTAGTCGCAGGGTCTCAAAAAGGATAAAGAGTTAGTGTTAACTATGCGCGATTATGATTTTTGTAGTGTCATGTGATCGCCAGATGGTGACTTGGACTAGCAGAGGAAAGAAAGTATATTGTCGCAATGTCTCAAAATAAACTATGGGTTAGTGACTGAGGTCCGCGACAATGAGATAAAGTGTAGTCGCACAGTCGCCTGATCCTAAAATTTAAAAATGGCGGTATTTTTTGATGTGATAGTATGAATCATTCAGTAACCAATCACAAGCTTGTATTTTGATTGCTGTGCAAAAAGAGTAGCTGAGATGTAAGACAGTTAGCAAATCACAGTGTGACATGTCAGCTCTTTCTGCTTATTCTGGACCAGAGAATAATACAGCTTCTAGAGGAAAAGCTACTATGACTAAAGAAGATGATAGTTTTCAAAGGAAACCACTACATAATGAGAGATACAAGCAATTTGATTTTTTTGGTATCCCTGGATACCCTAATGCTTTTCCTAAGGATGTGGGTGATATAGGAGAAAAGCTCCCAAAATGTGCTGGTAATAATGTGATTTCTTGTGAAACACATTTAAGGAAATTCATTGACTTTGTTCATGACTTGAATATCACCCATGAAGATGTACTAATGAAGCTATTTGTTCAGTCCCTTGTTGAAGATGCAAGAGAATGGTTTAGAAGCCTTGCTAATGGCTCTGTTGTTTCCATGGATGAATTGATTGAATTATTTAAAGATTAGTATGGAGACAAAACAAATAAAGGCTTTTTATTGAATGAGTTCAATAATATTAATAAAAATTACAGTGAAGAAGTTACAGAGTTTAACACAAGATTTCAAAGAGCTATGCATAAAATATTCCAGAAGATAAAGCTAGATGAAGACATTTTTCTAGCAACCTATTTAAATGCCTTTGATTCCAAGATGGGGTATGCTCTGAGAGATAAGAACCCTAGGACTCTTACTGACGCTTAAAAAATAGTAAGCAATATTGAAATGAACAGAAGAGTATCTGGTAAATTAAATAGGAGAGATGATGTAAGGTTTAGCAAGAGCAATATGAAAGAACCAGAGTACAAAGAATATAGGGCTCCTCAGAATAATAGACCTTCTTACAATACTACTTATAATCCTCAGAATAGAATGCAAAATCACCAATATGGAACTTAGTTCAAAGATGGAAATCCTGTTATTGCACCTAAAAGGGAAAGAACAAACAATATAACTCCAGATCCCCTACATAGAAATTCTGTCCATTTTTGCAGTGAGGAGACATGGCGTGAAGCCTGTGACACCCCTCATAACCCTGATTTTTGTGTTGTCTCTTTGGATTTAAAGGCAGGTGAGGGACAGGAAAGTGATGAGGGGGAACACTATGACCATAGTATGACCAATACCTTTTCATGCCATGATGTTGATTCAAACAATGAAGAGGAGAATCATGACTCCTATGTCTCACAAAAAAGGATTGAGAACCATCACCAACAGATTTTGTCTGATAGTGAGACAGATGAATTTGATGATAGTGTAAGATGTTATGCTCAAGATGGTCAGGATGTTCCACTCATAAGGAAAGCTTCAGATGAAGAGAAGGCTAGAATTACTGTTGAGTTAGTGAATAAGGCTAGAAGCAATTACCACTTAAGGAACAGGGTGGTGGGTGGAACTGGTAGCCAACCTTCAGGTGTCTTTATAAAGGAAAACAAGCCAGACACCAATTATGTTCAGAAAAAGGAAGGACCTAATGAAAGTATAAATAAACACAAGGTCAAGATTGTCATAAAGGCCATAGAGACAAATCTAGTTCATGAGTTAATACAAAAGGAACAGAATGGGGAAAGTGAAGTTATTATTGATAAAACAAAGTGTTCAGAGGTGAGGTATACTCCAGTAGACATGGTTCAATGCTTGTCCCAGATGACAGTTAAGGTCCCATTTCTAGAAATGATGAGGATAAAAGAACATAAAGAAAAAGTCATGTCATTATTAAATAGTGTACCCACAATAAAGGCTCACAATCCACTGGTAGTTTTTGAAAATCCAATTACCAAGGGAAATGAATTGGAGGTGTTAACCTCTGAAATTCCTTAGATATTCTTGAATGCAAATTCCTCCCCAAAAGTTGTTGACCCATTTTTTCTCTCATTAATAATTAATGATAAAATGCTTAAGAATTGCATGATTGATTCAGGAGCTTCTAATACAGTTGTGCTAGTTGAAATCATGAAGGCAATGGGACTACAAGTTGATACACCTCATGGCAGATGCAGAGCTATGGATTCCAGAGAGGTCCCTGTAATTGGAACCATTGAAGCCATGCCTTATAGATTGGCAGTTTGTCCTGGTGTAGTGATAACAATGAATGTTCTTGTGGTTGACATACCACCTCACTATGGCATGTTGTTATCAAGAAAATGGAGTGCTTCAATGGGTGGTAGTATACAAAATGATTTATCATTTGCTACTTTCAACATTGTTGGAGAGAACTTCAATGTTTTGAGAGAGAGCTGAATTCCCCACATGATAGAAAAATATGAGGATACTCATGTGAACTGTTGCATTGACATAGACATGGAAAATTTCAGAATGCAAAAGGATGAACATAAAAATCAAGAAGCTGACCTTGTGACTAGAGAATTAATCTTGCAAGAAGATGGGATATGGAAAATGTACTTTGATGGTGCTTTTTCTAAAGAAGGATCAGGGGCAGGGGTATTGTTGATATCCCCATCAGCTACAACTTTAAAATACTCATTTCTGTTAGACTTTCAATGTACAAACAATACTGTAGAGTATGAGGCTTTATTTTTAGGACTTGAAATTGCTACCAAACATGGTATAAAATTTTTAAATGTTTATGGTGACTCTGAGTTAGTGGTAGCACAAGTCAGATCCAAATATGCTGTAAAAAATGACAGATTGAAAATGTACAAATATGCTGTTTGGGATCAACTTGAGATGTTTGATGCTTTTAATAAAAATTGGATAGAAAGGTCAAGAAATATTATGGCTGATTTTCTAGAAAATGTGGCAATGAAAAATTATGATTTGACCTTACATGGAGTATCAACACTTGAATTAAAAACAAGACCAGTTGTTCCGGACAACATATACAATTGGCAGGTGTTCCAAGATGATCAAGATATTTTAAGGTTCATGCAATGTTTGGATCAGTATGAAAACTAGAGCATAGACTGCAGTTCCTTATTAGAATCAGATGATGGAAAGGATTACATCTTGGGAAATGAACTTCTCCAATTAAGTTCTAATCAAATTCCTAAGGGTTTGGTTGAAATTGAGGCATTGTTTATAACTCAACAAAATGATGCATCCAAGTTGAGCAATGCCAATGTTGAGGACCTAGAAGAAATAAATTTAGGATATGAAAATAATCCTCAAATAGTATATATAGGAAAAGGTTTGGACTCTCATGTAAGGATAAATCTGATCAAGCTACTGAGAAAATACAAGCATGTTTTTTCTTGGTCATATGAAGACTTGAAAGCATATAGAGAGGACCTTTTCCAACATGAGATTCCTTTGAAGTCTGATGTCAAGCCATTCAGACAGAAACAAAGACCTATTAATCCCTTGTTGGCTCCCAAGATGCAGCAAGAGTTGATGAAACTCAAAGATGCTGGGATAATCCAGCCTATAAGTAATCAACATGGGTATCAAACCTAGTACCAGTGAGGAAGAAAAATGGTGACATCATATTATTTGTTGATTTCAGAAATCTCAATATTGCTTCATTGAAAGATAATTATTCACTGCCCAATATGTAAGCAATGTTGCATAAGGTGACTGGTTGTGAATTGTTGTCAATGATGGATGGTTTTTTGGTTTACAACCAAGTTTTAGTCAAAGAGTCAGAGCAATATAAAACTGCATTTACTACTCCATGGGGAACATATGTGTATATTAGGATGCCTTTTGGTTTGATAAATGCAGGTGAAACTTTTCAGAGAGCCATGGATGTTGCTTTCAAAGAGTTTATTGATTTATTCATGGTTATTTACCAAGATGACTTAACTGCATATTCAAAGAGGGCTAGTGATCATTGTGATCATTTGGGTAAGATTTTCAATAAAGCATTATAGTATGGTGTTTCATTAAACCCTAAGAAATGTCATTTTGCAGTTAAAGAGGGAAAGTTGCTTGGACATATAGTATCCAAAGAAGGGGTAATAATAGACCCTGAGAGAGTAGAAGCAATTCTGAAGGTAATTGCCCCAAAAAATTTAAAGAGTGTACAATCTTTCTTAGGAAAGATTAACTTTGTTAGAAGATTTGTAGCCAATTTTGCTGAAATTGTGAAGCCCATTATAAAATTGTTAAAGAAAAATGTCAAGTTTGTTTCGAGTGATGAGGCCCAACAAGATTTTGAAAGGATAAAGAAGGTAGTGCAGGAAGCTCCAGTGTTGAAATCTCTAGATTATACTAGGCCTTTCTCCCTGTTTTCATTTGCGTCATTTCATATAATTGCTGCTATATTACTTCAGAAAGATGAGCAAGGATTTGAACATCCCATAGCCTTTTATAGTAGATCCTTGCAAGCCGCAAAAATTAACTATGAAATAATGGAAAAACAAGCCTATGCTTTGGTTAAGGCTATAAAATCTTTTAGGCCTTACTTGGTTTATGCTAGAGTGCAGGCCTATGTCCCACATTCAACAGTGAAAGATATCCTTACACAGTCAGAGGTTACTGGTAAGAGATGTAAATGGATTATAAGGTGATTTATTTTGGAAAGATAAAAATGGTGTACTATTGTTGTGCCTTGACAAATATCAAGCTGAGAAAGTTCTAATTGAGATGCATGAGGTAGAATGCGGAGGTCACTTTTCTACTAAAACCACTGCCCATAAGATTTTAAGGGAAGGATATTATTGGCCTACTTTGTTCAAAGATACTTATACACGTGTCAGGAAATGTGAACCATGTCAGAGGTTCTCCAATAAATTGAAATTTTTAGGTGCTCTGTTGCTCAACTCGGTGAGTACTGAAGCTCCTTTTGTTGTATGGGGCATTGATTTTATTGGTGAATTTCAAGAAAAGTCTAGTGCAGGGCATAGTTGGATCTTAGTTGCCATAGATTATTTTACTAAATGGATTGAAGCTATCCCCACAAGAAAAGAAACAAGTAAGGTGGTTACTAAATTTCTATTAGAAAACATTTTGACCAGATTTGGAGTGCCTAATAAATTAATAATGGACAATGTTATGAGTTTCAGATCAGAAGAAATGACAAGTTTCTATGAAAGGTATGGGATTACAATATCATATTCTTCCCCATATCATCCATAGGCCAATGGACAAGCTGAGTCTAGCAATAAAAGCATATTGAAAATATTGAAGAGGACTCTGGAAAAAAATAAAAGGACATGGCACACAAAATTGAGATTAGCTCTTTGGGCTGATAGGGTAACACTTAAAAAGGCAACTGGTCAATCTCCTTTTGAGTTGGTGTATGGTTTACAAGCGAGATTGCCTATTAAGAATTTATTACCCATTTGCCAATTCATACAAGAGGAACATTTAGATGTCTCTGACAATATGCAAAACAAAATGATGCAGTTGATTAAATTAGATAAAGTGAGGAGAAATAGTTAGAGAGAAAATGTGAAGCTACAACAAAAAATGAAATATCTATTTGACAGGAGGGCTACTGAGAGAAAGTTCCAAATTGATGATTTAGTTCTCCAATGGAATGCAAGGGAAGAGCACAAAGGCAAACATAAGAAGTTTCAGTCTTTATGGCTAGGAACATTCATTATTGCAGAAAAATTTGGCAAAGACTCATATTTGTTGAAAATTATGGAAGGAGAAAACTTTGAGTTGCCTGTGCATGGGCAATTTTTGAAGCCTTTCTTTGAGTGAAAATTTAGAAGTGCACAAGTAAATATGTATCATATGTTCTTCTCCCTTCCCTTATTTGTAAGTTTTGTACATACTTCCCTTTTTGTTTTAGGGTTTTGCTCTGTTGTAAAGGTGGTCTGCAACCAGAGATTCTGTGGTTCTTTGTCATAAACCTTGTTTAGCCAATCCTCATTAGAGCCACTGTTGGTTGTATTTCTTGTTTTGGCAGTTTTCTTGGTTCCCTATTCTTTTCTTTGTGATCTGGTGTTTTTAATTGGCTATCTCTCATTCCTTTTTGCTTTACCTATGTCAAGTTTTCAGGTTTTCAAGTTTGAACCTGTCTCAATTTGCAAAAAACCCTGAAAAACCTTTGCCTTCCAAGTGTTAAAACTCAAAAAACAAACCCTAAGTCATGTCGCTTCTATTTAGCTATTGATTTTTTATTCCACTTAAGTCATGTGTTTTAATCAAATCGCTTTGTCACGTTACTACAAATGAATATTCCCTTATCCTTCCCGACTTGGCGATTTTCTTTTGTCACATGGTCTCATTTAAATTTAGTATATTCCTTTGGCATTACGAGACTCTGTGATTTCTTCATGTCGTGTGGTCGCTAGATAACTTTGTAATAAAGCATTATGTGGAGGGGACCCACTGATTAGTCAGGTAATCATGAGAAATTATCAATAGTTATTAAAATGTTTTCAGACTCTGCGATTTTTTCATGTCGCATTATCGCTAAGAGTATCCAAGTTTAAAAGTTAGGCAATGCCTTCAGTCGCATAGTCTCAAGAATGAACAGCGGTTAAGAGATTTTGATCGAGACTTCGCGACTGACCGTTTGAGGTTTAGCGCAAAGCATATTCAGGTTGTCGCCAGGAACAGAATGATGACTCAGTTATCCATTTTGTAGTATGTCAACAAGTGACTTTGTGACATGTGTCATAAGGCGAGTGGATATTAAAGGTTTATCACATGGTTTCCAGAAGGAGAAAATCGAATCAGTGACAATGAGACTAAGTGCTTTTCCTTTTGTCGCAATGTCTAAGAAAGATTTAAGGGTATATAAGAACATTTGGCGATTATACGACCGCCGTCGGATAAAGAGATCAGAGGATCTAATGGTTGTCGTGATGTCTCAGAATAAAACTGCCTGAGGGGAAAAGTCCTCCCGACTTGGCGATTAAGGCTTGTCGCGCAGTCATCAGATGAGAAAAGGGGCACATATAACCTGTCATGATAAAATTTAATACTCAGATTTTGTATTCTGCGATCGGGAGACTTGGATTGTCGCATAATTTTGAAATAAAATGAAAACGCTTGCCGACTAAGGTATAACCGTAAAGGGTTAAAGGTAACTGTTAGTCGCAGGGTCTCAAAAAGGATAAAGAGTTAGTGTTAACTATGCTCGATTATGATTTTTGCAGTGTCGCGTGATCACCAGATGGTGACTTGGGTTAGCAGAGGAAAGAAAGTATATTGTCGCAATGTCTCGAAATAAACTATGGGTTAGTGACTGAGGTCCACGAAAAAGAGATAAAGTGTAGTCACACAGTTGCCTGATCCCAAAATTTAAAAATGGTGACATTTTTTGATGTGATAGTATGAATCATTCGGTAATCAATCACAGGCTTGTATTTTGATTGTTGTGCAAAAAGAGTAGCTGAGATGTAAGACAATTAGAAAATCACAGTGTGACATGTCAGCTCTTTTGAATGTTGTAAGGTTGTTTCAAGGATTCACTTTTATGAATTTGATTTCCTGTCATGCTCATGAAACTACGGCTAGGTTTTCATTCAAGTTCATAGTATGTCAAATTAAAGACAGAACTGATGTTTCCAAATTATGAGCTACGTACTTTGAATGATGGTAATAAGTGGTTGATAGTGCTTTCATTTTCATTCACCGAGTTTTCAGATTTCAGAGCCCAAGTGTTTAGTTTTCAGAGAGAAGAGATATTTTTCTCAGTTTGCAGTGTTTTCAGTCTTGATCAAAAGGTTCTGAGTTTCAGAAAATTGTGCACCGGACGGTCAACCAATCTCAGAGATTAATTTTCTTTAGTATCAGTAAGGAGTAGGAGATTCAAGGTATTGCGAGTATGATCAGGGCTGTTAGTGTTGCTTTGACAAGTGGAGGAAGTGAGGAAGAGCAAAAGGGAAAGGCGAGTTTTTCTGATGAATTCCTCTGTCTCCTGCCTGGTTCAACACAGAACAAGAAGGTTAATGCTAATGTCCTCATTAATGAGTATAAAGACATTCAAGATGCTGTGACTCCAGGAACAACAGGTTTTTCCCTCTTCAATTATTTTTATAAGAATTCTAATAAGCCCATCCCAATATCAAACCCTTGGACCTGTGGTTTAGCCAGGTTACTTGTTCCTGATGTCTTCCTAGATGTAGACTTGTTCTTAGACCTAGCCAATCACTATGATGTTTTGTCTAAGACCAGCAGGAGGGATGATGGCACTGCCCTATTAATTTTGAATAGAAATTCATTCATGCAAGCCTTTGGATTATACAGCACCATGTCTACCGAAATTGACATGACAAAGAAAAAATAGAGGTATACTTTGAAGCCTGGGATTGCTAGGAGCCAATTGCTAAAACATATGCTAAAATAAGTGAAAAAGTATTTAGATCCTATGTCCGGGGACAACCCATATTATTACAAGGATCTACACTTTTATATCAAGTATGCTGCATATGCCCTGTGTAGAGTGTTGGGGATAGATGGTGATGCAGAAAAGATTGATGCAGGGATTCTAATGATGGTGTTGGACCTACAAGAGGTCCACTCTAACACCAGTTATGATTATATTCAGCACATCATAGATGAAATGCATGAGGATTTCATTGCAACCGAGAAGAGAATGAAGAACCCAAAGGAGAAGGAGCCCAAATTTTTGCATTACTCAGTTCTTATGCATCTCCTTTTGTATTTCAATTTTGTCATCATGAATGTTAATAATTTAACTCCTCAGAGATTCTATCAGTCAGGACCAAATCCTATCCAATTTTGGGTGAGGGTTTGGAATTACACTTCTAGGGATTGTGACTACTGTGCCTTTCAGAATTGGATTGTGTATCCAATAGTGCAAATTTTGGGAACATGCAAAACAAGAATCCCATTAAAGGTTATACAACTGTTTAGGCCCTGTGATTATATAGATAGTTGGCCTGGAAAGCATAATTGGGGTGACTTATTTATGGAAGAAAATTACACAGTCATCAAGGTATATGGGTGTATTCACCCACCTCATTTATTACCACATTATGTGCCTGCAAGAGTGGTAGCAATGGAATTCATATGGCAGTTGTTGTTAACAGATAATGAGCACTTTGCACTGCACAAGAAGGGGACTCTAACTCCTAGGCAATTTAAGATTTCTAATTTCACAATTGGCAAGGGTGCCATTGATGCAGTAGGTCAATGGTTGGAAAAATACAAGATGGGGGCAGCCCCTTATAGATACATTGATCCAGAAGGTTTCATGGCAGGGGTTAGGAAATTGTATACACCTACAATCCCCAATACAAATGTCCACTGTGAGTGCATAGAAGAAGATGCAACAAGGAACATCTTAGATGAAGATGATATTCATACAAGACTGAGAATCCAAGAGTTGCTAAAACTTGAGAAGCAAATAAAGAGAAATGGGTTGTCTTTTGAGGATTTTTACCCTGACCTCCCATATTTTGACAGAATTAAGGCCATGATAGACAACTATTATGTGCTTATAGAACAATTAGATACACTTCTTGACAAGAAAGGTGCTCAGACACCTGATCATTCAGAGTCAGAATACAACAGTAGTAGTGACAGTGATTATGCACGTCCTACTATGCATGCTTCATCACAGCAAGGTATAGCTGAAATACCGTAGTTATAGGGAGCAGAGGGTCACATTATAGATTTGACAATTGCTACCCAACCAGATGATGTAGAGGAACCTGCTTCAAAGAGGCAGAAATTACAAATAGGTCAACCCTCACCTGAAGGGCAGAATAAGAAGGATAAGGCTATGGCCTTAGTACTTGGCAGTAGGTTATATGATCATAACCTAAGAAAGGAGATCAGGGAAGGCAAGAAGCAACAGCTTGACCTAGATGGCAATGTTGAGCTGCCACTAAGGGCTTGTGTTGATGAAAGATTGATTCATCAACAAAAATTTCTAAATGATAACAGCTTTGTTAAAACAAAAGAGTTTAAAGACTTACTAAGATGGCATAATATAGAGCAGATCAGATCCCAATTGACAGTGGATGGAAAAGAGACAATAACAAATGAAGCCCTAGTGGCTTTACAATCTTATGACCTAGAGAATGAGGATATTTCACCCGAGGAAGCCAGGAAGATGTTGCTAGGTAGTGGAATACTATTGGCTAAGGGATGGGATTTGGCGTCTACCTTCATCATTGACCAAATCAGAAAACAACCAGATCTCAAGACGGCTAGTGAGGTCCAGATGGGAGATGTAATAAAAGGATTTGGGTATAGTCCAAAATCCCAAGCTTTTGCAATGTGGAGCCTGAGCCCAAAAGACCAAAAGCCCCAACTGGTAAATATTCAAGAAAAT
>MU228067.1:728315-753345 GCA_018584345.1 Thuja plicata | reverse complement strand
GACAAAGAGCTATTATGGAGATAGATATTTTATTCTCTTTGTTGATGATTACTCTAGAATGATGACAGTTATGTTTCTAAAAGATAAATCTAAAGCATTTAAGATGTTTAAGTGGTATAAGGCTATGTTAGAAAAACAAATTTGTAAGGATTTGAAATGTTTGAGATCAGATAGAGGAGGATAATTTATATCAGATGAATTTGCTAATTTATGTAATGAGCATGGCATAAAAAGATAGGGTTCTGAACCAAGAACACCACAACAAAATGGGATTGTTGAGAGAAGGAACAAATCAATAGTTGATTGTGCAAGAACACTGATGATAGAGAAAGGCATCAGCCAATCTTCTAGAGGGAAGCTATCAGCACTGCTGTTTATACACTAAACATAGTACAATTGAAGAAGGACACAAAGAAGACACCTTATGAGCTATGGTATGTTAAAACACCCAATGTAAGTTACTTCAAGATCTTTGGTAGTCAATGTTATGTCTTAAAGGATGATAGAAATGGAAAGCTTGATACCAAAAGTGAAGAAGGTGTTTTTTTGGGGTATTCTACCAAAAGAAAATCTTTTAAATGTCTTATCAAGGCCTCTAACAAAATAGTTGAAAGTGCAATGTAAAGATTGATGAGTTTGCAGAAAAGAATGAGTTGGAAAGCACAAAGGAACTAGAGGACTACAACAAGTTTGTATATTGTGAAGAACCCAACACTCTACCCGAGAAACAGTGCTTAATCCCAGAACAAAAAAATGTTGCAACCGACGGTCAGAATGTTGTTACCAACGGTCATGATAATGATCAAGAAAATGTGCAAGGTAATGAAGAACAGAATGAAGATCAGGAAAATGATCAAGTCGATAGACAAAGAACTATACCTTTACTTGAAAGATATGTAAGAAGGAACCATCCAGAGATCTAGATCATAGGAGATAAGAAAGCTGGTACAAGAACAAGAAGTAAGTCTTTAAACTCAAATTGTTTAATTTGTGAGTTTGAACCAAAATCTGTAAATGTTGCACTAGATAATGAAGAATGGATAAGTGCTATGAATGATGAGATTGAATAGATTGAGAAGAACAAAACATGGTTACTTCTGCCAAGACCAGATGACAAGTCATCGGTACAAAATGGATATTCAGGAATAAGTTGAACGAGAATGGAGAAGTCACAAGGAACAAAGAAAGACTAGTATGCAAAGGGTATGCACAAGAGGAAGGTATAGACTATGGAGAAACATTTGCACCTTTTTCTAGGCTAGAAGGAGTAAGAATACTACTTGCTTATGCTGCATTTAAAGGATTCAAAGTATATCAAATGGATGTCAAGCCAGCATTCCTAAATGGAATAATTGAAGAAGAGGTATACATTGAGAAACCAGAAGGGTTTGTACATCCAGACAAGAGGAAAATGGTATGTAGACTTCACAAAGCCTTGTATGGATTAAAACAAGCTCCTAGAGCCTAGTATGAACAACTTCTTTCCTATCTAATAAGTATTGGATTCATAAGGACTAGTGAAAACAGTAATCTTTATTTGAAAGAAGATACTAATGCTAACACTTTGATTGTTGAAATATTTGTTGATGACATCATATTTGGAGGAAATGATATGTTATGCAAATCATTTGCTGATGAAATGAGAAAAGAATTTGAGATGTCTATGTTTGGAGAGATCAAATTCTTTCTTGGTCTACAGATCATTCAACAAAGTGAAGGTATTTTCATTACACGGTCCAAATACATCAAAGAGGTCCTAAAAATATTCAAGATGGAAGATTCCAAACTAGTTGGAACACCGATGGCTACTGGATGTAAGTTAACAAAGGAAGACAAGACAACAGAGGTAAATCAGCCTTTGTACAGATCAATGATTGGAAAACTCATGTATGTTGTACACACTAGACCAGATATTGCACATGTAGTAGGAATTGTTGCTAGATTTTCTGCTAACTCCAGGGAATCACATATGACTGCTATGAAAAGAATCCTAAGATATCTGAAGAAAACTGAGGAATTTGGCTTATGGTATAAAAGAGATGGAAAATTTGAACTAAAAGTGTTTACTGATGCTGATTGGGCTGGAAATCTTGATGACTGGAAGAGCACAACTAGAGGAGCATTTTTTATGGGTGACAGACTTTTCACATGGATTAGCAAGAAGTAGGGATGCATCTCTTAGTCAACTACAGAAGCAGATTATGTTTTTGTTGGTGCAAATTGCTCAAATATTACATGGATCAAACATTTGCTGGAAGGTATGCATATGAAAATCTCATAACTAGTGATTATCTATTGTGATAACACCAGTGCAATAAACATTTCCAAGAATCCAATAATGCATTCCAAGACTAAACACATTTCCATCAAGTATCATTACTTAAGAGAGAAAGTTCAAGAAAAAGAGGTGATACTTGAGTATGTGCAATCAAAAGAACAATTGGCCAATCTCTTCACCAAGCCACTGCCCAAGGATACATTTGAGTACCTAAAAAAGAGACTAAGGGTCAAACCCTTGTCTACCAGTTAGTAAAAGACTGAAGGTTGCATCAGCCTATATATTATCAGAATATCATTCATGTTGATGCAAGCAAAAGGATGAACTTAAAAGCTACATATATATACAAGAAGGTATATATCATAACCGAACACCAGAGCATATTATTGTATTGTTGATGGATAAGGTAAATTCAAGGAATATATTATGGATGAAAGAAAATGATTATTTGACATTAATGTCAGATATCTGTGAGATATTTTTTTGGCATTGTTGTCAAAGGGAGAGAAAGTATCCATATTATCACAATCTTCAGAAAAAGAAGAAAGATTATCCATTATCATATTACTCCAACAGAGAGAGATTATATCCCTAGGGAGAGTTGTTGACAAGAGACAGAGACATCAAAGAAGAAGAAAAGTCAAAAGAGAGATATTGAAAAAAGGAAAGTTTGCAACACATTAGAACAAACAAAACACAGAGAACTGCAAGAATCAAATCTAAGCTAATACAGAGCTTGTCGACGGTCAGACATTTTTATTGGTTATCAAAACAAATTGTTTGGTAGTTTGATGAATCTCAACAATTTTATTTCATATTGTATTATAAATAGTATAGTGTCATAATAATGTATGTCATCATCAATGCCAAAGGGAGAGATTGATGACATGTAACTGATTGAATGTTTGATAATGTTAAGTTGAAGACAATTCAAGACATTAAATCAGTTAATGGTTTGTATTGTCATTGATGTCAACTTGATATCATCTGTACGGTCATGTATATAATGCCAAAGACTTTAGAGAATCAATGGAACAAATATTATGCTTTCAGCAATGCATAAAAGTCAAGCATTCACTAAGTGACAGATAACACCGACAAAGTGCACACCATCGGTAAAGGCAAAGAACCAAAGTCACAGTGATACCCGATGAGCTTAGAACAGAGTTGCCCGACGAGTAAAATCCAATGATGCCCAATGGATGGAGATCATCATCGATGGAATTGGTAGTTTTCACCGATGACTAATTGTAGAGTTGAAGAACAGAGAGTTCAAAAAATGACAAAATATCTAGCTGGCAAGAGCTAAAAGATAGACTCAACTGGTTGTTTTCATTGTTTTATTCGACCAAAGTTAAGTGATTGATTTAAAGAATATTTGTATAGTTGGCATAAAGATAACTATGAGATAAATCAAGATTTATTCTTTAAATCAGATTGGCTGGATTTTTTTTCACGGAAACAATCAAGAATCAAGAAACGGTGAATATCATGTCTATATAAGAGACAAGCTTAATTCATTTCCAATTAATCACAATCACGGGGGTGAATAGAAAGAGGATTCTGAAGAGAAACTAATGAAGGATAACTTCATATAGTCCTAATCAATCAAGCTAAGGGAGAGCTAAAAAATTCTCCAGACACCAAAAAATAGTGAAGCACAGCATCACAGAGCAGAAAGTGTGGAGCACAAAGAATTTAATTGATACATTGATCAGAGAGGTGATGTACTTAAATAGATCTAAAAATATGCAATTCAAGTTGCATTAGAAATAGGTCATTGTGTTTTAGTTTAACCATTGAAGCATCAAGTCTCTTAACAGATTAGGACTTAACAGTCTTCTATATATTGAGGTACATCCCAAGGAGTGCCAAAAAGGTTGATTCATGAAAGTAGAACTAGATTTTCCTAAAGCGTATTGACAGTCTAAGAAGGAGTTTGATTCAAGGATGGTAACAAAATGAGTGTTCCAATACTAAGTGACAACCTCTATGTCTAAAATCCTCTAACAAGGTCACACCTAATAGTGTCTATGTAACCTTTAACAGAGTTGGCTCCTAACAGGGCTCACTTCAGAAGAGTGAAAATTTGGGGTACCGGTCCCAGTGGTTTTTCCCTTAATAGGGTTTCCACATTAAAATCCTTGTGTTATGTGTGTATGGTTTATTACTTTACTATTTTACATTTCACATATGCATTTCTGGATTTATCGATATACTCTGCATATTTACTAAGTGTCGGTAAATAAGTTTTACTGCTTATCGGTAATCAAGGAGAATAAGGTCAGAAAAGGAAAACTGATAGACAGTTAATTATTATAAAGTATTTCATGGCATGCATCTTGTAAGGGACATAATGATCTGAGGTTTATTTGATTGGTGGTTAGAATAAAGAAAAAATTTTGAAGCCACTGATTCACCGCCCCCCCTCTCAGTTATTACTAACAAATCCTATGTCTGCAGGAAGATCAACTTTATAAGAATTAGACCCATACTTTGACAAAATGGTACAACGGCCTATCTTCCTCATCTGAATCTTACTAAGAACAACTTTTTGCAACCTTTCTTTGTTTAGGTGCACCATGACCAAATATCCAACTTGAAACTGAACATCTCTTTTCTCAGCATCTACCCTCTACTTGGTGTGAGTTGTACTCTCCACTAATGCCTTCTTTACTCCATCATGGACCTCTTTCATGAATTGAGAAAAATCTTCAGCATACCCACTCTTCTCTGCATTGCTTCCAAGATCCCTGAGTTCACATATACCCCTAGGATGAATCTCATATACTATTTCAAAAGGGCTCTTTCCAGTGGATCTATTGATTGTATCATTATAGGAAAAATTTTCTTCAGCAAGTAACTCATCCCATGATTTTCCATATTATTTTGTGAGACATCTTAATAGATTTCCTAAAATTTGGTTCACCACTTCAGTCTGACCATCGCTATGTGGATGATATTCTGAGCTAAAGGAAATATTAGTAACAAGCTTCTGCCACAAGGTTTTCCAAAAATGACTCATAAACTTAGAGTCTCGGTCTAATGCAATAATCAAAAGTAATCCATGTATCCTTATTGATTCTCTAAAGAACAAATTCTCTATGTAACATGCATCATGTGTGGTCTTGCATGGCATAAAGTGAGGCATCTTGTTGAACCTATCAACAATCACAAAGATGTTGTCCATTCCCTGCTTGGTTTTTGGTAGGCCAACTAGAAAATCCATACTGAGGCATTCCCATGGTCTATTTGGGATTAGAAGGGGCTGGTATAATCCTACATTGGATGAATTCCCCTTTTCCTTTTGATATACTATTCAAGTCTCTACATACTTCTAGATATCCCTACTCATTTTTGGCCAATAGTAGTACCTCTTTACCAATCCTAGAGTTTTATTCAACCCGAAATGTCCACTTAATGAACCATTATGTTTCTCTTGGACTAAGTTCTCTCTCACTAAACCTATGAGTACACAGAGTTGTCCTCCTTTCAAAAAAAGACATTCTTGAAGAGTATACTTAGAATATACACTATGAAAATGATTTTGAAAATCTTGACATACCTTATATGTTGCTAAAAAGTCACCTCCTAGATACAAATCCTTTAATCTTTCTATGCCAATGCTCCTTAACCAAACTTCTTATACCGTGAGCATCCTTCTACTCAATGCATCTTCTAGCTTATTATGCACTCCCTTCTTGTGCTTGATGGTGAAGGTGTAGGCTTGGATGTACTCCACCCATTTCATATGCTTATGGCTTAGTTTATCCTATGAATTCAAAAAACTTAAAGCCTAGTTATCGGTAAAGACTACAAATTATTTGGGAAGGAGATAATGTCTCCATTTCCTTAGTGCTTGCACTAATGCATATAATTCCAAATCATATGAGGAATACTTCCTCTTTGCATCACTAAGTTTCTCACTGTGAAAAGCTACTGGATTTCCTTCTTGACTCAAAATTGCTCTGACAATAATATTACTAGCATCACACTTCACAGTAAAAAAAATTTCAAAACTAGGAAGTGTCAACGTCGATTGAGCCGCTATCCTTTCTTTCAAATTTTCAAATCCCTTATCAGCCTGCTCATTCCAAATTGGCTTTCATACCTCCTTTTATGGTATCTAAAATAGGTACACTGATTTCACTAAAATGCCTGATAAACTTCCTATATAAATGTGCTAATCCATGGAAGCTTCTTACTTTAGTAGCTGACTTTGGTGTAGGCCAATTCAACATTGCTTCCACCTTGCTTTTTATCCATCTTCAAGTTACCCTCTGAGATAACAAAACCTAAATATACCAACTCTTTCTTCATGAACTCACTCTTTTCCAAGTTATTTGTCAACTTCTCCTCATGCAATCTTTGCATTACCATTTTTCAGATGTCTAAGATGATCCTCTTTTGTTTTGTTGAACACTAGGATGTCATCTAAGTACACTACAACCCATTTTCCAATCGATTCCTTCAAAACCTCATTCATCAATATCGTAAATGTGCTTGGGGCATTTGACAACCCAAAAGGCATAACAAGCCACTCATAAAGTCCTTTGGTAGTCTTAAAAGCATTCTTCCACTCATCTCCACCTTTGAATCTCATCTGATGATATCCACTCTTAAGATCTATTTTTGAGTAATATCTAGCTCCACTGACACAATCCATAAAATCTTCTATCCTTGGTATGGGGAACCTATACCAAATAGTGATCCTATTTATGGCCCTCAAATCGGTACACAACCTCCAAGTACCATATTTCTTTGGGGCTAAGACTATGGCAACAGCACATGAACTTATGATCTTTCTAATCAACCCTTGGTCAATTAGTGCTTGTATTTGGTTAGCAATTTCTACATTTTACTGTGGGGTAATTTTATAAGCTTCTTTGTTTGGAAGTGAGGCTCCTAGGATGAATTCAATCTGATGACTAATAGTCCTCTTAGGTGGTAGGGTAGCTGGTTAACCATCACTAACTATGGTGTGGTATTGAGTTAACAACCTTTGGATTTCTAAAGGTAACTCTTCTTTCTTATTTCCCTCCTCATTCTTTAGTTTTAAAACTAAAACAAAGCCTACTCCATCTTCTTCTTTCAATGTCTTCAAGAACTCTTTCTCACCGTCCAACAGTAGGTTAGGACCCCCTTTCTTCATTTCACCTTCTTCCATTATTGACTGCATCTTGAAATTCACTCCATCTTTCTTAAAGGAATAGGAGTTCTTAACTCCATCATGCACTTCAGCTTTGTCAAACTACCATGGTCTACCCAACAATAGATGACAAGCATCCATGGGAAGGATATGACACAACACTTGGTCCTTATATCACCCTATGGAAAATTCTACCCAAGCTTGTTCATTAACTAATACATGTTGATCTTTACTCAACCAAGTATCCCTGTAAGGATTAGTATGAGGAATCCTTTTTAACTTTAACTTTTCAATAGCTTCTAAAGAAACTATGTTATCAGTAGAACCTGAATCTATGATAACTTTATAGACATTATCAAGTACCTTGCATTTGACTCAAAACAAAGATCCTCTTTGGCTTGGCTCTTCTTTTTTGGGTTCTTTGAGGAGTACTCTATGAATCGTGAGATTCTCTCCCATCTCAGAATCTAGTGCAACTTATGCTGACTTATTGCTAGAAGACTCTTCTTCCACATAGTGGACTCTCTTCTCTCCTCCTTGTGATGTAGAACTCTTCTCAGGACACAAATATGAAGGCTGCCCAAACTGTTGACAGTTGTAATACTCTGCTAAAGAGAAGTAAGATCCTCTCCCTTGGTTATTGGTTCTTCCTCTAGAACTATTACTTAAAACTCTTCCTTTGTTGTAACTACCTCTTGTGTTACTAGATTCTCCTTGGTTCTCAGTGAGTTTGGACTCACTTTGATTCTTAGCTTCAGGGTTCCTTCCTCCATATCCTCCTCTATGACCTTTGTTGTCTCTTCCTCTTCCTCTATTGTTTGAATCTTGCTTCATCTTGAAACATTGGTGTGCATAATTAGGGCTTAAGAGACTAATTTCCTCTTGGGTACTCCACTTGTGGCTATTCAAATACCTAGCCACTTTTAGGCTTTCTTCTTCCGTCACATGCAACCTTAAACAAATTTTATGAAACTCTTATGTGTAGGCACTGACTTCCAAGTCTTTTTGTCTCAAATTCTACCTTTTATTGTGCAACTGAACTTCATAATCATCAGGAAGATATGTTTCCTTCATTTTGGCCACCATACCTTTCAGACTAGTTATGGGGTTCTTTCCTTCTTTATTCCTTTCATCTTGGACAAATTTCCACTAAGTGAGAGTAGTTCCTCTCAGTATTGTCTTATCTATTATTACTTCCTGAGCTTCAGTCACACTGTCATAATCAAAGTGATTCTTGAGACCTTCTTTCCATTCCATGATTAATTATGGTTCCATCTTGACACTAAATAGAGGCATGCTTTCTAAGGACTTACCACTCATTGCCTTTAATGCTTTCAAGAATGGCTCTTCTTGAAGCACAGGTTCTGGCTCTAGTATTATTTCTTCCTCGGCCACTGATTTACCCTTTCCATCAACTTCTCTCATTAGTTCACTGACTGCTACAAACCTAAGTTGCACTTCCTCCAATTTAGTTTCCATTTTGGCCAATTATTCCTTAAAGAGTCTATTCTCCTCTTTTTTCTCTTCTACATTATTTTCTAGCTCTGCGTTAGTCACCATCTTGGATGAATCTACAGGTTCTACTAAAAATAACACCCAAAAACCACAATCCCAAATCTTGATAGTGTTGTGATACCAATCTGATGTAAGGATTAGATCCAATGCTAGAGAGTCGGCTTGACTCTTCTCTAAGGTTTCTTTCTCACATCTTCTAGGGTATTCAAAACCCTATTCCAAGGTAAGTCACTAAGCTCTTCACCTTTCACTCAAGACCCAGTCCCCCATCAAAAAATTATCACTCCATACTTACTGAACCTACAAGGGTAGATTCATGCTTCTGGCTAAACCAACTCATTCAGCCAATACTCTTGCAACATTTTCTTCTTCAATTTTATTCCCTAACCAGACTATCCTCAAGCTCGACTAGGAAAAGAACTCCACTTTCATGTCTAACACTTCTCCTACTGAAAAAAAATAGAAAGCTATGTACAAGGGGTCCTCTCAAATTCTATCCAGGCACATGGTTCTCACCATGGATTCAAGAACCTCAAGGAGCCATGAACTATAACTACCCAAAATGGGTTAAGAACTCACAACCTGCAAAACAGAATAAAACTAATCTACTTTCACTTGAAACAAACAATTAAACTTAGAAGATAGTCTAAAACCCTTTGCAACTTCTATTCAAAATTCCTCTAATTGTTACAATACACATCCATCATTTGAAACTACATTTAGACAGATATTTATCCTATGTTTTCCAAAAAAATTCACCAACCTCATGAATGTAGGTATGGGAAATCATTCTACAACCTCCCATCACTTTGGTCAAGTGTCACTACCCATTGAAGAAAAGGCGACCCGTATTGAGTCGTTAAGATTAACTGGGCTAGTCATAAAAGACAAAGTCATGATTTGCGGGTCATTAACCGACATTACTAAATATTTGTGTTGACTTTACTGAGCATCAGAATGAGCATCAGTACAAACAAAATCATCAACACTCGAGCATCAAAACAAACTTGACACCCATAAGAAACCCCGAATGAAAACACCGAGCAACATCCCCAAGAAACAAGAGTAACCCGAGCGACATCACCGAGTGACATTCTCAAGCGTCCCACACAACATTCCTGAGTAATGTACAATAACCCGAGAAACATAATGCAATTCGAGCAAGATTCCCAAGTAGCATTTCTGAGAAACAGAGTTGGCTGAGCACTGGTATAAACCGAGCACCAGTATAACTTAGTGCCACTTTACAATTTTTGGTTGCAAGAGCCTTGGTTGGATTTCCAAAGGTTTACAAACTACCTCAACACATACTAAACTAAAAAATACAACTCCTAAGAAACTATGGTGTTTGTTCACCGAATTGACCTTGGTTAGTATAAAAGTGGTAGAACAAAACACCTTACAAAAAACCTACGAACCCGAGATGCTTTCTAACCTAGGTGCTCTTGCACCACTATCTAAGTATTTTCCAACTTGATTTGTATCACATTTGTGTTTGAGATTATTATTCATATCATTTATTTTTATAGGTCTTGGGAAACCTTGTTGTTGATTATTCACTATATTATGTATAAATGGGAAATTATTTGTGATTGTGATGTGTGGAAGCTAGATCAGAGATAGATTTTAGAGCTGAATTTCTGGTTTTTGATGCTTAAAAACACACACAATCAAAAACCAGAAATTCAGCTCTAAATTCAATGGACTGTGGAAATCTGATCAAATTAATCAAAGATAGATGTTTGTATTCTGCAACTGAGGCAAAAATTATACTTTATTGGCATTGCAGATTTTGTAAGCTAGTTCAGTTGTATTGGACAATTTTTCAATCCTTTGTAACTATTATCAAAGATTGATTAATGAACCCAACTAAGGGACAGATCATTGTATTGTGAGCAGTGTGCTCTACACAGTGGGCTTGTGAATGTAAGTGCATTCTTATTTGTTCATATTTTATCTTAACCTAGAAATACTTTTAGTGAGTACATATATCTTGTGGGTTTTACTCCCATTGGGATTTTCCCTTAACTCAATTTCCTCATGAACAAATTTGGTGTTGTGAGATGTGCATTGTGGATCTTTCATTATTGTTTATATTTAAGATCTATAAGTTTTTTTAATTTTTTTAAAGTTAACAAGTGTGAGGACAACTAATTCACCCCCCATCTCAGTTATCATTGACTTCTTTGGGAATAACACTCTTTTGGAAGCTTGACCGCTTGAGGAGATTGAGGATGGAAGCCTTTAAGGAGAGTTTAAGATTTGAAGGTACTAACTATTCCATATGGAAGGGTTAGGTGATTACACACTTGAGATGTATCCGAGAAGATTATCGGGAAGTCACTAAGAAGACTTACACCCCTCTTGGTGATATTTCTACCAAGACTCATAATGAGAATAAATAGTTTGAGTATAGTATGAGATAAAATGAAGCCCTTTTGAGTGCCCTATCATATGAAAAATATTAAAATTTCATGGAATTAGAGACTTCATATGAGATATAGAAAAATTAGAGACTTTACATGAAGGAGATTCATGTGTGAAGAAATCCAAGTTTCAAAGTTTGAAAAGGACATATGAAATATTGGATATGAGCGAAGATGAAAACATTACTTCCTTTGTATAGAAGATAACCGAACTTGTTTGTGGAATTATATGTACTAGGGGAATATTGGAGGAAAACAAATTTATTTCTGAGATACTTAGATCAATTCCTCTTTCTTACAATCACAAGGTTGTTTCTATTGAATAAATCAGAGTTGTGACAACTATAATAAGAGAACATTGGTTGGTAAGTTATCTACTTTTGAAATGAGACTATTTTGTGATAGTATTCTTAAAATTGAATCTTCATTTAAAGATATTATTTATAAGGATAATAAAATATATGACCTTGGAGAAATTTTATCTAAGTATGTATCCAACTATGCTAAGGAATGGGAAGAAATTGAGGAAGAAAAAAGAAAGCTTGAAGATCTTGAGATTGAAAAAATACTACCTAAGGGAGTTGGTAAGTATCAAGGAAATTTACCTGAAATATTTTTCATGCAATAAGATTGGACACATTTCTTCAAGATGTTTGGATAAAGTACCTAAGTTCAAGCCTAAAAAATTTAAGTCTAAATATCAGAAGAATTGTTATTATATTGTTGATGAAGTTGTAACTAATGATGAATCTTGTAAGAAGAGTGAAGATGAGATTGTGTTTATTGATATCAAAGATGAGAATCCTACTTTCTTGAATGAAAAAAAATATTTGGTTTCACATGTGGATAAGAAAGATGAACGGGTTATTGGAATTGATTGTTCACATCACATGACCAAAGATAAAATAAAATTTGTAAAGTTGGAAAAGTATGATGGTGGTATTGTCAGATTCGGTAACAACATCTAATGTATAATCAAAGGTAGAGGTTCCATTACACTTGATGGTAAAAAAAATACTAATGATGTCTTATATGTTAAAGATCTAAGGCATAATATTTTGAGTGTTGGACAACTAGTTGATAAGGATTACAACTTACAATTCAAGTATGGAATGTGTAAAATCATTGGAAGTACTAGAATTGAGATTGCATCAGGTACAAAGACTAAAGGTAATGTGATTCATTTGAACAAATTAGAGAATAGATGTCTTATTTCTAGAATTGATGATATTTGGTTCTCGCACAAGATATTTTGTGATGTAAACTTTGATAACATTGTAAATATAAGCACTACAAGAGTAGTGAGAGATTTACCTAAATTGTTGAAGCCTTCTGATGCAATGTTTAAGTAATGATAGTTGGGTAAGATAACTAAATCTAATTTCAAAAGTAAGACATATTATTCAATTGAATTGTTAGATTTGGTACATACTGATCTGTGTGGCCATACAAGCACTAGAAGCTATTATAGAGATAATAATTTTTTTTTATTCATTAATGATTATTCAAGAATGATGTGGGTTAGATTTTTGAAGGAGGAATCTAAAACCGTTGACAAATTCAATATTTTCAAAGCTATGGCTAAGACTGAGACGAGTATAAATCTGAAATGTTTGAGATCTAATAGAGGTAGTGAGTTTACATTTAGTGAATTTAATGCATTCTATGAAGATAATGGAATAAAGAGGAAAATGGCTACTCCGCAAACCCCACAATAGAATGCTATTGCAGAGATAATGTATAGAACTATCCTTGACACTACAAGGACTATGATGATTGAAGGAAATGCAACACGGGTATATTAGAGAGAAGCGGTTAGCGTTGCAGTATATACATTGAACCAAGTTCAAATCAAGCCAGGTATTGATAATACCCCTTATGAGATTTGGTATGGTTATGTGCCTATAGAAAAATACTTAAGAATTTTTGGAAGAAAATCTTATATCAAAAGAGATGAATACTTAGGGAAATTTGATCATAGATATGATGAAGGAATATTCCTTAGTTATTCTACAAAGATAAAAGCATAAAAATATTATAAAAATAGAATGAGAAATATAATTGAAAGTGATAATGTCAAAGTGGATGAAAGTTATCAGAAACAAACCTTGCAGTTATGAATCAGATAATAAACAAGACAATCAGGTAATGGAAGAAAAAAATCCTAATCATAATTAGAATTAGAATGGTTCGGTAGAACAAGATGGATAAGTTAAAAATAAGGAAGAGATAGAGATACATGACAACTAAAAATGAAAATCTAAAGATTCCAAGTTATGAGAGGATAAATCATTTAGAAAATTAGATTATTGGTGATAGGAATCAAGGTGTTCACACTAGAGGAATAATTTCTAGAAATGAAATTTGTTTGATTTCAAAGATTAAACATAAGGATGTTAATGAAGAATAAAAATATTAAAGTTGGGTTAAAGCTACGAAAGAAGAGCTGGAATATAATGATAAGAACAAGACATGGATTCTTGTTCTCAGACCTATGAACAAGAATGTGATCGGTACTAAATGGGTATTCAGAAAGAAATTGAATAAAGATGGTGAATTTGTTCGAAACATAGCCAGAATTGTTTGCAAGAGATACTCACAGATGGAAGGTATTGATTTTGAGGAGAAATTTACTCATGTTGCTAGAATTGAATCTCTTGGGATTTTTCTTGTATATGTTACTTACAATTTTTTTAAGCTATATTAGATGGATGTTAAGTCAGCATTTATGAATAGAGAATTGGTAGAGGAAGTCTATATTGATAAGCCTGATGGATTTCCTTTTATTGTTGAAGATGATATGGTTTTCCAATTGAAGAAAGCATTGTATGGATTGAAACAAGCACCTAGAGCGTGGTATATAAGGTTATACAAGTATATATTCAAAATAGGTTTTAGTAAAGGTACTTGTGATAGCAAGTTATACTTCAAAGTTGATCATGATAATATTTTTGTTGTTGAAGTCTTTGTTGATGATCTCATATTCGATGGAAATGGAAAGCTGAGTAAAGAATTTGTTGATGAGATGCATGAAGATTTGAGAAGCCTATGATAGGAGAGATATAATTATTTCTTGGACTAAAAATTACACAATCTGATAGAGGTATTTTTATATCTCGGTCTAAGTATGTGAAATAATTGTTGAAGAAATTTGGTATGGATGATTCAAAACCTATTGGTACTCCTATGGTTACTAGTTGCAAATTGACAAAGGATGATGATTCACCTAAAGAAAATAAAACAAGATACAAATCAATGATTAGTGACTTATTGTGCTTGACAAAAACTAAACCTGATGTAATGCCCCTCCAACCCTCACAAAACCTGATTATGCTTGTTGGAAGTTTGAGAATTTTATTCTCTACTAATGATTCTGATTGAAGTTAGTAGTCCAATCCATCTCATCTCCACGTAAGTGTTTGATGTATATTTCTCTTTAAGTAGTGATGTTAACTATGTGTTCATGATATTTTAGGAACATCATGTTATGAAACAATTTGATATGTTTCCTGTGTGAGGAACTTCATTTTTGATGGTTTGAGTACATTGGGATGAATTAAGTTGATTAAGATACTTTTATGACTATGTTCTAGATGGTGTATATATTTTATTCAAATCGCCATAAAGATTAGGTTCTTTTTATGATTTACCTAATCATATTTAACATCCTTGTATGATTGTGATGATAACTATTAATTAGGGATTAACCCAAGTCACCTGATGGATCATATTATGGATTCAATCCGACCCTTGTTTTATAATTAATTAGTATTACTTTGAATTATGGGTTTTTATACCCTAGTGACATCATACTTGAACTATATGCTTTCTCTTATTTGATTAGATGATGAGATGCTTTCAAAATATGTTGGATAATATGTTCATCCTAATGATAATTTGTAAATGATCTGAATGTTACCTAATGAATTATATTCTTAGAATATTTAATGGAATTTGGTTTATATATATGATGTAATTATCAATGATGATTGTTTATTTTTATTTTGAGATTATGGTGGAGCTAACAATACAAACTCAGTCATGATTTAGAATGGGTATTGTATGGTGTGTGTGTGTGTGTAGGATGAAGGGAGGCAGTTGTAGTCACTTTCGCGGGAGATCCAAATTATGTCACACTCCCCCTCCTTGTTTGTCACTGCTTGCACATATATGTATATATTTGTGTTTCTCAACTTGGTGATGTAGGATGCAGGTACCAGGAATCAACTCCACCTAGCCACACAGGTCTGAGCGTGCCTTTAAAATCCTCAAATGTTGTTGTGATGGAGATATTACCAATGTTTCCCCAAGTAGACCCCTTGTGACTTAGGTTCTTTTTTTTAGGAAGTCACCCTATTTGGGTTTGGGTTGTATTATTTCTATTTTTTTGATATTTATATCTTGGTCAGTTGACTATGTTCTTGTATTCTTGAAAGTTATGTTTTTAATATGATTCTTGGTTATTTTATTAGATAAATAAATAAATATATGTATATATATTAGATATATTATGTGTTTAAATAAGTTTTTGGTGTGACTAAATATATGTATATGTATGTATATATGGGTGCACACATATATGCCAATGTATATATAAATATATTTGTGTATGTATAAATATATGTATATGTATAATTAGAGCTGTGATGTAAATATTGTATTGAGATGAAATAAATAAATAAATAAATAATAATAGAAGAACTAAAATAATTATGCCTAATTGGAAAAACTAGCTTTCTAGGAGATTCAAACTCAAGACCTCCTAGGAGTAAGGCTAGCTAGTTACCATTGGGTTATGTGAGTTACTTGGTCATGTTTCTTATCATTGGTATAATTGATTACTTCATAAGCTTATTTAAGTTAATAAATAATTAAATTTGTAACTTGTCATTCACAGGAATAATTGATTTAATTTGAAACCAACTATGGAAGTTGGAGAAGTTGCTTCCCGTAAAGCAACTCCTCCAACCATATAGTTGTCTATATGTATAACACAAAATATTTTATAAGGGGCACCTGGTTTTGGGAGATTCTGAGAATAGGATTGGCAATGTGAAAATGATATTATTTACTCAATAGTTGAGGAAGAGGATAGTGTTTTATTTTTCTGAGAAAATGGAGAAATGGTTGTTGTAAGAAAAAAACTACAGTCCTGATGCGGAGGCCATATCTCCTTAACAAACCATTGGAGCTTGCTAAGTTTTGGATATCCTGGTAAGAACCTGATTGTGCCACTTCTCACCAGAGCGATCAAAGAAATATGGTGTGGTTCAAAAGTTATAGATCTTTGTGTGTGGGTATATCTAGGAGGACAACAAGTAGAAAGTTAGAAAGCTTAAAGGTTTATGGAATTGCTCAAACACTAAGGGAATTCTCTAGAGGACTCTAGGTAGAGTCTAAAACTAGAAATAATTTTCCTATGTCTATATTATTTATTGGAGTAATGCATTTTTTTTATTTTGTTTGCTCCATTATTGATCATACCTATAGATAAGTAAGGTAGTTTAAAAACATTCGTAATGAAATCTAGAAATTAAGTATATGTATCTAATGTGTTGGCTTGATGAGTTTGTCACTATCTATTTTTGGGAGTGATTATGTCTTCTTGTGTGGTTTTTAATTATATGTGGATTTTATGTTTGAATAGTGGTTAAAGTCATATTTAATTGTTATTGAGTTTTGGAATGTTTAGGATGTCAATTTATCACCCTTCCTTTTGATAGTTTATTTCATTTGGGATTATTTTCTTCTATGTTCATTTTATTACTTGAATTTGATCATAATGTCTTACTTAAGGTGTCTTGAGTATGTGACATCCTTGTACTATTTGAATGTTGTTAGGACTCATCCTGGTGCTCTGAGTACACAAGAGAGTTTCCTAAACCTCTCAAATAAAGCATTTGAAGTATTGCAATTCTTTTGTCATGTTTTGGGTAGGGGAATAGGTACCCTAGGTGAGTGGCTCACCATAGGTGTTGGAACCCTAAAGTGGTTGCCAGATGATCCTATTGGTGGGTTAGTAAAAATTGATAACCTAATAATAAATATGGGAAAGGGGGGAACAAAAGATAATGAAACAAAACATAATAATGCCCACATAGTCTTGTTCGAGTACCGGGACCATGGGTAACTGGTAGGATGGATCCCTATTCATAAAGGGGGGACCAGGATTACATGGTTGCCAGGAAGGATCCCAATAAATAGGATATGTGATGACGCTCACTTAGAGGGTATGCTAGAAACCTAACCCTTTTGTATAGTTAAGTGATATTTTGTTATGTCTTGTATTTATTCAAGTTATTGTTTTGTGAAGCCTTAGATTGCTTAGGGCCTTGTGTGGACCTTGGTTCTATCTCCTAGCACGGGGGAGTGTAACTACACAGTTCCACGTGGTTGGGTGGTTAATCTTATTGAGGTAATGTTCGTGGTTGCATGGATGACATTGCTTTTGGATTCATGCTTGGAAGTTGTCAAAGATTCTACTTTTGCATCATGTACTTCAGTGAATTGTAATTCTTATGTATTTATTTATTGAAATCCCTTGTTGGGAAATGTAATGAAATATAAATGAAGGGTGAATCAATGTAATGGGAATGGGTATTTCTAGGTGAAATGAAGGGAAAAATTATGCTCTTACTTTATATGTCACAAATATTAAAATAATGTGGAATTTGTCATTTGTTTCCCTCTAATGCTATCTTTTAATAAAGTAAGTGATCTTTTGAATGAAAATTTATTCTTATAGTTCTATCTTGTTTTGTGAATAAGGACCTAGCTTATATTGATATGATAAGTATGTTCTCTTATATAATTAACTATAAAGGAATATTATGATATGATTGGTTTATGAATGAACTTTTGTTCATGTCAAAGATAAATGTTATTGTTAGATAAGAAGGTCTATAGGAATGATAAATGATAATGGAATTACAATTGTCGAATAGTTGTATAATTTTGAAAGGAGATGCCAAATATTAAGATAAGTTTATAAAAAAAAAATTACAATACACTTTTGGTTCGGTGTAACCTGTGATAGTAACTCAATAAATTGATTCACATATTTTTAACTTATGATTAATATTAAGAATGAGTTAGAAACATTTTAGTTGGTGTCTTAAAATATATCTAGTACAATGTACATCTAGGTAGTAGGGTATGTGATAATGCATGATATTCTTTACCCTAATGTCTATATGAATCTAAATTTATAAGATGTTTTATAGATTTTATGAATTCCATTAGTTAGTTATGAAGAATGGATTGGGTTGGTAAATTAAATGTTGGTGACTACTCATTGAAACATGTTCATCACATAGTATTCATTTATTCTGAAGGGTTATAAATATGTTAGACTTGTAACTCATTATGAAACTCTTAAATTTAATTAGATTAATTAATATTGTTTGAGTAGAAGTGTTAGGGAACCTATAAGGACAAGGAAATCTCAGTTATGTTGCATTCATGTTTTGTGAGCATATGTGTATCGATTCCTTTTAAAATGCGCATTGTAGTAGCTTTTTTTTTAAAAAAAATTGACTTCATCTTTAGAGATTAGATGGTTAGTCCTCTTGGGTTCCTTGCCGGGGCGTTACACTTGATATTATAAATTTTGTTTGCATTGTTGCAAAATTTCAAATAGAACCGAAGGAATCACATGTTGTTGTTATTAAAAGGATATTAAGATACTTGAAGGGAATAGTTGATTATGGCTTATGGTATGGTAAGGGTGATGATTTTACATTGAGTGATTTTACAAATGTGGGTTGGGCAGGTAATGTGGATGAAAGAAAGAGTACAAGTGGTGGAGCATTATTTTTTGGGAAAAAAGGTTAGTTTCATAGGCAAGTAAGAAGAAAAATTGTATATCACAATCTACTGTTGAAACTGAGTATTTTGTTGTTTTTTTTAATTGTACACAAGTGATATGGATGAATAAAATGTTGAAAGATATCAGATTAAATATTGATGAGTTGATTTCTATCTATTGTGACAACTCAAGTCCTATCAATATTTCAAATAATCTTGTGTTCATTCAAGGAGAAATCATATATCTATCAAATATAATTTCTTGAGAGATAAGGTTAGTGAAAAATAAGTCATATTGGAATATTTATCTACTACAGAGAAGATTATAGATATATTCATGAAGCCCTTGCTAAAGGATACTTTTGAGTATCTCTGAGGTAATCTTGGGGTGATTGTCCCACTAGATCAAAGCTAGAGATGAACTGATTTTTTATTACTCTAGTGTACTTACAAAAATCATCATTATTATCAATTTATGTTATGATGGATACTACTTAGTGCGAGTAGTTAGTCGTGTGATGTATGTTTTTAGTAGAGATGTTTGTTCAGATTTATGGATTCTATGACTTTGTGCATATATGCGCCTTTGTCATTGATTTCAAAGGGGGACAAATAGTCATGTTAAAAATTAGGTATATGTATATGGGGAAATAATTCATGTATTGAGTATGGACAAAGGGAGAGAGATTGTTTTCTGATTGAGAGATTGTTAGAGAGACTTTGAGAGATATATTGTGGATATTTTTGGTAGTGTTGGCAAGTGATGCATTTTGGAATGATATGGGACACTTGAGATTTGTAATTTATGGAAACACATCTAGCATGATGATCGCTTCAAGTTGTTTACAATTTTGAAGATGGAGATTGTAAAATGACTAAGTAAAATGAACAAAAATATAGAGTATAACAATATAGTTTTGGACAACGAAGATAATATATAATGAATGAGGACATGCAAACTTAGAGGAAGGCATTTTGCAGTATGTATGACCTATTAATTTTTCTCGAGTTTTGGTGTTGATCCTAGTGAGTTACAGTGTTTTGAAGACATGTAAAGACAGAGCAACAAAGATACAGGGCAGGTGAACAGTCGCGATGATTAAGAGAGTATGATGTGAACTCCTAAAATGATAAGTTGGATTAGGATTGTGAATTACCTATGATTTGGTTGTATAAGGTCATCAAATTTATATTTAGTCTTTGCATGTGTATAAATTCTATTTTGTAACGTATTATAGAGCCGACTAAATAATGTAATACATATATATAGGGAGAGCTTTTTGTAAAGAGAAGTAAGGAGAAGTGTGTGATATAGAGAATATGATATGAAAGAACACAATTGAACATCATTTGCAGAGCAGAGCCTGAGGATAATAGAGTCTTGAGAAGAAGAAACATTAGAGAAAGTGTGCTGAAGAGTTTGATCGAAGCCAAGATTCACATTTCAGTAGTAAAGAGGTATTTAGATCGGTTGTGAAGCTTTGAAATGGATACTCTTATGATTTTTTATGTTGTAGAGGGACCTAGATAAAAATTTAAGAAACACCCTTTCAAATCTACTGACGATGATCCCGAAGGCACGTTTTCTGAAACATCCTACAGAGTTTTACATGTCAAAGATATTAGGGCTTACATACATTGTAAGTATGAATCTTTGGGAGATGAAGATATTTCTATAGAGATGGAAAACATGATAGGTGATGATGGAAAGATGAAGGATGAGTTCACACACCTAAATAACTTGAGTATTATGAAGATAACCAAACTTCATGACTTCGACGAAGAAGAATGAGTAAAGATTATCTTGAGAAGAGTGCATGATCAGTTCATATGTCTTGGAGGTCACCATGTGAAGATCTCCATCAACCTAATTCATGCCATAATATGATTGGAAAATACTGGTGTAGTACCTATTGCTAAGAAGAGCACTAAGAAGATGGTAGAAACCCTAACACATTCACAGTGGAACAAGAGAGCGATGACGGTAAATGACATATTCCAATAGGATGTAAGATTCATTACTATGATTTTGGGCTATAAACTCCACTATAGTAGCTGATGTATTAGCAAGAGTAGTCTTAATGGAATATAAGGTGGTCAAGGAAAACATTAAGTATAATCTATGTGAAGTCCTAATGCAGCAATTCTTGGAGAATGTAAGGCAGATTAAGAAGGATAAGTCAAAAGGATTTAGATTTGGATCTTTTTTGATACACATACATTTACATTATTCAAAAATTTCCTGGTATGCACCATAGGGTATGGAAAGACAATATAGGTACTGGCATTTACATTTATCAAATTTATAGGAGACAGAACAACACTTGGATAGATGTTGAACTATTTGTTATGATCAAAAACCTACAGAGAGATGAAGGAAAGGGAGAGAATTCTTGGGGCAGTGGTAGAAAAATACAAGGACTCAATCTATTTCATGGTTGAAACTGATTGTGTGTTCTTTGAGGCAGTTATTCCTAGAAAGAAGTGGTATTATCCATTGGGCTATGAGGTTAGTTCTGAAGTTCTAATTAAGCAAGTAGAACACATCTTAGCTTCAGAAATTGATTCATCAGAGGAGCGATGGGGTACTATGAGGATAAGTCTGCAAAGATTAGGGAGGAACAAACTAGAGCATCAAGGAAGAGGAAAGTAGAGAATATAATTGATGACTATGCCGCCAATGCATGAATATGTAAAAGGAAATGAAAGAAGTTAGAAAGAAGATAACAGAGAGAGCTTCTGGGTTGGAAATCATTACTGTTGCAGCCCTTCCACCTCTAGAAATTACAGGTAGTTAGTCCACTTTATACTATAATTGAGGTATCTACACCTTCACCACCTCAACATACATCGTAGGTAGAGACAACAAAGAAAGTACCTAGAAGAAACACAAGGTCCAGTAAACTAGACTGACCTACTAAGAAACAAAGGGCAGAAGGAGAAGAGAAGAAAGTTGAAGATAAGACCACTAATGTGAGACAACTTTGGAAACTAGATATGAAAATGTTGGAGAAGAGATTAATTAGGAAAGGGAAGCTTGTTTCACTGAAAAAATAATATGAAAGGTATGAGGGATCTGACAAACTTCTGATTGAAGACATAGTGATTAAACATTTACTTGTTTTTAAGAAGAACTTGTTAGAAATAGAAGGTAGTATACCTGAGGAGTTATATGATAAATTGGAGATAAGGAAGAAATTAGCACAAAAGGAAGATGAAGTGATTAGATAAAAATCAATTGAAATCATGTTTCCTATTGTATCTGTTAAAGATATGGAGAGGATATTGAGTGAAATTAAACCCTTATTGAGAACCAAGACAAGATTAGTAAAGATAATGGGAAGGATATATGATGAAGTAACTGAGGAGACATAGAAAGATATACAAAAGGTATTGATGGGAACTGAAACTGAGGACATCTCACCACTTAAGTCTTCTAAGGCCAAATCTATTGAGAAAGGTGAATCATCAAAGAAATCTGAAATAAACCTTGATAAATCATTGAGCGAAGATGCTAGTCAGTATGTAAGCACTGTGAAGAAACTAGATTTCTATGTTTCTGGTGTGTCTGTATCATTGGACACTTCACAGGATGTGAATGACCCCTTCGTGTAGGATATAAATATTAGAGGAATCAGTGAAAAGGATATGATAGAGAAATAAATTCAGAAAGAAAACATTGATGAATCAGTGGAAGATACAGTGAGTAAGGTTGAAGTGAAACAGGAAACTGCTACATATGATTCTTCACCCTTATTGTTGGTAAGTGGAGACAAGGCTTTGAGCACTGACATTGAGAACATGGATGTGGATGATATGATGAAGCTATCCTACATCACATTTGCTAAATCTAAGGAAAGATCTGAGCAAAAAGGAGAAAAGAAGGATAAGGTAATGTCAAGAGCAGTTGACACTTTGAACAAATTGCTTCTAGAACCTATTGTTTTTCAAGGAAAAGATGATGTAGAGAACCTGAATAAGGCACTAGATGACTTTGACAGTCACTATGAGTCATTAGAGAAGATTGCTGAAGAGAAGCCTAAGAAGAAATAATCTCGGAAAGAAATTGTAGCAAGTATGCAAGTCTATATCATGGGACTTGGGCATACTGAACAAGATTACATCAAAGGCCAAAAGTTTTGTCACACAAGGAAAAAATCTATATAGTTACTGTATCATCCCTATCAGACATATAAATAACATTGAGGACATAGTAGAGAAGTATTGAGCTACTCTGGATAAGTTGATGGATAGTTGTGAGACCTTCTCACAATTTGTATTGAAGATAGATAGAGAGGCATCCAAGATTTTGGACAAACTAAGTGTACATGATACAGAAAGAGGGAGAGTTATGGCAAGGTTTTGTTTGTTGAAGAGTCTAGTCACTCCCAAGCTATCAATTCTTGAGGTCCATATCTCTGACATGGAGAAGATGGGACATGCCCCTACAACTAATATGCCAATTGATCTAAAGGCAGTAGAGACTTCTTCATTTGCATTGAATGGGCTGATTCAAGCAAGTCATATTTTGGTGAAGACCTAGACAGAGGAAGTGAAGATTTTGGAAGACTCTTTCCGAGATTTAATAAAGATGGTCTAATTTTCTAGTAAGTAGTGGTACAATTTTGGTATATTCTACATTTTTGTTTACCTTTTCCATTGATTTCAAAGGGGGAGAAGAGAAGAGATGAAAAATGCATAGATAATTGTATAGAGTAAAGGATATATGTAAAGGACATACAAGGATATCTTTTTTGTATTGATACTTAGTCATTTTTCACTAAGTGTTCCCATCAATGCAAAAGGGAGAGATTTTTGGAAAGTGATGCATTTTGGAGTGATATGGGACACTTGAGGGTTTTCATTTATGGAAACATATCTAGTATGATGATCTCTTGGAGTTTTTTTATAGTTTTGGAGATGTAGATTGTAAAATGACTAAGTATAGTGAACACAAATACAAAGTATAGAAGTATAGTTTTGGACAACAAAGATAGTATGTATGACCTTTTGTTAAGGTTTCTTGAGTTTTGGTGTTGATCGTAGTGAGTTACAGTATTTTGAAGACATGAAAAGATAGAGTAACATAGATACAAGGCTAGTGAATAGTCATGATGATTAAGGGAGTATGACGCGAACTCCTAACATGCTAAGTTGTATTAGGATTTTGAATTACCTATGATTTTTTTGTATAAGGTTTCCGACTCTATATTTACTCTTTGCATATGTATAAATTCTATTTTGTAATATATTAGAGAGCTGGCTGAATAATATAATACATATACATACATACATACATATATATATATATATATATATCTCTGTGTGTGTGTGTGTAGTCAGAAAATGGAAGCACTTCCATAGGAGACTGGTTTAGCCTTCCGAGTGAGTAGTTTGGGGTCATGACAAGCACCTCTGAATGGGTTCCTGATCTTGACATGGCTTCCCCCCTGACTTGCCTTTCTAACCTCCATTTTATGACATGATTTCTGCATTCTGGGTCTCTGACCTATGATCCTGGGATCTGAGGACAAAGTCGACCTCAATCCTGCCCTAGAACAAGGTTTCCCTTGACCCTGTCCCAGGGTTTGAATCCCAAGAACTTTTGGTTTCTGGGATGTCGGTCTTCACAAAAAGTTTTCTCCCACTTCCGGGTCGGCTGTTTTGGGTTCCGAATTGGTTGATTCCTAAATTATATTTAATATAGGTCCTCCCCTAAGGGTAAAGGTTTAAATGATGATTTAATTATCCTATGTAGGCCTCCTTAGAAGATTGTGCCCTAATTTCATATAAAAGGGAGCCTTCTCCTCTCATTTTCTCTAAGCATGAATAACCACAATCAAGCAATTGAAGTCT
>MU228067.1:700913-722235 GCA_018584345.1 Thuja plicata | reverse complement strand
TTTTGAAGCATACTTGTGGATCCACGGATTCAAATCCACCACAAGGACATTACAAGCAAGGTGAATTTATGTGTTTACTTTGTTTATCTCTGCAATTTCAATTATATTATAAGGTTAATTCCAAAACAGGGGTTTGACTAAGGCAAACCCCTCCCCAAAAAAAAACAAACATTTTTCTTGCAGGTATAGGTTTGGGACTGTAAATCTGAGGCCAGATCTGGATACCCTTTTTGGATTTCTTTCAGACTGTGCGAATAGGGACACTTTCAGAGTTGAGCAGATCGAGTTGGTAAAAGTGGTATAGGGTCGACCTTTTTCATAAGATGACATCAGAATGGAAAAACATTTCTAGGTTTTGTCCATCTCTCTGTTCCGGTTCGGTATCAACTATCAGCATCTCCAGAAACAGTCTATAGATCTCAAAAAACAACAATCTTTGATCTGCCACTTTGTAAGATTGGTACTTTCTCCTATTATTTTCAATTACTATCATTAATCATATTAATCAATCAATTTATAGAATTTAAGATCCCCTTTCTTGGTCTCTTTCCAAATATTGGATTCATTTGTGTATTAACCCTTTGGGGTTGATCAAAATTGGATCTCTTATTTATGTACTTGAGGGTGAAAGAAAGGAGCATCTTATCTTCCCTTAATCACAATCACAATTGCAATGTATAATCAACATAAATAACAATTAACAATTCAAACCCTCTTAAACCCACAATTTTCTCCTTTACATTTTGGTAACATAACATTTAGTACCATAACAACATCACCCACCATCACATCAATCAATAACAATACTAATCATCTATTTTTTATGTTACAATATGTATGGAGAGATTTTTGTAAAGAAAATTAAGGAGAAGTGTGTGATATAGAGGATATGATATGAAGCAGATGGAATGCATAGATGCATTGTGATGTCAGACAGATGCGAGCTACAACTGGAACTATCTAAGAATAGCTGATGCTTGTGTTGTTCATTTCTGAGATTGATTATAACATAACTATTTTTTATTGTAAGAGCAGTGTGCTCAGTATACCTCTAACAAGGTTTTGTATTCCCCTAACAAGGAAATGTGCTAATGTAATATTAAGCTCCTAACAGGGCTAGGTCTCCTAATAGTGACATTATACTTTTAGTACATACCATCCCCACCAGGGTTTTCCCTTGGCCAGGGTTTCCTTGACAGCAATTCATCATGTTATGAGTAATGTGTTATATTCTTATGTTCTTTTCATTTGATTAATTATATGGTTAAGTTGGAATTTATTAAGTTCATGTTTAAAGTGTTGTAATATTGATTCACCCCCTCTCAGTATTACTTAATCCTAACAGGTGGTATTATTGATATGGTTTCTTTGTGCTTTGATTTGACTTTTCACATCATATATTCTCATCAATGCCAAAGGGGGAGTTTGCTGGAGATTATTGAGATATCATGCATATATGTGTTGACATTGATGTTTTTTCATTGATGTCAACATATTCCTACTATTGGTGATAGTGTTCCCAGTATAATCAGTGAGAAGATTTTTTTGGTATGGATAATGTATTTAAGATCATATATTTTTAAGGTACAAATGGATTCCTAGATCTCTGAAGTTGACTTATGTCAAATTATAGAAGTTCACATGTTGATTTGAGTGAGCTATGATTGATTTATCAGAGACTAGTATTTTGGTTGTTTAGGAAGTGATAGTATTGCTTTTCTTGGATCGGTATGGATTGGTTATGCAGTATTATTGGTTGCTAACATGGTGGTGAGTTTAGGCCATCGATGTGTGTCCTCATATCAAGTGGTTTGTGATATGGATACTAGAAATTTATTTTTCTTTAGTGATAGAGGTTTTCAATTGGTGTTCTTGATGAACAGTGCAGAGATATTTGTGAATTCTTAGACAGAGTTATTCTTGTTGTTGTCATGGCATTTCATGTTGTTTTTTTATGTTTCTAAATCATTTCCTATTCGTGTTTCTGGATCATGTTGGGTTGTGTGATCATATTTTTTTTTTTTTTTCTTTTTTGTTCTTATTGTCCTTGGCCAACTTGATTGTGTAGCGTGTTGTGAAGAATCGTGGCATGATTTTTGGATATGGAGCTTGTTTTAAGATATAGTTAATTATCATTGTTATGTCTTAGATGAAATTCAATAGATTACATTATGTATTGATTTGTAATGAATTAATATTTTGTAATTAGGTCCTTGGCTAACCTAGTGAAAATAAAGTTGATGTAATGTATAAAAGAATTTAATCATGTGTAACTACAAAGTGTGTGTAGAGGAAGGTGGTGACAGAGTGTGACGAGGTATGAGTGGAATATACAATTGAGGAAGAGAATTTATGTACTTCATTGAAACTATTTATGCATAATAGAGATGTTATCAGTTAGCTCATGAGTTATGGATTTTTGTCCATTGTAAATTGTAATTAGAAGTTGGTGTAAGGTAGTGAGTCTTCCTTTGGGTTGAAGCCCTTAATATATTTGAGCAGTGAGCTCTAGGTAGTGTGATTGAATTCATATTCATATCCCTTTTTAATAGGGTATAGTACTTTTAACAGAGCACATCATCTCGTGGTTTTGATACCCATCGTGTTTTTTCCCTTAATGGATTTTCCACATCAAAGATCTTGGTGTTATGTGTTGATTGGTGTTGTGTAAACTTGCATTTATGTTTATCATTTAGATATGAGATTAAGCTTAATAAGTTGGATAAAGTTTGGAGTATTGGAACACAACTAATTCACCCCTCCTCTTAGTTTTGTGTGTTTCCTTGTTCCTAACACAAGGATCAGATGCATGGAAAGAAGCCACAAGAGGAACACATAGAATGCATAGTTCTTGATGAAATCCCAACAAATGTAGTACCAATAGTGTATGAAAATAATGAAAAACCAGAACCACAACAGGTTCCACAAAATCTAGTAAGAAGATCTTCTAGGATAAGTAGTCCTCCTTAATGATATTCTTCTTGATTATATTATGTATTATTGACGGATCCAGAAACTTATGCAGAGGCAATGCATGTTGAAACCAGAAAAAAGCAGGAGCAAGGAATGAAAGAGGAGATGGATTCCTGCTACAAAATCAAACTTGGGAGTTAGTTGAATTTCCTAAAGGTAAAAGGGTATTGCCTAAAAAAATGGATTTACAGGTTAAAGGAAAAAAAATGGAGGCAACAAAATATACAAGGTTGGACTTTTGGTAAAAGGTGTTGCACTAAAAAAAGATATTGATTTTGATTAAATATTTTCTCTTGTTGTTAAGTTGACTTCAATTAGAACTATTCTAAGACTTGTGGCTACAAAATATTTTCATATGGAATAACTAGATGTCAAAACAATTTTTCTCCATGGAGATTTGGAGGAAGAAGTTTATATGCAACAACCACAAGGGTATGATTTTAAAGGTAAGGAGGACTTAGTATGTAGGTTGAAGAAGAGCTTGTATGGCCTGAAACAAGCACCCCGATGATGGTATTTTAAATTTTATAGGTTTATGGATGAATAAAGTTATAATAGATGTCATTCTGACCATTGTGTTTATTTCAAGAGATTAGATAATTGTAATTATATTATCATGTTATTATATATTAATGATATGCTTGTTGTCGAGTCTAATATGCAACATATAAATGACCTGAAAGAGAAATTATAACATTCATTTTCTATGAAGGATTTGGGTGAAAAATAAAAACTCCTTGGTATCAGGATAACTAGATACAAGAGAAATCACACAGAACATTATCTCAAATTGATTACATAAAGAAGGTGTTGAAAATATTTCAGAAGCAAGATGCAAACCTTGTTAGTACATCTTTGCCTAGTCATTTTAAGTTATCCAAGTAGATGAGCACCAAGACATGGGAGGATATGGATTTCATGTCTAAGGTTCTATACTCTTCAACCGTTGGTAGCTTGATGTATTTCATGGTGTATACAAGGCTAGATATTGCACATGTAGTGGAAGTTGTGAGTAGGCCTATGAATAATCCTGGAAAAGAGGATTGGAATGCAGTAAAGTGGATTCTCAGGTATTTGAGAGGTGCAAAAACTCAATCCTTATCTTTTGGAGGATCTCATTTCACTTTCCAAAGCTATGTTGATTCCATATTTAGCAAGAGATATTGATAGCAGGAAGAGTACTACAAGGTATGTTTTTATTGTAGGTGCATAACAGTCAGCTAGATTTCTAGATTGCAAAAGGTTTTAGCACTCTTAACAACAGAAGAAGAATACGTTTCTTCTATAGATACTAGCAAGTAGATTATTTGGTTACAAAGGTTTATGGAGGAATTGGAAAGCCACAAGAGAATAAAAGTTTGTACAGTGAGAGTCAAAGCGTGATTCATCTTGCAAAAAAATTAGCCACTCACTCTAAGACCAAATACATACAGCTTTGGTACCATTTCGTACACTCAGATTTAGAGGATGGAAAATTGTGTTGGGGTATCATTCAGATTGTGCATATATGTGTTGAATTAATGTTTTTTCAATGATTTCAACATATTCCTACTATTGGTGACAGTGTCCCTAAGATGTTCAGTGAGATAAATTATTTGGTACGGATACTATATTAAATATCAAATCATGTGAAGGTACATAGAGTTTCATTGATGTCTTTAGTTGATGTATGTCAAAGTAGAGAGGTTCACATGCTGATTTCAGTGAGATGTGATGGATTTATTAGAAAATGGTATTTTGGTTATTCTGTTTGTGACAGTGTTTTAGTTATTAGATTGGTCTGGATTGGTTATGCAATATTATTTGTTTATAACCTGATGGTGAGTTAAGGAATTGATTATGTGTTCTCAGTTTGAGTGGTTTGTGATTTGGATGCTAGAAAGCTAATTTTCTTTTATGAAAGTGGTTGTTGATTAGTGTTCCTAATGAATAGTGCAGAGATGGGTATGATTTATGAGATAGAGTTGTTTCTATTGATGTCATGTGATTTGATGTTTCTTGTTGAAGCTTCTTTATCATTTCCTATTCTTGTATGTTGGATCATGTTGGTTATGTGATCAAAATTGAAGATTTGTATGTGGTGTGTTGATATTCTTATTTTCCTTGGCTGACTTGGTTGTGTAGCATGTTGCGAAGGATCATGGCATGATTCATGGATCTGGAGCGTGTACAAGGATGTTTTTATGGGCCATGTTTATGTCTTTTCTAACATTCAATGGATCACATTGAGTATTGAGTTAATATTTTTTAATTAGGTCCTTGGCCGACCTAGTTGAGATAAATTGATATAATATATATAACTATGTCATAATTTGTGATTGCGAATTGTGAGCGCGTGGGAGAAAGTATGAGAAGAGGTATAAGTGGAATTTGCAATTGAGGTAGAGAATTGTTGTACTCCATTAGAATTGCTTTGGCATATCAGAGACATTTTTTAGTTTGTGAGCTTGGACACTATGTCCTTTATGATTTGAGATCAGAGATTGTTGTAAGGTAGTGAGCCTTCCTTGGGATTGAGATCCTTCTTGTATTTGAGTAGTGAGCTCTAGGCATTATGCCTGAATGCATGCGCATTCCCTTTTGTAATACTCCTAATAGGGTGTAGTGCTTTTTACAGAGTACATTCATCATGTGGGATTGATCCCCACCATAGTTTTTCCCTTAACCGGGTTTCCACGTCAAAAATCTTGGTTTTATGTGTTGTTTACTATGTTATGTTCCTGAATTCATGTTTATCTTTCAAATCTGTTATTAAGTTGTTAATTTGGTTAAAGGTTTTGAGTCTTTGGACACAACTGCTTCACCCCCCCCCCCCCTCAATTGTGTGTNCCCCCCCCCCCCCCCTCAATTGTGTGTGTTTCATTTATTCTATCAAGTTGAAGCTAGAGAAGATACATACTAGAAATAATCTTACACATATCTCGACCAAGGAAGTAACTCAAGAGAAATTGACTTAATGCTTAGTTTCTATTGGCCTTCAAACTTGATCATAGTGGAATTGACAACAGTCAAGTCCAGGTGTGTCAATCTTGTTTCTATAGGATGAATCTCCAAGTGGGAGATTGTTTTGGTGTGGATCCTGATTACTCTTCAACTGGGAGATTGTTGATATGTAACAAATGATCAAGAAAGTACTATACACTCAACATGTATCCTCATTTGGATTACAAAGTGCAAATCCCAAGGAATTTTTTTTTAGTGTTAGGATTAATTTTTTAAACTGACTTTTTAAACTGCCTCAAAAAAGGCATGATAAATTAGTGGTTGTGTGCTATGAAAAATTATCATCTTGTAATTTTCTCTTGGCTAGATAATAAAAATAAGTGGACAATTATTTTTTTCTGGTGGATGTATCCCATATTGGATGAACCATGTTAAATATAAATGTGTTATTGTATTTCTGTCTTCCTTTATTTCTACATTATCTTAATATTATTTATTGCTCATATCTTCCAAAACCCTAACACTTTTTATAGAATATTTTATTTTTTTGGGATTTAGTGATGATTGGGTTAATTGGGTTATAAGTTGTGTCTCCTCTTCCTCATTCTTAGTTTTGGTGAATGGGGAACCTTCTTATTTTTTCACTGCCTCTAGAAGTCTTGGGAAAGGTGAGCCTCTTTCTCCTTGTATATTCATCATTGTTTGGTAGATTCATAAAATCCAAGGTTAGATAGGGATTGATTCAAGGTTGAAGTTGGTGCAATACTTTACCTCCTTATTCTCACCTATTGTTTGTTGATGATACTGCTTTGATGGGTAGGGCCAAAATTAATGAAGTTGTTAATTTTAGGAAGACTTTCAATACTTTTTTAATGTCTCTCGATAAATAATTAATGAGGCCAAGTATTATATTTATTTCTTTAATACTCCTAATCTTATTCAGAGTATGATTGCTTGAATTCTTAGATTTCAAATTGACTCTCTTCTTCTAGTTTATTTTGGGATTCCCCTTGGTGCAGGATCTCAATGTAGAGATTTTTTGCAGGAGATTATGGATAAATTTTGCAAGAGGGTTAACCACTAGACTTGTAGGTGACTTTCATCTATTGGAAGGCTAACTCTTTTGAAATTGGTGGTACAAACTCTTCATATTTATATATGTTTTGTTTAAGTTTCTCCTTCTATATTTTTGAAAGAGTTTAACTCTCTCTCTCTCTCACACACACACACACACACACACATCAATTCCTTTGTTCTAGAATTTTTACATCCTCAAAGTGGAGTCTCCTCAGATGGGACTCAGTTTGCAAGCCAAAGTATGAGGGGAGGCTCAGACTCTAGCTAGTTGTTTTGATTGGTCAATTTTTAGCAGCCAAGTTATATTGGAGATGGTGCACTGTCTAGATTAATGATTCAAACAAGATTTTTTATTAGAAATATGTCAAGGGAGTTGATAATATGGATGTACCTCAGTGTAATTTGGAGGGAAATGGATCCATGATTTGGAATACCCTCAAAATACGGTCAAAACTCATCAAGGAGGGTATATTTTAGATTTGTAATAAGGGATCTAAAGCTTTATTTTTGCATGATTCTTGGGATCGTTATCCCCCAATTATTTCTTACTTTCCTAACCTTCAACCCCTTTGTAACATATTTTTTGAATCTGGTTGGAATAGGGTGGTGGATTTTTAAAAAAATGTGTGCAAGCGTCACTTGGAGGTGACTTGTTGGAAGAATACTCAAGAATGGCCTTTAGGTGGCACTGAAGAGAACTTACAGGAGTTAGCTAAGATTCTAGCTAGTAGACTTTGTAATGCTCTTAAGGGTAGGATGTTTGGCTTGGTGTCTAGATCCAGAGAGAAAATATTCAGTTGCTTCAAGTTACTTGGAGTTGGATAGTCAGTCACATGGTTGGGCTGGTGTGCCTTGGTGGAAGCAGGTTTCAAATAATTTCTCTTGGCCTAAATGCAACTTTTTTCTCTAGATAGTAGCCCAAAATAAGTGCCTTGCCTGGGAGAATCTACAGAAGAGGGGATTTTAGGGGCCTTCTAGATGTGTCTTGCATAGAAGTAGTGAAGAATGTGTTTCCCATATTTTCTTTCAGTGTCATTACTCTAGAGAGATTTGGCTCTAGTGATGGGGAGCATGGAATCATGCATGTATCCATGTCATTTGTTTTGATAAATGTTGGGAAAGTTTGGATTGCCCTCCAACTAAGACCTTGTTTTTACAGGTAGCTTGGGTTTTGGGTTCAACATTCATCATGTAGAACTTATGGTTGGAAAGGAATAGAAGGATCTTCCAAAATTTAGAATTAATGAGTGCTTTAGTTTGGAGAAAGATTCTTTGCAGACTTCGGGAAACTATTTCTACAAAATGCAATGTTTCTAAACTTGTGGACTCTAGAGATTTGGAAGTTATAATGAATTTGAATCTATCTGTTAATGGAATGGGTCCTTCTACTAAGAGAGGATTGAGGAGGGACAAACAAAAAAATCACAAGGAAGGAAGATGACTCCCCTCTCTGGTGTGAGTTTTAAAAATTAATACTAATTGTTCTTCTGGGGGGAATCTTAGATATGTAGGAAATGGTGGTATTGGTAGAGATAGTGATGAAGATGTTGTGTTCTTCGTCTTCTCTTATAAGGAGCATCACTCTAATAACCTTATGAAGGCTATAGTTTTCCTCCATGCTATTGAAAAAGGGTGTTCTCTTGGTTGGAAGAGGATTGTTTGTGAGACTGATTCTCAAATTATAATTGATATGTTGAATGCACAATAGTTGGATGAAGTTAATTGGCAATTAGCCTTGGTGGTAAAGAAAATTTGGAATTTGTGCCCTTCTTTGATTTATGTTTCTTTGAGTCATATTCCTCATGAATGGAATATAGTGGCTAATTGTTTGGCTAAATGGGCTTCAAATAATTTGGATAGGTGGGATATGGATGATTGGGGTCTTTTGGGCCCTGAATATACAGACTTTAGAGAGGCTAATTAGGGAGGACAAATTATTTAATTGTTTTCTGGTGGGGTTCTTTTTGGAACCTCTTCTTGTTGGTTGTTGGTTGTTGGATGTTCTTAGTCTGGCCTCAGGCCTTCTGCTTTGTAATCTTTGACTTGTTCCAAATAAATTTTTACCCCCTCTTAAAAAAACAATAAGAAAAAAAAAAGAATCGATTACAATTCTAGACTTTAAGTTGAGCCTTGATGAAACCATTTACTACAATCTATTTTATATGGAATGAATCAATATTATATTATTAAAACAAATAATAGTCTTGATAACTAAATTCAAAATACACTTTCAGAAATATTTATTTTTATATATCCTAACGCACATTTTCATAATATTTATTTATATTAGATACTACGATATGGAAAAAAAAAAACCAACAACAATATATCTATGATTATTTTGAAAAACTATAGAATTCTATCATGATTACACTATTTATATAACAATAAAATAAAAAATTTGATAAATTATGAGACAACCGCTATTGAAGTCTATAAATTGATATCGTTAGTGAAGTGGTCGCTAAATAAACACGCCCAATACCAATATGACGGTGATTGTACTTTCAATATATTTTTTCTAAGCTGGTTGACTTATTTAAAATAAAACAAAATAGAGACTTTTATTCCCGGATGTCCCCACGTTTTCCACTAAGTTGTGCACCCGCATTACTTGAGTCGTAAGACTTTGCACACTCTTCAAATTGTCGTACAAATGCAATCCACCTAACAAAGACTTGCATTTTTCAAGCCTTCACCTTTGCAAAGATATCACACAATATGTGTCCTTTTAATTGAGTGCACTGTTTAAAAAGTTTTGATGGAAGATTGGGGTGATATAGTCAAATGGAAGCTTCCTTGTGGAGAGCATGTCAACAAGGAAGAATTTGGCAATTAGTTGAGCTAAGAAAAAGTGGGTTGTAAGAAGTCCAGATGGGAATGGTCCAAAAGTGGGTTATAAGTGAAAGTCAAATGGTAATGGCCTAGGTTTAAAAGGAGACATGAAAAGGAAGATGGTTGTGATAGCAATATGGATTAAGTTAACATGTTGGAAGTATGCATAATTTGAACAAATGTATTATAGGAGGAGTAGTTCTCAGAGGTTGGTACCTATATGGGTCAAGCAAAGTTGTAAGGAGAGGTGGTCTTAATAAGAGGAGTTGTAGGGGGAGAGAAATGGTATATATTAGAATAAGTTATTTTTAAAAACAAAGAGAAATTGGAGAATAATTGTACATTATTTTGTGATGGTGGAATATTATTTAATTGAAGTGATAGTATATGAAGAACGAAAAATCAAAGTTACCAAAGAAGTCACATGTGTGTGTAAGATAGCGGGTGATATCTAATTGATAAGTTGTATTGACCATGTGTGACACTACAAGGTGTTGAGGAAGAAAAATTGGTGATGCGTAACCGCTTGAAGAGTTGAGTGAGAAAAGAAAATCATGAAGGTAAGGACACTTATATTATAGGAAGTAGGAGTCAAGTGAGGAGAACAAAGTGTTTCAAGATTAATAGGTGTTGGGTTGGAAGCAAAAGGTGAAAATTGCACATGTAAAGTAATAATTGGATCAAAGTAGATGGCCAAAGTTAGGGAAGACAAGTTAGAATAAATGGGTGATTGATAGGAATTAAAAATATAGATTGAGTTAAGAACAAATAGATTTTTTCAACCAAATAAAGTGAAGAAGCACTTGGAGGAGGCTTCAAGCATGGGTGGAGCAAAGATGCTAGGAGAGAAGGTATTAATAAGAGGAATTTTAGGGAGAGAAAAATGGTATGTGTTAGAACAAATTATCTTTAAAATAAAGAGAAAATGGAGACTAATTGCACATGGTTTTGTGATAGTAGAATATTATTTTATTGAGGTGATAATAGATGAAGAATGAAGAATCAAAGTTATCAAAGAAGTCACATATATGTGTTTAAGATAGTGGGATATCTATTGGATAAGTTATATTAAAAATGTGTAACACTAGAAGGTGTTGAGGAAGAAAAAGCAGTGATGCAGTCTAACCACTCAAAGAGTTGAGTGGAAAAGAAAATTCATGAAGGTATAAAGATGTTTATATTATAGGAAATAGGAGTCCAAGTGAGGAGAACGAAGATTTTGAAGATTAATTGATGTTGGGTTGGAAGCAATGGTTGTAAATTGCACAAGTAAAGTAACACTTGGAATCAAAGTAGATGTTCAAAGCTAGGGAAGACAAGTTAGAATAAATGGTTGATTGATAGGAGTACAAATTGTAGATTGAGTTAAGGACTATTAGATTTTTTCAACCAAAAAAAGTGAAGAAGAAGCACTTGGAGGATGATTTTTTGTGTGATGGTGGATAAGTCTATATGGATTGAATTGGAAACTATCCAAGCAATAAAAAATATGAACAAAAAATTTCAATATTCTTCTAAGGTGGTTATATTAAATAAAGGCACACACTGGTCAAGAATAGATTCTAAGAGTGATTCTACCATTCAACCCTTATTTTTTTAATCACTAAGATAAAAATAAGTGGTGTCAAGAATAGGAGTGTCTCTAGACTATAGGCAATCTTATATCAACCAAAAATAATTAGATCTTCCTTTGTTCTCTTTATTTTGTGGGTTTTGTTGTGTCTTTTCTAGTTATATTGTAATCTTTCTAATATGTTTTTGAACTCTTGGGGATAATGTATTCAATTAATGCATAGTTATTTGACCATGCTAAGTTTCCTCCACTTATTCATAAAAGGATGCCAATCAAATCCGTATAAGTGCACTAAGAGTCTAACTGTGTAATAATAAGTTGATCATATTTTGAGTCGTATAGCCATGTTTTCACTATACTTGCATCTACCTATTGGATATTTAAGAATTCACTAGACATCAAGTTTCATTTAAGAATCCATATTTACTCTATAGAATAACAACTATTTGCACTCAATGATTGAGTTAAAATTCATGATATTTTATAATTAGGTTTCACAATATTCAATCAAGTATAAAGGAAACAATGGCTAGATAGAACCATGCAACATGGGCTCACAATTTGGTTTCGAAATCTCTAAGATTTCATTAAACTGATAAAAAGTAAAAGCATAATCAATGACAATAATAATTATCAAAACCTAGATTTGTCACATCAAATTTGATCCACATTGAGAAAATAAATCAAAATATTAATAATTGTTTAACTTTGGAGGCTTTCTCCAATCCATGGGAGATTGTAGAAAATTTAATTTTAAACCAAGATGTGTCTAAGTGCACATCCCTAAATACATTATAAGTGTTCTATTAAACCTGAAAGTTCTATAATTTTATAATTTGTAATAAGATTATAGGCTTTGTAGGAAAGAATAGGCTCTGCAAGTTTGCAATTTCTAAGAAGATTGTATATAGTTTTGTATCAAGCATCAACAATAAAATATTAGTGACAATGGAAAGATTATAGAATCGCAAGCCCTAATAGTTCTAGGTAATTACACCTATAAATCCTTCAAGTTTTAAGTGATGCTCCCCCTTTCCTATTCATTAAATCTCTTCCTAGGAACACATTTCATAATCCTTTGAATTATTAAGCTTATATAATTCAAAGAGATGTCCTACAAATAGAGATGCTTAGAATTTGTATGATTCAACATATCATTTAAATTATAATTCAAGAGACACCACACTCATTTAAATTAGATAAATATAAATATTGAGTATACTCTCTTTACTAACCTCTATAACATCTTGGTTATCTTCATCCATGATGTCGATATTCAACCTGTAACGCCCTACACTGGAACCCATGAGAAATTAACCTAATTTTTTTACTAAATTGATGTAACAATTTTTTTTACACATTAAATAATATAAATGTGGAAGAAAGTATGACATAAGTTAAGACATTAAATTAAAGTAAAATAACTCAGTTAACATCCCAAGGATTCCAAGACGTGGTGTTACTTTTAACAACATTAACTAAACTATTAAGATCATCCAAACATAATCACATAATATATCCTACGTTTATTTTAAAACCTAAATCAAAGTATGAACTAGGAACACTAATCATAAAGTTAACTAACATGTATAATACAATTGAATAATGAGATACATTCATTATATCAATGTAAGCAAAGGTACATACAATAAGGCACAACTGATATGTCAAGGCATAAATAATATTACATCTTCCACTGCATATGTCGCAGGGATCACAATAATGAATCAAGTCACAAATACAATACAAGTACATATACATATTGTGAAAGATGTCTGAAATCAAAACAACATAAAAAATAAGATATACATCTCATGATGACAATAATAAATCCTTTGATAATGAACATAGAAGATAGAAGCAATAACAATGATCATCCTAGCATACAAATATGAACGTCGAATCTCAATGGTAAGAAGAATCACTACCACCTGACCACATGGAACCCATAGGTCCACTCCCACCATGTTGAGGAAATAACATCAGGACTCACTCAAGAGTCATTCAAACAAGAAGACTAATGCAAAGGTACATTGGATACAATGGTAATAAATGGTTATAAGGTTTTCAATTATAAAAGATTGAGTCACAAATCAGATGTACCAAAAGAAATTTAGGAACATATAACACATATAGGGAAGTTTTATCACATATGTCTAATCCTTGGACCTCGTCCTGGAAGCCTCTCTCGACCCCAGCGCCCAAGTGACCATATGTGCCAATAGTAATCCTTTCGTACATACAAGGAAACCAACTATGCTAGACCACAATCAAGCATCTTCTCCCACTCCCATCCTTAGCCTATAAAAGCACTCAAGGCAAGGGCGAGACACATAATTATCTTATTAATGTTTCTCTCCTAATATATTTATTAAGTTGTCACTTTATTAAGCTGCTTACAATGAGTGATCCTATTAGCCACTTGAGGGTCCCGATGCTCATTGCAAGCAACATCCCGTCTATGCTCCTAGATAACCTACACTAATGCTCCCAACAAAAGAACCAAAAAAATATCTTAGAAAAAATCACCGTGATAGTAATTCTCCTCTCCAAAATTATGCCTTTGAAAAAAACACCAATAACAATTCTCCTCCAAAAAAACACCTTTGAAAAAATTAGATCAATAGTAAAAAAATGTGAATTAACTTGATTTCAATTGTGTGAAAGATGAAAAAAAAACATTTACTTTTATACCATACAAAAATTAAAAATCATAACTAGCCGACCTAGTTCGGGCGAACTAGGTTGGGAAAAGTTTGGCGAGGATTTTTCGCGCCGAAATTTTCCCAGGGGTCTTCGCGCGAAGACCCCTTCGCATGAAACCTTGAGAAAACTTCGTGCAAAGGGGATCTTCGATTGAAGACCCCAAATTTGAATTTTTCCCCAGGAGACAAAAATAATTACAAAAAATGTTCTTTAAAGACCTGAAACAAGGACCAAACAAGATGATTTTATGAAACAACAAATGTTAGATGATGGTACTCGGAGCAAGATTTCTAATGACTATAATTTGTATACATATTGAGATCATTTTCACTTTCAAATTTTAATTTAATTGAACATAGGTTGTTTGGTCATTCATCAACTTGTCTCTTCGAGGCTTCGAAAAAAATAGTAACTTACAATTTTTTATGAAAAATATGTAGGAAAAGAGTATTTGTATTACCTTTCTATCAAAAAAAGAAAGAAAAATGAATTTTGATATATACCGATCAAGTTAGAGCGATCCAAAAGAACCTATGTCTAAATTACAGTTATTATCACTTTAGAACTTAATAAACTATGAAATATTGAACCAAAATGAATGAAACCAATTGCATCCATTAGATTGAAGTTTAAAATATAACCTCGAAAGAATCACATTGTTATTATTTTTGGAAAAAAAAAATTATGCTAATCCAAGTGACAGTCACTCCTTAAAAACATTGATTTTTCACACAAACTACTTTTCGAAGAAGGAAAAATATATTCAAATCAATTTTAATTTAAAATATATATATATTTAGAAACGATAAAAAAAATGCTAAAAGACTCTAGATTACATCATCTTCAAATTCCTAATAGTTTTGCGGCAATAGGTGTTCGAAAGTAAAGTTTTTCAGAATGCTAATCTCAGTGTCAAAGTTGGCCAAAAAGTGGGACACACTTTTGTACAACCACTAATGATTGAGACTTAAGAGCATGTGACATCACTCATAGATGCACCCCAAAACAACACATGGACCAATCGTGACATGAGAAAGGTTATGAACAATGCATAATATAACCCAAAGTGTATAAGTATAAATCCATAAGAGTAGTTCAAGTCCGAAAGACAAAATCCCCACCTAGGGCGACACTTGTTGTCGGTGGAAGAGGCGCTGCCAAACGATAGGCCCTGTTGTCGGTGGCAGCGGAGCTGTTGGCGGCTTCCCAATATTTGAGGGCACAAGTTAAGGGTGAAAGAGGGGAGGTGGGACCCCCCTATCATAGTTAGTTCTTTTTTGTTTTTGTTTTATAATTAAATTTTATTAAAATTAAAATTTATTTATTTTTGTAAATTATAAATTTTGTTAATATAAAATAATTTATATTTTTCTTAATATTGTTAAGTTAGTTTATAATTATTTATATTATTGATTTAGTTTATATTTTATTAATTTATTTATTTTATCAATTGATATAGATTAATTAAAGAATTATAATCGTTGAGGGGTTAATAAATATGTTTATGTAAGGGTTTAAAAAGGGGAAATATAATTAACTTAATTACATTATATAATATTTAATTAAGTTATGAATGAATTTTATTTTAACAAACTAAATGGAATATTGATATCATTTTCCTCTTTTTAAAGGAAAGTTAAGTAATATGTTATAGTGGAATTTCTTCTAATACTTAATGATGGAACTTGGGTTAAGATGTAGATTTTAGAAATAATCATTACCGTGAAAAATTGGATTCACTAAGACATCAAACATATCCCATGTGAATTTTTATGTTGTGTTGTCTCTTCATGACTGAATGACTGCATGGATAGAGTGTCGCCCTAGGTGGGGATTTTATCTTTCAAACTTGAACTATTCTTACGGATATATACTTGTACACTTAGGGTTATATTATGGATTGTTCATATCCTTTCTCATGTCACGATTGGTCCATGTATGCTTTTGGGGTGCATCTGTGAGTGATTTCATTCGCTCTTGAGTTTTGATCATTATGTTATTTGACCATTAAAGGCGACGATCATTATTGTGTTGAGATTCTACTTGGTCACCTAGTTCCTGTTGGAAAAATGGTCAGCGCTCCCCTCAGGATTCTTGAAAGGGGACTAACTACCTCTTGGAAATTCTATAAGTCTAGTGGTTGTATCGGGCATTAACAGATCAATCTTTTGGTGAAACGGAAACCTTGGTCACAGGTTCAAATCCCATCGGGTAACGTTGAGGGAGAGATTGTTGGAAAAATGGTCAGTGCTCCCCTTGGGATTTGTCAAAAGTGACTAACAACCTCATGTGGATTCTATAAGTCTAGTGGTTGTATCAAGCATTAACAGGTCGATCTTTTGGTGCAATGAATGTTAGAACTTTTTATTGTCTGGCCTTTGTTAAGCATCAATGCTTGACTCTATGATTCTCAAGACTTGAATCAAACAAGGAAAATTATAATTTATGAGGATTTAATCCTCCTTCTTTGATATCCACAGGCTCATGTGGGTGTACCTTTCATAGTTTACTGCTTCTCAGTAAATTTAATAGTGGATCAAGGGTTTACACTGATTTGCTCTTGTCTTTTACTACAACAACTGATAACATATTCTACAGATGAGTAGAACCAATCTTATGCAGAGCTTAAAAAGCCAGACCATGAACTTGACAAGGAAAAATACCAGTGACATAAGGATTATCATCCTTCTTCTATTTGATTTCTAGAATCAGGCAGGCTGACCTAAGGATTCTCTCTCTAATGAATCAATAAATTACTTATATTATCCAATACAAATGATAAATATCTATGTTCTTAGTAACAGAAATATAAAAGATTATTTATATTTAAGTTTGATGATGATAAAAATCTATGTTCTTACAAACCACCTTCTCATTTCCACACTCATGTATCAAATTCTTACTCTAAAATCTATCCCTTTGAAACTACTTATAAGATTTAATCCCTCCTTGAAAGAAAGTCATAAATAATCTCACAGTTACCTTGTAACCAGTATATTTAAAATGCCTTATAGATTAAACATACAAGAACATAAACACAAATACAAGAAGACATCATTGATGTGAAACATGAACCTCCATTTGTATTTTATTAAAATATTTCTACTCAGTACATTCAAAATGATAAAAAAAGCTTGAAACTTAGACTAAATTCAAGAATATGCCTCGCAGTTTTGAATTCACCATCCTTTACAATATCATACAACTTTCTATATATAGTAAGCACTAGCCATCTTGTAACCCTTAAAGATAAAGGATGCAACAAGATTTGGATGGCTAGGCAAAACCTAAAAGTGCTAAAATACAAAAATTAGTTACATTTTTAGTTGGTGGAAGAAAACACTTGAGTAGCTTATTTGAAATCTTTCCAAATCCTTTGCAGTTGGCACCTTTGTCTGCAGATATTCTGGGTAACCCTTTGAGGTTGTTGTGAGACCTAGTGACCGCCAATATAGGCTAATTTACACTATTCTTGATGATGATTACCCTCCTTGTGCTCATTGACCAGGTGCCAAGTGCCACTTTACTCTTCATCTATCACGTCCAAGTCAATTGTTGTTGGTTTCTTTTTCTTTGGCTTGGTGATATTATCCCAAAGTGTAACTTCTTCTTCTAAAGGCCAATTGAAACCTTGTAAGCTCTACAACTTCTTTACCCACCTTTCCCACTTGGCATTAGTGATAGCCTTGAAATCTACAACAAACTTTACAAAGTTTGTTTATGCTTTGAAAGCTTCATCCAAGGCTTTATTGAACCTGTCCATATCTAAGACATCATCATTTGTTGGGAATTCCTCTTTCTTAGGCAGTAGAGTGTCAAATTATTTTCTCCACTCTTCAACAAATTTGAACTTATTATCTTCTCCTTTGATAGGAGGAATGGATCTACTAAAAACAGGGCCAAACATATTGACCCTTACCTGAATCTGATTGTCTTTGCCTTTGAAGAATGAAAATGATGTACCAATCTTCTCAATCATCTCCTCCACTTGGAATACTACCTATGGAAGATCTATCATGTGTGGTTTTAATGCCTCTAACCTTTTGAAAAGGGATCCCCTGCTTGACCATGTACCAAATATGGGTCCAAAGTTATTATGTGGCCCTTCACCTCTGCTTCTAAATCAAGCAGTCTATTATATGCCTTGTGCACTAGGTCCACCTTTCCTTTTAGAATAGAAATCCTATGCTGCAAGATATTCAATAAGGCAGATAAAGCAACTTCATTTTGATCCTTGTCTAGTTGCTCTATTTCTTGTGGGAAGTCTCTAGTAGTTTCTGTCTGAACAGAGGCTACTTATTTGGCTATATGAGTAGGAGATTTGGGAGCCTCTTCTATTTTCTTATTTAACACTTTCAATTTCCCCTGTAATGCTTTTATTTGTATCAAGTATCTTTCTTTGTCTTTAGCTACAACAACTGACTCATCAAAGAGTTTTGCATATCTTGCATAAAGTTTCTCTATTTTTTCCTGATTGAGGTGGGAAAAGTGGGCGATAGCCTGGAATATCTCAAGGTTAGCAGTATTCTGGATAGTCTAGATGATCTTATCTCCATCCATTTTTTATTCAACACTAAACAAGGATGGATTTTGTGTTCTTGGTGCCAGAGACCACATGGATAGATTCTGGGATCTTGGATCATATCCACATCCCCTTATCATCTCTCCAATCTGAGTCTTAGAAGATAGATTGGCATCTGATTGCTTCCCGATTTGGTCAATTATGAAAGCAGAGGCCAAATCCCATCTAGGCACAAGTAACATTCCACTGGATTTGACTAATTTCCTAGCTTCCTCAGGTGTTATGGTCTCAGTCTCAAGATCATAGGCTTTTAGGGCTTGCAGAGCTTCACTATGTACAGTATCACCCTCTGTCAGTTGCATTTGTGATCCAAATTCTTTTTTCTTTCTCCATATTAGGAAGTTCTTGAATTCATCAGTCTTGATGAATGCATCATCACTTAGAAACTCTACTTGATAGAGTTCTTTTTCATCTTGGCATAGTTGGAAAGGTAATTCTTGTAACCACCTAGATTTGGTCTGCTCTGACCATATACTCTATTTTCCCTAAGTGTGATCATACCCCTAATTATGTCCAGACAACTCTTCGATCGGCTGGCATAATTCATTCAATCTTGTGGGTATCATCCCCACCCCAGTTTTACCTATTTGGGTTTCTAGGTTACCAAGTTCTTGTGTTATGAGTTATTTATTTCATTGTGTGGATGCTATCTGAGATTAAATTAGATTCATATATGTATGAATGTGGATCAGTTTGTTTTAAGTGTTTAATTTTGAAGATCTGATTCACCCCCCCTCTTAGTATCTTGCTTTTCCATTATTGTATTTCCAACAATACCTTCATGAATAAATATTGAGATAACACATATTCCTGAAGATGCTTCTATGTTTCTTGAATTGTAGTTGTTAAACCTTGGAATATAGAAAAAAATCAAAGATGTCCTCACAAATGCATGGATCTATGAATGTCACTCCTAGATCTTCAATTTTATGTTGGATGAACACTTTCTATGAAGAAAAAATGCATGTAGATGGACAAAGGATCTTCTTGCTTGATTGAGAACTTGTCTACTTGGCCATCATGGGAGAGAATCTTGCTTCAATGGAGAAGATTACCTTCAAAATACCTTGGATGCTTGTGGAAATGCTAGATCTTGGATCCTTGCCTTCAAATCTTGAATTCACTTGATTGCTTGATAATCTTGATCATCACGGTTCTCAATAATGGATAGAAAAATGAGGAGAGATAGGGTATTTATATACCTCTCACAATATTTCGGGATTCAAAATTAACCCAGGTAGACCACGAGATCTAATTTCCCACTAAAACACTGCAAAAGAGCCCTAATTCAAATTTTAGGCCAAACCTAGGGGAACACAACACCTTGGGCATTGTGTTCCTAGGAACATAACACATAGGACATTATGTACGTAGGAGAAAGCACCAATATTGAAATGAGAGATTAGGAAGATAGGGCATGAGATACTAGAACAAGGGGAGACAGGTAGTTGGATCGAGCATAACAAACACGAAATCTCAAAATCGCCAAAACGGGGGCTAACTGAGCATTGACCAATTATGGGTGCTAATTTTTTAGGATGGTACAGGTAAAAAAAGGTGAATGTAAGTAATTGTATTGTAAACATGTTTATTATTGATAATGCATATTTGACCTCTCTTCTTGATTTTTTTCCCACAAGGGTTTCTCCACATAAATCTCATGCTATATGGTGATCTTATGTTGTTAATTTATGCAAATTATTGTTGCTATCTTATGTTGATGTTAATCATTACTTATTACTATTATAAGTTCACATAATAGGTTTATTAAGAATAATATAAAGGCTAATTTTTGGATCATTAAGAAGGATCTCATATTGGTTTTCCACATAAAGGCAACTTAATTTTGAGATTTTCATATGAGTTTCATAGTTTCATGTCATAGCTATCCAAGTCTTGTATCTCAACCTTTAATTATTTTATTGGATATAGATTGACATTCACAATTTTTGGTATTGAATCTGTTTATTTCCCAACAAATACATTATCTCATGAATAGAAAATATAATATACTTAAATAGTCTCCATGAATACTTCTAAAACATCAAGTTCCATGTTTGCACTCCACGTGAACAGACATGAGAATCATATACCACATGTCCCAATTCATGCTTCCTCTTCTCACATTTACTACTTACGAGAGATGTACAATGAGCCTTATTCAATAATCCAAAGGTTATTATAGCCAAGCTCATCAACCACTTATGTGTTTGTTTTTATGGAAATCAGCTTACACAAAACCACCAAGTGGTCCATGTGTCTTAAACCATGAGCTTACCAAACCATATGCCCTTCATTTACTCTTTTGAACTAAGTTTTCCCACCAAAGGACATTTGGTTTAACTACAACTTCCATGTTGTGGACACATATATGGTGATAAATTTAATCCTTATACAATAGAAAATAAAACACACCTTTTTCCCAACAAAATTACAAGCCCTAATGCACCTCTAATCTAACAAGTGCACTTGTTTTTTTGTTGAAAGAAGTGTAACCCTAATTTATATAAGGGCCCGTTTGGTTGAGGGGTGGAATTGGAATTGAATGGGAATTGGCATTTCCGAATTCCCAAAATGTTCAATTCCCTGTTTGGTTCCAAAATTAAAAATTGGAATAGGGTTATGCGAATTCT
>MU228067.1:690302-700427 GCA_018584345.1 Thuja plicata | reverse complement strand
GTATGTGTATATATACACACATGTGTATGCATATATACATATGTGTATATATACACACGTGTGTATATATACACATGTGTGTGTATATACACACACATATGTGTATACATATGTGTGTGTATACATATGTGTGTGTATATATACACATGTGTATATATGTGTGTGTATATATACACATGTGTATATATGTGTATGTGTGTATATATACACGTGTGTGTGTATACACACACACGTGTGTGTGTATATGTGTATGTGTGCAAAAACAAAGTTCCAATTCTAATTCCAATTTTGTGGAACCAAACGCAGAATCTGCATCTTCTCAGTCATCTTCCAGGTGAACCAAACAGGACAGCCTAATTCTAGAATTCATTTTGAGAATAACCCAATTGCCAGAATGGATTCAATTCCAGAATTGGCAATTCCAGCAAGCACAAATTCCACGAAACAAACGGGCCCTAAGTTCAAACTTCAAGAAGATTTTATTATTGAAATTTATATTAGAAATGTGGTCCCAAAACCAAACATTTACCCCTTCACCTTTACACCAATAATGTAAAAAAATAAAAAATGCTTACCCCTTCACCATTGACCATTAATAGGACAATGATAAAAAAAAAATCAATATAACATTAATAGAAGATTGTTTGTTACTACATATTCATTTGAGGAAAAGCTTTAGGTAGCATGAATTTGTACAACCATGAGCTATAATCAAAGATATCATACTATCACGTGGCGTCCTTATCTTTGTGCACGACAGTAATTGCTTAAGATGACAGCATGTGGGTCTTTATAATTATAGAAAGTTATGCATACACTGAATTCTCCCACCATTTCAATAAAACGTGCAAAACAAGAAAAACCAAAACGATTCCCTACCTTACAAATGTACAACGCACACCTTTAAAACCCACCGACCTGCAACTTCTTTCACCCAAAATTAATGAAACCATCCTGTGCTTGCACGCGCTCCTCTTAAATACTTTCTTTCCGGTGTACTGTTGGTGATCGATTAGCGAAGATTGATCTGCTCAAGAAGTTTTGCCCGGATCTCCATTTTGGAAGTCTTGTTTTGTTTGTTCTGCAGCTTTGAAGGCCTGTTGTGATTTTATACGGGGTTATTTGGTGGCATTGGATTTTTTTAGATCGTTTCAGTGAATTTTACAGGTATTGCTTGAGAAAATTGTATTTTAATTCCAAATTGTGCTGTGAAAAGTTAAGGAATTTCTGCCCGAAAAGCCTAGCTTCATAGCGAAAAGCATTGGATTTTCATAGATCGTTTTGGCGAATTTTGCAGGTGCTGTTTGAGAAAACTGAATTTTTGCTTTCAAATTGTGCTGTGAAAAGAGTCATTTTTGCCTGCCAAGCCTAGCTCCGTTGCTTGAATCTGAACGCCAGGGTGTTTTTTCTTCTCTGCTATTTCGTAAAATATGAAAGGCAGAGTTGGAAATCGAGCAGGGACTTGATTCTGACCGGATCGAACATAGCTTTATTAGGTGTACCTAGGGATTAAGAAATTCCGCCGTCCAATGGCGGAAAACAGGAAATTGTCGGCGGTTATTCACGTGAGAAGACAAATATTTTATAATAAAGCGCGCTACTGAGCTAGGTACGTGACTTAAGCTTCAAATTAAACTTTACATTGTCCGGTTATTTGAAGCCTCTTTTGTATTTTATCAATTTGTCCTAAAAACCTTTGGTTAGATTTTAGGAGAAGTACTTGAAAGACTCGAAATAAAAGCAACATTTGCTAGATTCATTGAACTTTGCAGGAATGATGTGAGCTGACAACTGTTTGATCACTCTGCAGGTCTTTTACGCGTGGTACGCGTTTTAGAAGCTTTTTTGGCTGGACATGGTTCAGAATCGCTCTTTGAGAGAATGATGTATGTTAAATTATTTTGAGATCTAATTTTTCATCTACATCAAAGCAACGAATTCTATGATGCAAATTAGTGTAGCTTAAATTTTGACATGATTTTATGAAAATTCACAAATTTCAGTCGGCTGATAAAAAATTTCTCGTTTCTTGGCTGTTTTAGCTTCCCGGACGTGGATTCCAGCAGTATTTTAAGCGCAGTAATGTGTGGTTCTAGAAATGCTCCATTGGTGGAGGTGCCCTGCAGAAGAGGGGAAGCAGGGCTAAAGAATCACAGATACATTTTTTACTATTTTACTGTTGAATCTGCATTGCTACTGTTCTGGCTGACTGCCTCTGTATTATTTCTTCCCCTGATTTTGCCTCCCCTGCCGCCGCCTCCTTTCATAGTTTTGCTGCTTCCTATTGTCATACTACTTGTGCTCATGGTATTGGCTTTCATGCCTTGTAATGTTATCTCTTCAGTTTGACAAACATTGTCTCTGTGAAAGGAAATGCAGCAACTCTTAAATGCTGATTGTGCACTGCCTTTTTATCATAACGTGCATTCCTTTTATGTAAATATTAGATCAAGTAAATAGATATCTTGTAGAGATGATACTTTGTTTCATGTATAACCGTTGTGATTGCCCTGTGCAAAGCAAAAACTATAAGCTGCAGCACTTTTTAATATTTTAGATAATTTTAAAAGGTTTCGACAGATTCAATCCAAGGCTCTCGTGTTTTGGTATGGAAGCTGAAAGGATCTTGTGGATAATTTAAAATTGATCTCGCTTAGAGTTTAAAGAGACAGTTAATTGAAATGTTACAGAATTGACATGAAAAAAAGACTTTCCTTCTTACCTCTACAATAAGAAAAGTTATAAATTTATATATACAGTAAGGGAAATAGTAACAGATTTTAGAAAACTGCTCTGTTACCTGCGATTTTTAATCAGTGGCTGGATCTGTTTTCAGGGAGAGGAGCATGTAAATTTCCTTATTTTTTAAGGATTCAAAAGATTATTTCTAGTAAATTTGTGTGTTTTGAATTGCTATTCCAGATCACTGTTTGATCCAAAACATTAATTTTAAAATTATACACAGTTTTGTTCTTTTATCAGATGATTGATAGGGTCTGACCCTGCAAATAAGGGAGGTCACATTCGTTGGGGGTTTGATCTCTCGACAACTTAGATTTTTAATTTTTTTTGGATTCAAAGTCTTGAAAAATTTGTTTTTTCTTTTGAAGGATTCAAGGATTCAAAAACTGATTGTTTTTAGTAAATGTGTGTTTTTAAATCATTAATTTAAAAATGGACACTACTAAGCTCCCTATAAAATAAAATGTACTAATGACCAAATTTTAAACTAATAACTAATGACCAAATTTCAAAAACCTGAAAATTTAGTAGTTTTTTCAAAGTTTTCAGCATCTGTATTTGTTCTGCATATTTTGTGAGAAACCACAAAAAATTTGCAAAAAAAATCACTGTGTTTTTGCAAAATGATCAGCATCGTTAATATTTTGTGGTTGAAAACCACAAAAAATTTGCAAAAAAATAAACTGTATTTTGATTAATTTTACCTTAAAAAAAAAAAATTGCAAAAAAATAAACTGTATTTTGATTAATTTTACCTTAAAAAAATAAAAATCATGGGAATAGATTGTGGGAAATTAATGTCATGATTGTGAGAAATTAAAGTCTGTCATTTTTAAATATCTGATACGAAACTCAAATTAGTTTATATAAAATTGATCTTTTATTACACATCTATATAATATTGATATATAAATCTATATGAAATTAATATCTATTATAGTTCTGAGCCCAAGAACTAGAAAAGGAGTGTAGTAATCAAAGAACAAACAGCAACAAAACATGTTTGGCAGAATCAAGCCATCATACCTTTCAACTCATGAAATGGGACTATGATATGACCTAAAGAATGTATCCTGGGAGCAGCTTGCTTTGCTGTTTAATGGTGTCTAGTCCATTGCATCACTTTCTTTCCATAATTAAATAAAATAGAAATAGAAATAGAAGATGCTAACAAAAATTGATTGTTGCTGTCGAAGAAAGGATTCGCAATATGTCAGTCATGCCCCATTGCTAATCTTGAAACAGAGTTAAAAGATATGTTGAAACATCTTCCCTAACGGGGGAAACGAGGAGAGGTCAAGGAGAGGTAGACTTTAGGCAGTATGATCCAAATGGTTTTGAAAGAGTAAAGCTTTGTAGACGAGGATCCTGTGGAGGATGATGATGTTGAGGAAGAAAGGGGAGACAACGATTCCCCTGTTCAGTGCGGGAGTGGGAGTCCAAGATTAGGTGAAGGTGACTCTGCAGCAAGCACAGAAAACGATTTTACTTCGGCAATTACACTGATGCCCAGAGCTAAGTCCTTAGGGGGCTGCTTGTGAATATTTTGTTTTGAATAGTCTTCAGTTCTTGATACTTCATAGTTATAAACTTCTGGTTTACTCTCTGTTTGAGCCTTTAGTGCTCATTTTGCTGTTCACATTTTTCTTGGTACGGTTGGGTTTTGAACTTGGAACTCATACTATGTTTTTATTATTATGGATTAAAAAAATATATATACTTACAAACATAGAAATAGAAATGAGTATTATGAAATGTGGAATAAATAAAATAATTTAAGAAAATATAACAAAATAATTCAGATAATAAAGAAAGACCATTACAGTTACTTAAAAAAGACAAACGATATACTTCATTTGAGAGGCCTTTCAAAATGTCCATCTTCATAAATCTTTGCTAATGTTGAAGGAATCAAACCTTTAATTTTTGGGTTTGAAATTAGAAACACTCAAAATAATCCGAATACTCTTTGATAAGAATCAATGTATTAATTTTTGGGTTTGAAATTAGAAACACTCAAAATAATCCCAATACTCTTTGATAAGAATCAATGTAGAATTGAAGCAAAATGTAGCATAATTCTTCAAATAGAAAAGGAAAGAGATGTTTCTGTCACTGTATTAAATGGCGGAAACTATGGCTTTGCCAATAAGACATTTTATACCATTATGGTGAGATGGGAAGATTGAACTCAAAATAGGTAGGACAAAATTCAAAAATGATTTTAAGGATGGGAAATGATGGCTTCAAAAATGATTTTAAGGAAAAGAAATGATGGCTTAACCAACAAGACATATTTTGTTCTTAAAAAGTAGACTCATTTTCCAATATTATAGTCCTATTGTTCTATTGTTGAGCAATAGGGGAGATATAGTCCTACCCTCAAGCAATAGGGAGGATTTTTGACGAGTTTAAGAAATAGGGAAGATTTTTGGTGAGTGGAAGAAGGTTGGAATCCCATATTTGATATATCCTATTTTTTAGCGATAGGGAAGATTCAGTCCTACCCTCAAGCAATAGGGAAGTTTTTTGGTGAGTCTAAGAAGGTTGGAATACTATATTTGAGATATCCAAGCATGTAACTCTCAAAGACTCAACACAAAAAGCATTAAAAGTCTCCACATTAGACCTAATAAAAAAGGCTAAACACAATAAGCATTAAAAGTCTCCACATTAGATCTAACCAAAGAGTATTTGAAGATCCTTAGGTAAATATAAAACATGATTGTTGTCTAAATAAAAAATAGGTCAAAGCAACACATTTGAAGTTCCAATGTCACAAAGGTAAATTTTAGATTTTTAGGATATATAACTTGAAGGACAAGTCCCATATGTTAGCAACACTATTGATTGTTGGGTATAATTTATAGAGAGTAAAAAGTGCAATGAAAGCAACATCAACATGCAATATGGGGCCTATAACACCTAGATCTCAAATCTCAAATGGCAACATTTTGTGAGGTCATACTACAAATTTTACCCTTTCCATTATATATAGATTGCTCTATTAAAGTTGTCAATCTATGCTATCTTATTTATGACAAATTAAATTGTCTAGCATTTTTTTTGGTTTTGTACTAGAGCATAGTTTGTTTGAAATTTGATTCATGACTTCTTAAAGCCATTTAAACCATAACCTTTTTCTTAGCATATGATTCCTTTTAAGGGGAGAGGCCTAAATTTTTTGTTAAGTTCATTAAAAGATGACATGCAATCAAAGAAATTTTATTGAATGTTTGAAAATACACCAATCAACTTTTTTTGAGAACTTCTATTGTTATTCACAAACTAAGGGTAGGTCCCCATGCTGCTGCTTAGTGCTTAGTTTATTTTGGCTAGTAGTTGCTGCTCAACTTTTTCAGCAGCAATTTGTGCAGAGTGCTTGTAAATAGTATTTTTGTATTAAATTCCAGAGACAAACTTTATACAAATAAAAGGAATGAATTAAAATGGTGATGCCAAGTGTCATTTTTTTCCTATTTTTTCTCAATAAGCAGTGCTGCTTATTTTCAGCCCTCCTTTTTTTCAAAGCTGCATGGGGACATAGAGACACGGGGTAATGATGTGGTTACTAACAACTTACTTATAATTTTACTATTATAAATTTTTAACTCGCTTTCATTTCAAAATATAATTCCACTTTATCAAAATTATATTAAAATACAATAATCTAACATATCTTTTACAAAAGAATATAATAAATATTTATTTATCTAGAACAAATTTATGATACATACATAATATCTATATTACCATTTAAAAAATAATAGTATACATATTGAAAGAAAAAATCCCCACAAATCATCAATCCGAAACAAAGCAGGATTACATTAGATTTACTTTAAATAATTGATTATACCACTACCACCAATTTTCTGTCCATCCATCCAATCGAAATCAGTCAAGATTAAAATTCGTCCTTACCCTATGTTGGAAAATATGTACATCTATGGCCTGACGCACAACCTAAATTTCAAAATGCAGTGTATATGGACAAAAATCAAATGATAAAGACGATGGAAAATAAGGTACTCTTAAAAAGCACTGAGCAACATAATAAAATGACATCATTTCATGTTTGAAGTGTTGAATTGAATGTATGGGTCCATGAAAAAATCATTCAATGAATACTGATCTGAGACAAAATGGCCCACCAACAATTGATGTTTATGCATATATTCAAGCTTCACTGTCACTCTGTGACCTTTGGGAGGGTTAAAGAGGCGGACCAATCTGTAACCATAGCAGATGTATTTAAGTGGGAAAGGATGGCCATGACTGTGATTGTTAACAAGGACTGCAAGTTGATTTGGCAGGATTTAAAGATACGTACATGGCAGGTGAGACCCACTTTTCTGTCTACCACCACCACCATATCAAAGGTATGGTCATACATCTTTGTTGGAGTTCATAGACTTAATGGAATTCTCTCTTTTTAATCCCTGAAAAGGCAAAAGTCTGCCTCATTATAGGAGTGAATAGGAAAACAAACAAAAAAGAATTGTCTAGGATTCAGCAACAAGGGCTTGCTTTATTTTGGATGACCAAACTAGTTTGTTTTCTCTTGTGAGGTAAAAATGTCATTGTCTTATTATTGTTAGGGTGGGTGAAAATCACACACTCATGTTTTTGTTTGTTTTTGTTTTGGGTCACTTCATAATAGATATCTAGAGTATTATCATAACATTAAATTCATCAGCTTGCATCATCATTTTAGATATATTGCATATTTATTTATTAATTTTTATATGTATTTATTCTTATTTTAAATTGGGTTATCTAGAAGTTTAAATTAAGGAAATAAATTATTGTTGGTAAGTTTTTAATAACATTTCTTAATACTACTAGACTTTATATATAAGTACAACAAATTGATACATATTGACAATAGTAATCAATTTTGCAACAATTCACTTGTGTTGTCAAAGGGCACTCGGTCTAATGACAAAGTCCATGTTGTAGGAATCTAAAAGGTGCTGAGTTCAAATCTTCTACAAGACAATCTCTTATTTTGGTCAAGTTCTCTTTCATAAGTGTGAGGCTCAATTTCACAAGCGTAAATCTAAACTAGAGATACAACTAGTATACATATTGTAAAATATTCATCTTACAAGGTCTTATCTTTAGCACATTGACAAATCAATCCCTCACATCTTCAAAAAGACATATTCCTCCATCTAAATTTTGAGTAAGTGTCATATTTGATTTACTTATATCAATTCAATTATACATTTATTATTCCATTCTCAACTCTGAATTGTTTGATCATTTGTTCTAAGATACTTGTATAAGAAGGTTTTATCTATTTGCATTAAATTAGTAATTAAAGATAGATTGGTGAACACACTTGAGGGCCAAATCTGTGATTGTATTGTGAGCAGCGAGCTCTGGGAAGTGTGCCTACAGATTAGGTTGTAAGCCTGTGGTTGCTTGTGCATCCTTTGTTCTCTATTTTTCTCTTAACTGAGCAATACTTTTAGCAGAGTACATTCATCTTGTGGGTATGACTCCCACCAGGGTTTTCCCTTAACTGGTTTTCCTCGAGAACAAATCTTGGTGTTTTGTGTTATATGTTGTAGATCTTGCATTGTTGTTTATCTTTCAGATCTAAGTTGCTAAAGTGAAATTAAAAAATATTAGGCATTTACAACTGATTCACACCCCCCCCCCCTCTTAGTTGTGCTTGCCTCCTTTTGGGCCTAGCAATTGGTATTAGAGCTGAGTTCTTTTGAAGAAGCTTGACTGCTTGAAGGAGATCCATCATGGCAAGTATAAGAAAGGAGAGTCTGAAGTTTGATAGAAACAACTCCCTGATTTGGAAGGATCAGATGACTACCTATCTGATATGCATGGGGATAAAAGATGAATATTGACAGATCTGAGAAGCCTTATGCTATTCTGAATGATCTAACAAATGCTACTACAAATGAAAAGAATAAATTCAAGGGGAACATGAGTGAAGGTGAAACTGCCTTAGTCTATTTGTAGAAAGTAAATGATCTAGTTTGTGCAATGAAATGTGCTGGTGGTACCTTGACAAACAATGAAGTTGTAGACAAGATTCTGAGATCTTTGCCCACATGTTACAGTGAGAAATTTGCTACTATTGAGGAATTGGGGACTATAAGAGACATTTAGACTCTGTGCCTAGAGATGACTACACTTGGTAAGGAACTTCTGAAGGTTGAGATTGCATTTAAAGCTAGTGTGACTAAGTATGATCAGGGAGAAAGCTATACAAATATGAAATTCAAACACTATGCTAAAGATTGGGAAGAGATCATGGAGGAAGAGAGGAAGATTGATGAAACTGAAGCTTTGATTGTGAGAAGACTACCTAAGGGCTTTGGTAAGTATGAAGGAAAGTTACCTTTAACATGCTTCAATGTAATAAGATTGGTCATATTACATCTATATGTCCTAACAAAAACTCTAAGGATATTAGAGACAAGTCCAAGAAATATCATTCTAAGGGTCATAAAAGTTTTTATGTTGTTGAAGAAGGTGTGACTGATGATGAGTTTGGTTCTAGTGAGGAAGAAATTGTGTTTATTTCTATTAAAGAAGATAATCCTAATGAAGAAAAAACATTAGTTTCACGAGTTGTTAAAATAGATGAACGAGTCATTGATAGTGGATGCCTCACATCATATGACTAGTGATAAGGATAAGTTTGTGAATCTTGAAGACTATGATGGTGGTGTTGTTAGATTTGGTAACAATGCTCCTTGTTTGATTAAAGAAAAATGATCAATCACTCTTGATGGTAAAAACAATATTGATGATGCCCTATATGTTGAAGGTTTTTAAGTCATAAATTGTTGAGTGTTAGACAACTATTGGATAAAAGTTACAAATTGGAATTCATGGATGGAATCTGTAAGATCACTGGAAGTACATGAAAGCTTATTGCATCAGGTACATAAACGATTGTAATCTATTTCATTTGAAAATTGTTGAGAATAAATGTTTGATTGATAAGATTGATGACAATTGGTTATGGCATAGAAGATTTTGTCATGTGAACTTTGATAATATGGTGGAAGTTAGCCCTACTAATGTTGTAAGAGATTTATCTAAGTTGATGAAGCCTAACAACATGTGTAAATAATGTTAATTGGCTAAATTGACTAGATCTACTTTCAAGAATACAACATACTCTTCGAATGGATTGTTGGATTTGGTATATGTGTGTGTGTGTGTGTGTGTGTGTGTGTGATAAAAGTATACCTGCAAGGGACAACACTAAAACATGCAAACATCAAGATTAGCCATTAGAAACAAGATTCAAAGAGTTAACATGTTTAAAATGAAATCCAAAACAAAGACTTTCACCACAACCTCCGATGAGCTGAACAAGGGCACCCAATGCCTTGTTGATTT
>MU228067.1:652728-672784 GCA_018584345.1 Thuja plicata | reverse complement strand
TAATGTTTGTATCTTCAGTCATATGATCATTAGAATACATATAATATATGTTGATTAATAATAATATAATATATATGTTATATTATTATTAATCATATGACATTTAATATTTAATATTAAATTATTAAATTATTATTCTTAATTAATAATTGATTGATGAAACATTATAAGATTGATTAAATTATAATTAGTTGGAAGAGGTATGTCCTTTCTTATAAATAATAATGAATAGACATGTCCCATGAAGGGACATGTCTCTCCTATCCTCATTCCCAATATAAATGAAAGAGAGATTGTTGCATTTGAAAAACACATACAACATAGAGTGTTATTACATTTGCAGCTATCCTAAAAACTTAACACTTTTAATTTTTTCTTTAGCGCTTAACAAAAGTAAAATAATGCTGGCTAAAATTTAAGTAACATTTCTTACTTGTTTTAATGCATTTTTTCACCATAATAGCATGTGTAAAATGCCTTTTAGCACGTATCATTTGTCTTATAGCGTGTAGAAGCAATTCTATAGCGCGTAGGATTAATTTGGGGAAAATTGAAAAATTCTAGTGTTAAAATGAGTTTAATTCTCTATTTTCTTTGATGATAGGTCAGAAAAAAGTTCAAAAACCAAATGTTTGGGTTTTCAGGAATAGAGAGTTTGAAAAAGAAAACAAAAGGTGGAACAAGTTGAAAGAATCCTTTCAATCCAAAAAGGAATTTGAAGAAAATGTAAGTATACATCGTTATTGGAGAATAATATAGTTATATCAAGATATTTACAATGTAACATAGTCTCCTTTGGATGATACTCCTTTTGACAATCCCATTTTAGGTTTAACCAAATCACATTTGAGGAATAACTAGGATTTTCTTAACCTTGGTTTGTTGTGTGATGAATTAAAATTTGTGAGAAAACTTGGATGCTAAGGAGCTAGAACAATCGACACCAGGTGAGTAATAAAATGCAAAATAAACAAATAAAAAATGCACCTAGCCTTTGCTAGCATCAAATAAGGTAAATCCAAATCCCTTTTCATGTTTTTAACTCTTGGCATGTCAATTCAAAATCAAACTTAAGTACAAGAGTAAATTAGATTGACAAATGAAGAATTAGGCCTATGCTCTTAATTTCCTTAAGTGAATCAAAATGCCAAACATGCTAAATTTGTGATGAAAAGGAGCTAAGAATTGAACCAAACATCAAAGTAATCCTTGTTTGTGGATGAAAGTGCTAGTTATATGCTCTTCACCCTTTAGGTGAAATGAAAAGCCAAACACACTCTAATCCCCCTAGATTAAGAGGCTTGGAATGAATATTATTATTCATGTTTGAAAGTGAAGAAGTATTAGGGATATGCTCTTCACCTTTTGGTGAATCAAACTCCTAGACCTACTTATCCATTTCATTTCATGTTTTCATAAACTTGCTAGAACTTTAGTGGGCCTGCCTCCTGAGATTACGCCTTAACGAGGCTGGTGAGAGGGAACGACCCAAAGTGGGAAAAAGGTTAAGCCAGCCTATTCCAACCAATTCAAAAAAAACCTCGGTTAAGTTGAAAAACTTAGAGGGAAAAAATATCAAATGCCTGGACTCGTAGGGCTATACGCCTCAATCATGCTGGCGTGACTACGTACTCCTTGTTTGACTCATTTGATCTTTTTGTTTTGGAAACCCAAACTAAACACACAATTAATCTAGAAATCCCTACCTTTAGAGCCATTTTTTGATGCCAAATTTGACCTTAGGTAGATTGCATGAAGTGGCTTATCATGAAAGACCCATCTAAACATCCTCAAACATGAAATTTTTGTGTTTAGATGTTAAAAGTGAAAAACATTTGTTTTTGATCTTGTTGTGGTTGATGATACATGTTTACAAGAATAATACATCCATTTGAGTTTAATCAACCTAAATTTTTAAAAATCAATCAATTGAAACAAGAGCGAAGAGATCATATCCTGAATCTATTTGAATAATGAATCAATTCTATGTAAAAGAAGAAGAATAATTATGATAAAGATCAAAGTTGTAATAAGGAAAACCAAGATCAAAATTTCCATAGGCATAAAGATGAAGAATAAACTGAAGAGTAAGTTAATGAGGCAGCCCAAGATCCCATGTTCCTCGAAGTTGGAGAGGGATAAAGAAGATATTTCTTAAACTTACCTCGATTAGGAGTTAAGCTTCCTCATAACTATGACACATCAACCTTAAAGAAGGATGAGAAAAAAATGATACATCATCAAACAAGTCCTCATTAAGATCAATCTTTCCTTTTCTGTATGATCATGAGCCATCCATATCTTCATCTTTTTCAAATAATGAGGTATTTAAGCATGATAATCCTATCATTAATAAAAAACCACTTCATGATACATCATCAAACAAGTCCTGATTAAGATAAATCCTTCCTTTTCTCTATGATCATGAGCCATCCATACCTTTCTTTTTTTCAAACAAAGAGGCATCTAAGCACAACTAACCCACCTTGGATCAAGAAAATTTTCATGACCATCCTATCTTTATTCAAGATAATGAAGAGGAAGTTACATCAGATTTTGTTGAGAGTCTTATCTATCAATCACATGAAAACAAAAATCAGATCATCATGATCTTGAATCCAACATCTCTTTGGAAAATACAAGTGAATTTAAATCTCCATTGGATAGATCATCACTCCTTCGAGACAATCTTAGGAATATATTTTGGAAGAACTCCTAAAAAAGAATCTCATCACGTTGCCTCAAATGACTTCATGTGGTTTTGTATTACTAAGTAATTATTGTGCATATCATAAACATATTGAACATGAAAGTTTAGGTAGCATGGAATTGGAGCATAAAATCTAAGATCTCATAGATGATGATATAATCAAAATTGAAAATCCTAATGAATCATCTAATGAAGAGCAAGATACTACTCTCAAGAAAGATCTAACACATAAACCTATGTTTAGAAATGGTTCGCTTATAGCCTCTACTTATTCCACCATTCATTCACCTCTTAAATAAGAAAAGCTATCTAAAGCACCTCCAACAAACAAAGAGATTAAGTATGATACTTTTCAGGTTGACTATGTTTATCTTCAAGGGCTACCTCTAAAAGAGATCCAAGCTAACCTGCATCATTCTGCAAATATTTTTCATACTTCAAAGATCTTAGACCCTAAGCTATCATGTGCTTCAATGCCTATTATACCTATTCAAAAGGATCTCCCATCATTCCTTCATGAATCCCCCCTGCATATCCAAACTCATACCTTGTCCTTAGAAGTGACTCCATGCCAAGAGGATAATCCAAAGTGCGAAGAATCAAGATCAAGATGATATCTATTCCTATCCAATATTTGATGAAGGTCCCATATCCATAGAATCACATGATGATCCCCTTGCACCCTTTCATTTCTTGCAAGATGATATCCTTCTAGCTCAAGAATAAAGTGTCCTTCCAAGCTCCATATCTTGTACACTTCCCAAGAAAGATCAAGATATCCCTTCCATTTCCAATGAGAATATTGAAAATCAAGATCAAGATACCCTTTTCACACCATCTAAAGATCCTAGTAAAGATCAAAGTATCCCATAAAACTCTTGCCATGATCCTCCTATAGACCTTATGGCAAGACATATTGTCAATTAGTTTCAAAACACCTAGTCATTCAGTGTTACCTGAGTATTCAGTATTACCTGAGTATACAACATCACCTAAGTGTTCAGTATCGCCCGAGTAACATTTTATCACCCGAGTATTCTTTTGAACCCGAGTGACAGTTTGAAGCTGACTTTGCATATATTGTTTAATATAATTTTTTTTATTGCAAGCCGACTTACAGAGCTATTTGTTGGATAAATATATATATGTAAGATAGTTTATTTTATCCAATATGTACAATATATGAATATGATTATGTATGCATAAGGCATGTGAATGACATTTTTGAGCTAAGAGAAGAAGTATTCAGGACAATAGAGTCTTATCTATCACATTCAGGTGATTAGCTATATTCAAAGGATCTTATTCAGAAATCACAGTTGCACAGAATAGATCATCAACTGGTTCATTCTCACAGGTGGATCAAAAAAATCCTTTAACAAGGAGGACCTAACAGTCCTTTGTTTAAATATCTTAACCGAGTTGCATTACTTATTGTATTGTACAAAATCCTTTAACAAGGTGGACCTAACAGTCCTTTCTATGCTCCTAATAGGGCAGACCATTAGAAGTGGTCATTGTAAGCTCTAACAGGCTAAATTTATACTGCAGTACTAAAACTTGTGGGTATCGTCCCCACCCCAGTTTTACTTTCTTTTGGAAGGTTTTTGGGTAACCAAATATTTTGTTATATGTTCTTTACTTTCAATTTATATGCATGCAAACAAATAGGTTAACTTAATTCTGGATTAAAAGGATTAAGTTTTATTGGTTCTTGATTCACCCTGCTCTCTCAGTCATTGAGCACATCATATAATTCCAAAAATTGGCATCAGAGTAGTGGTTCTCTTATCAGAAGTTTAATAGCTTGACAAAAGATCAGAGGATATGGAAACATATAGACTAGAGAAATCCATTGAGAGTGAAAAGATAGATCTTAAAGTGGCCATAGATCAGATCATAATACTTAAGGAGCAACTCTCTCTTTCCCCAAAGAGAAGAAAAGAATTAGCAGTGCAGATGGATGACAAAAACTATATAGAAGAAAGAATTGAAGAATTTTTCAAAGAAAGAAGCTCAGAAGAAGCTGATGCAACCATTGAAGACATGCTAGCAAAGAATTTCACTCTACATGAAGAAATCAGAAAGTTGAAAAGACAACAAGAAGTTCACTCAATCAGAATGTGTGAAGTCATGGAACTAAAGAACAAAGTAGAAGATGACAAAAATATAGCACAAGAAGATAAAAGACTGCTGAGTACAAAATTAGGAGAAAAATAAAATGAAATCCAACACTTATCACTTCAGCAAGCTGATTTGGTAAGTCAACTCAACAATGCAACACAAGAAGCTGTCAATCTAAGGATAGAAAATGAAAGACTGCAGAATGATCTCAATACTGAAAGGAAAACAAATGAAAGTATGATTAATTCACAAACTAGCATGGATCAGGAAAAAAAACTTAGACATCATGGACAAACTAGATTAGGTTATACTGAACAAGGTGAATCCTCACAACAAAGAGCTCAAAGGAACAACAAACCTAAATGCAATCATTGTGGTAAGATAGGGCATACATCAAATAAATATTGGAGCAATGGAAAGTCAAAATTTAATGGTAAATGCTACAATTGCAAAAAACATGGATATAAGAAAGTGAATGCAAAGAGAAACCTAAGGTTGAAGGGAAATGCTACAAATGCAACAAACAAGGTCATAAATCTTTCGAGTGTAGAACTAAGAATTGGAATCCTGCTGAACAATTAGCCAAGGCAATTTTTGGTTGGGATTACAAAACTTGGTACAGATGTTGTCACTATGGTGAATATGGACACATTGGTGCAAATTGCATGAAGGCTCACTTCAGAAAAAGAGATCCTACTAAGAGATGTTATGTGTGTAAACAACTTGATCATCTGAGCAAGAACTGTGTGAACAGAGAAAAAGTTGATACTGGTTTTGAGAATGGGCCAAAGTCTTAGAAATCAAAACTCAGATGAGATAGAAATGGGTATGGAAATCCTCAGATAATTCAGATCAAAGCAATGAAGAATCTAATAACACCCTAAATAGTGAGATGGGTGGATCTATCATTACAAAATAGGAAAGTAAGTAGATGACTGGAACTGTGCAATACAAGCCATCCTACATCAGTTCCAGATAAGCGATATAGTCCATATCCGCATATTGATGCATGATGACATATCGTAGTTCAACCTGAGTTAGAATTTTAGTTACACCTGAGTCACTCTAGCTCACCTGAGCTGAGTCAGGAAGTATTGATAATTGGAAAGTTAGTTTCACCCGAGCTTCAGAGTGAATCTTGGAGAAACACCCGAGTCACACCAGCTACTACGTATGGAGAATTTAATGAAATACTCTAACGGTTGAAAAAATATTATATATGAAGGATTGTAAAGAGTATCGCTTACAAATATTTTAGTTTACAAGTCAATTCAGAGCCCTTAGCAATTTAGAGCGAATTCATGATTGAAAGTAGAGTTTGATCATTTCGTCCAAGCAATATGGCATCCACTTCCAGCAACAAGGTCAAGAAAGGTTTGAAGATGGTAGTAAGGAATGAAATTTGTGATCCTTCGGTGTTCAAGCTTCATCTGATAGTTGCAGAGGAGATAGAAGCGATGGGAGCTCATTCCCTATTTCCTCCAAGAGTGTTACTTGTTAACGACATTCACAGCTTCTATCACTGCAACATATATGAGCTTGAAACTAGTGAGATGAATCAAACATATGAGAAATTATGTACCGAAGAGAGTCCAAATCCTGAGCATAAGAACCTCAAAACCAAGGGTTTGACACATATCATGCATATGTCGAGGGACTTCCAGACAAAATGGATGAGATATGTTCTTAGTGTTAGTAATAACTGAGAGCGGGGGGGGGGGGGGGGGGAANGGTGAATCACTGGCCTCAAAATATTCCAATAATCAACCCTTATAAATTAGTACCATAAAATTATACCTCTAGTTATCTTTAGTCCTATAAGATGAATGCCTCCAAATACTTATATCAATTTACTACTCCTTGGAATGGTTTGTAAAACCTTCTATTGTGTGTTTACCAAAAAGTAGTCTGTTAATTTACCGACAGACAATAAATTATCTAGAGTATACCAATCAATCCAATTAAGTTATGTGTAATGAAAAACACTAAAGTAATGACTCATAGACACATTGACACATGGATTTTTAATGTGGAAACTCTATTAAGGGAAAAAACACTTGGGATTGGTAACCCAAAAATTTTCACTCTTCTGAAGTGAGCTCGGTGAAGAGCCAACCATGTTAAAGGTTACAAACACACTATTAGGTGTGACCTTGTTAGATGATTTAAAAGTTTAGTTTGTCACTTGATATCGGGCATCTCTATGCTACCATCCTTGATCAAACACTCACTTGGCCTGTCAATAGGTATTTGGCATCTCATGCTATCTTCATGAACAAACTTTTTAATACTCCATTGGATGTATCTCAATATAGAAAGGATATTTAAATCCCACTCAGTTAAGAGACCTTATGAATCAATGGTTAAAATGAAACAGTATGATCTGTTCACATATACAACTATACTTGCAGATTTTCAGATCTATTGTAATCTCACAAACTATTTTGATCAGTATAACTCTGTTTATACCTTTTCTCCACTTTGATTCTGCTCGGTGATGTTGTGCTCTGTTGCTCGGTGTCTGCAGAACTCTTTAGCTCTTTACTCATCTTGTTGATTGATAAGGCTGAGATAGGGCCAGATAGTTGTATGTTTTCATATATTTTATGACTACTTTTGAAAGACTTTATATGTTTTCATGATACTTTCCAAGACTGTTTAAATATCTTAGGACTGTTATATCTATGGGTGTATGCAGATATATGTGAAATGTTTTTGAAAATTTTATAATATGCTATCTATGTGTTGTATGGATATATGGAATTAAATCTGATACCTTTCTTTCTTACCTTAATTCGGGTGGGTTTCCTGTAGCCATATGGTGAAGAGAGAGGTAGTAAATAAACTTGTTATGAATTCTTTGTCTTGGATATGTGCATGTTATAACCCTTTTGCAGAGGCAATGGATCCATGAATAAGGAAGGAGTCAACATTAGAGGAACAGAGTAACGCTTTGAAAGGACCAACCGTTGCGAAGCTCATAGTGGTTCTACTACTGTGGGTGAGAAAGAGTCCTGTTGCAGATGAATCATAGCTGAAGCGGTCACGATGGAGTCAATCTAGCAGCAACATGTTCCTAGATTCATGATTGTATAAATGCAGTTTGTTCCTTCGGTTTAAGTTGTTGGTCATGTTCTTGATGACTGCCATATCCCTAGTGTTGGGGAAGTCCTAGTCAATAGGAGTTTGTTTCAAGTTATTGTTAAACAAAGCTGGAAGTTTTATTCCCAGTACTTAGTCGATAGATAGAGAATTATTATTATAGTACTCTATTGTAATACAGTCTTATTTTCTATATCTCGTGTAATCCATGTTTTATGAATAAATTATGAGAGCTTCAACTTATGGTATCTAAAATCTTGATTATTCATGCTTTCATGGGGGCCCACACGGGAGGTGAATCTAATTTATATTTAAGTAGGTTGCAAGTTATTTGAAGCAGGTAGGACTTTGTTGCTCCTGTAGCCACTAGTAATAGCACTAGTGGTTGTTCCTCCACCAAAGGCAGTTAGTTAGTTTATCATTCCTGCAGCATAGGATTAAACTTACTATTTCAACAAGTCACTTCATCTTTATATTACACTATTGGTATTTCATTTCCTAGTTTAGTTCCTTGCAAGCATTTTCTATTTACTATAATGATGGCTTTCAGAACAGATTAGAGCATATACTTTGTTGTTTCCATTTCAAGTTTACGCCCCTGGCCAACAATTTAATGAGTTCAATGTATTGTTTCTAGTAGAAAGGATGCATAACCCTTAACTATAAGAGGTATTATATAGAGCAGTCATTTTTGGTGCTGCTACCGGGGATGGTGTCAATCTAATCTAGCCTAGATTCATTATAGGCCTAGATTAAGCATTTCTTTTTATGCATAGAGGAAAAGATCATCTTGGGAATTTTCTTCCTCAAGATCGTCAAGCCGACCCATTTAGTCTATTACATTCTGACCTTGAGGAACCCCAAGCTGCACCCATTGAAGTTGAAGAACCATTTGAAAACATATTTGCCGACACATTTGATCACTTACTATCATCCGACGAATCCTTGCAATTAGACAAACTATTTGCTAAACTAGAAGATCTCTTACAGTGGCCAGGGCCTCCTCCAAGGATGGCTCAACCAACCTTTCCATTTCCAATTCCACCTTAGCATGGAAATCAGAATTTGAAGAACATACCCTCTGTAGCCTTGCCCAAGTTCTATGGCCTCATCACCGAAGACCTTGAGACTTTCCTATTTGAGTTCGACATCCTTTGTAGGAGCTACGACTATACAACTGATGCACATAAGCTTAAGTTGTTTCCATCTACTCTAAAGGAAGCCGCACTATGATGGTTCATGGGCCTTGGTGCTAATGCCGTCACAAATTGGACTGCCATGAGCAACATGTTTCTTTCCAAATACAAAGAATACTGTCGAGGGCAAGATTTGAAAGGTGATGACATCTTCAGGATGACCCAGAAAGAGGACGAAACCCTGGAAGGTTATGTTTCAAGGTTCATGTACAACCTGTAGCATAACACTCAGCATCAACTAAATGAGGACTCTCAGAAACACCTTTTCATTAAAGGTGTCAATGAAGGAAGCATTGAAGCTTTGGACCTGATGGCTAGAGGTGATGTTACTCAAAAAAATTGGGATGATATAAAAAATATCTGCTTGAACTACTCCAAGGCCACTGTCAAGAAGGGTAGAGGAATTTGAGACTTACCACACAAGTCTGCTAGCTCTAGGGTACCCAAGATAGAAATTTCTAATCTCCTATCGAACTTCAAGCAGGACATCATTAACGATGTCTCTACTCAGCTGGATACCATGCAAGCGCGCAAGAAGAAGGAGGATGTTGATGTAGTGCTCATAGAATACTACCCGCATTGCAGGGAGAAAAAGAGGAGCTACAAATGCAAGACCATTGCAAATGTAGAGGCCCAGCCAATGCCTATGGAGTTCAAAGCTATCGATGAGAACATGGAGGTGCTATATGTCGCTCAACGCAGGCCATGGGCCCCGCGACCAGGTATGCCTCAAGATCCTCTTCAAATTCCTAGCAATAATAATCCATGGCAGAGTTTCCCAAATTTAGGTCCCCATAATTTTGGAGGATATAATAAATGGCAGCAACCTCAACAGGGGTGGAACCAGCCCCAGCAGGGTTGGCAACAACCCCAGCAAGGTTGGTACCAGCCCCAACAAGGTTGGAAACAACCTCAGTAGGGCTGGAAAAAGCCCCAGCAAGGGTGGCAATAGCCCCATCAATGGTCTAATCAGCCCAATCAGCAAGCCATAATGCCTCCTCCACAGCAACAAGCTCTCATGCCTCCTCCTGCACCAGCTACTAATCCTCCTAAACCACCACAGCTACCCACACAACCTAATCCCAATCCCAATAGAAAACCACCAGCTCAGCAGCAGAGCTATGCCTTGCATGACATTCATCTCAGGTCAAGAACTACCCTTGCTTCACCACAACCCCCTGTCATAACCAAAGTAGAGGAGCTTCCTGTTGACCATGAAGATGTGTCGGCTCCTGTAGCCAAAGAGCCTCCATTTCCTCAGAGATTAGCTCAACAAGCTAAACCCATAGTAAACCATGCTGTAGCAGACTTACTTGATCAATTGAAGCATATCACGGTAAAGATTCCTTTCCTAGATGCTATCAAGGAAGTCCCTGCCTATACTAAAGCTATTCGGGAGGCATGCATTAAACAACTAGGAAGGAGGAAAAAGGATCCCAAGACCATTCATGTCGTCGGCCAGCTCTCTGATCTTATGTTAGACAAGTTGTCTGTACCCAAGTATGCCGATCCAGGAAGTCCTGTGGTTATAGTTACCATTCAAGGTATACAAGTTCCAAATGCCTTAGTGGATTTAGGTGTGTTTATAAATGTCATGACCAAAGAAGTCCTATCCAATCTAAACATTGCTGGTCTTCGTGACACACCAACAATTTTGCAATTGGCTGATAGTTCCACTATTAAACCTGATGGGGTAATTGAAGATGTGATAGTCACCCTACATTCCTGGGAATATCCCATAGACTTTGTGATTCTCTCCCCTAAAGCTGATATGGGTGGGTACCCTCTAATTTTAGGATGACCATGGTTGGCCACTTCTGATGCCTTCATAGCTTGCCGGTTAGGAAAGATGACCATCTCTAATGGCATCAACACCAAAAACTTGACACTCTACTCCCCTGCTCAACCCATGTTGTAGGACGAGGATGCCATGTGGCCAGAATTAGATGAACTTGATCTTGAAACCAACTCGATCCAATAGCTCATGGTAATAGGAAGAGAGCTGTTTCTAGCCTCTCGAGAAGAAGATAAGATAATTTCATCTATCCTCACTAATGACTACGACATAGATTCCTAGATGTGTTCGCAATCGGACTGTGTTTTAGAGACTATTTTGACCACTCCAAATGCATCTCCATATTCACTGTCTTCTAGCTGTCTTCATCTCCTATTACTCCATGAACTGACTTCACCACCAATTTCTGAGTTGGCCATGATGGATAAGGTCATAAAAATGGAAATTAGCACTGGCAAGGAATTGAATATCAGCTCTAACCTGTCATTACCCTGCCAAAAAGATATCCTACAGTTGCTACAGGACAACGAACATGCCTTTTTCCTGGGATTACATCGACATGAAAGGGATAGATCCTAAGCTTTGCACCCATTGGATCTACATAAGTCCAGATTATAGACCTGTTAGGCAACCGCAAAGAAGAGTCAACCCTATCCTAAGGGATATAGTCAAAATTGAGCTCTAAAAGCTCCTTAATTCTGGGTTTATCTATCCAATTTATGACAGCCAATTGGTGTCACCTCTTGTCATAGTGCCAAAAAAGGAGGTAAATGGTGTGTTTGTGTGGATTACAGGGAGCTCAATACAACCACTAAAAAGGACCATTTCCCACTCCCATTTATAGACCAAGTCCTAGACAACCTAGCAGGAAAGAAGTATTTTTCCTTCTTGGATGGGTTCAGTGGTTACAACCAAATTCAAATAGCTCTCGAGGATCAGGAGAAAACTACCTTCACCTGTCCTTGGGGGACTTTTGCATATTTTTTCCTCCCTTTCAGCCTATGTAATGCCCCTACCACTTTTCAACATGCAGTCATCAGTATTGTTTTAGACATATCTTTCGATTGTATGAAAATCTACATGGATGACTTCACTACCTATGGGAACACATTTGATGAAGCCAAGGAAAATCTGGATAAGGTCCTCTGAAGATGCTAGGAATAGAATCTCTCGCTCAATAGTGAGAAGTGATTTATGATGATGGAAGAAGGTGTCGTGTTGGGATATTTTATTTCTTCACATAGCATCCAGGTCGACCCCGCCAAGATTTCAGTCATCCACACTCTTACCGCACCAGAGAAGCAGAAAGATGTTTAGAGTTTCCTTGGCCCTACTGGGTATTACAGATGGTTTATCAAGGATTTTAGCCAGATTGCAGCCCCCCTCTATAATCTGTTAAAAAAGGACTCTAATTTTACTTGGAATTCTGAATGTGATAAGGCTTTCCTACAGCTAAAGGAAGTTCTAACCATTGCACCCGTATTGTGTGGACCAAATTGGGGTCTGCCATTCCACATTCATACTGATGCCTTAGATTATGTTGTTGGGGCAGTATTGGGCCAGCAAGAAGATGCAATTGAGCACACCATTTATTTTATCAACAAGAATCTAAAGGGAGCCGAATTCAACTATACCGTGACCGAAAAAGAGCTACTTGCAGTAATTTATGCTCTGAACAAGTTCAAGCATTATATTATTGGTTATCAGATTTTTGTCCACACTGACCATTTTGTGATTCGGTACCTGATGAATAAACCAGCTATCTCAGGAAGATTGGCTCATTGGTTACTACTCATGCAGGAATTTGACATCACAATCATCGACAAGCCTGAGAAAGCTAATGTTGTAGCTGACTTTCTCTCTTGCTTGCACATTCCTGATGATCCTGTAGCCATCAATGACAGTTTTCTAGATGAACATTTGTTCCTATTGCAAGCACACAATCCATGGTATGCTGATCTTGCCAATTATCTCACAACTGGTCGCACTCTGACCCATTTTTCTTCCAAGGAACGCCGACTATTAGCTGAGAAAAATTTCAACTTTTCTTGGATTGCTGGTTTCATGTTTTACACTGGCCCAGACCAAGTTATGAGATGATGCATTTGTGAGGATGAGACTTACGAGATCCTCTGGGCATGTCATAATGAACCATGCGGTGGCCACTTTGTAGCCAAAAGGATGACCTTCAAAATTCTGACTATAGGATATTATTGGCCGACTCTCCACAAAGATGCCGCTCAGTACACCAAGAAATGTGATTGGTGCCAGTGAATGGGGAGGCCTACTAAGACCAATGAGATGCCCCTGCTACCATAGGTGGTGGTCACACCCTTTGATAAGTGGGGCATTGATTTTGTTGGCCCAATTGACCCTTCTTCTCAAGGTAAGTCTTACATTTTGGTCTGTATAGATTATGCTACTAAATGGGCTGAAGCTAAACCAATGAAACATCCAAGAGACAATAATGTTGCTAAGTTCTTGTATGAGTGCATTTTTACCCGCTTTGGTGTTCCAAGGGAAATTGTCTCTGATCAAGGGGTGCAGTTCACTTCCAACCTCATTGCTGCTTTGATGGAGGAATACAACATTCATCATGCCAAGTCCTTTCCTTACCATCTGCAGGCCAATGGTCAGGTTGAGGTCACTAACCACGAATTGGAGGCCATTCTTACCAAAACTGTGGTTGTTCATAAGAAGGATTGGGCAGCTAGGCTTCCTGAAGCACTGTGGGCTTACCACACTACGTGGAAGTCTACTACAAGATTCACCCCATTCCAACTAGTCTATGGAAAAATGACAATGATGCCAGTCAAGTTTGAACATAAAACCTTGCAGACAACATTGGAGCTCCATCTTGATCTCACTACAGCTCAACAGAAACGTGTTCTCACCCTGAACAATCTGGATGAATGGAGGAAATCTGCTTTAGCTAACACTGAGTTGGTGCAACAACAGAGGAAGCAGTGGCATGACAAGTTTATAAAAGATAAAACATTTTTTGTCAGTGATTGGGCTCTCTTGTACAACTCCAGATATCCACACACCCCTGGTAAGTTCCAAACTTGCTGGTTAGGACCCTATGAAATAATTGTTGTATTTTCAAATGGTGCTGTGGAGTTGTCGACCATTGACCCTGTTCGGTTCAAGCTACTGGTTAATGGCCAGTGACTCAAGCTGTACCATCAACCACAGAGAAAAGTTGAGTTCTTGCAGTAGTTTTCTAGCACTGCAGTTCATGACCCTCTTGTAGCACAAGAATGTGAGCCCCTCGCTCATATTCAGTCTTCACTTTAAAAGCTGGTTGCATTACCCCATAATAATTACTTTCTTTCAGAAAGTAATTTTCTCCGCAATAAATATTCAATTCATTCTTTCTTTTCTGCCACCCTTCCACCTCATTATTTCCCAACGTCGGATGACAATTACTTCATTCATTTTGTGGAGCCGCTGCTACGTCATCAGGTGTGTGTACTTTTCCTTGGCATTTAATTCATTAATACATTTTTATTAGCTTCACTCTTTTCATATGCGCCATGGTGGGACCCTTGGTGTACTTAAGTTGGGGGGAGAGAAAATATGTGATTTGTCCTATATAATTATGCACATATTGTATGATATATTTTTCAAAATTTTTAAACACTTGTACCTTTTTTCAAAAATATTACAAGTTGTACCCTTGATTGGACAACCTCCAATGAGTGATTAAATTCGCACAAATAAGCTAGCCAAGGTGTCCATACAAACGTCTGTTGAGTAATCATGAATTGTTAAATCTTTCAAGATATAATCAATATGCATTCATTTCTCCATTTAGCATTTGAAATCTCGAAGCCCAGAACTTTCCATTTTTTTTCTACAGCTTTGTTTTTCTGACCTTCTCTGCAAATTTCTTGATATAGCTTGTAAAGCATCTCTGCATTGCTTGTACATTCTTGTGGTGTGTATCCTTCAAACTCTGTAGACATGGGTGGCAATTTAATTCATTCTGAACCCACGGTTCACGATGTTCTATTAAACAATCAAGATTGTAGGCTATTATTCTAGGCCAGAGGATGGATGGATTACATTCTGAAGCTCACTAATCAGAATGAGGAGGTAGCATTACAATTCTTGAGCACACTTCGTGACGGGGTAGCTACTGTTAAAGGACTAAGGGTACCATTTTCACAAGAAATTGTAGCAGAAGTAATGGGGTTACCGCAGGAAGGCGAGGAGTTTTCAGAGAATTTTGACCTAACAACTACAAGAGCACAGTTTACTCTACACACAGAACCACCACTGGAGATTGATAAGAAACAAGGCACCAGCAGATTGTCTTTACCAGAAACCTTTAAGCAGTGTGCGGTTTTTGTGATAAAATATTTCACTTGTGAGGGTCGACAAGCCTACCTACATGCAATACATTTCAAATTTCTGAGTTGTTTGAGGCATGACAACAGACCTATCAACATGCCAAATTTCCTCTACAACATTCTACAGAAAAGAGCTACAGTAGTGCAAGAAGGTAAGCCTAACAATGTCTCCCATAATTGTCTCATTAAGCTTATAGTAGAGAGAGCATTGCAAGACTACCCTAATGTCACATGGGAAAAATTCTTAGAAGGGAAATTAGAAGAAACCCTAAGACCATTAGGGAGTAGGGTTGGCAGAAGACTCCAAATAGAGTAGGGGGTTTTTAAAGTCATTGAGGAACTAGGAGCAGGATCATCTTCAGCAAGGAAGCCTAGGACTAAAAACTCTAGGTGTCCTCCTGAAGCTTCTACATCTGGGTCATCCCAGAACAGGGGCAAATAGGAAATTTTGGAGGAAGAAGTCTAGGAGAAAACTGTTCCTCCTTCTAAAGATACAACTACTACCCCTGCTGGGAAAGGAAGGGAAAAACCAAAGTCAGTTACCTCTGGTAAGAAAGCGGATCCTATAGCTTTAGGTACTTCATGGAAGTGAAAGACTGCTAATAGGAAGGAGGAAACTCCTTTACAAAGAAGTAGTAGGCAAAGGAAGGGTACGACCACAGATATGACACCAGAGAATGCAACGGTCAACCTTGATTCTCCTGAGTCAGGAGAACCATCGGGAGGCAAACAATCTTTTGAGGTTGTTGGGGTCGTGGAATGTGTAATGATTAAGGATGATTCTACCTCTGAGGAGCAATAATTTAGATTCCAAAGAAGGGATTCATCTACCCATGAAACCCAAATCAGCGATGATTTCATGGAAGCAGATAATAATGATGACCTCTTTGAAGGAGACCCTCTTCCTAATGAAGGTATGCCGAACTCACCCCCCACAATAGTAGAACAAAATTTATTTGAAGACAATTCTGATGTTGCTATGAGTGGGAATACACCTCCTACAATAGAAGGGGAGGATCTGTTTGAAGAAAACCCTAGCATTGACATGATGGTCGAGAAAGTTTCAGATCAAGAGTTGGACAAACTAGTTGCTATAGCTTAGCAATATAGTAATCCAGAAAGGGCCATCATCATTCATTCAAAGTTTTTGGAAAATGCAGCTACAGGAGATGATGGATCAGCAGGAGACAAATATGATGAAGGTGCTTTGCCAGAGGTACCTTGTCCTGTAACTCCATTCTTTGTTATTTTTTGGTTAGTTAATTAGTTAATCATGGAAAGAGAACAATGGAAAAGGAAGAAGAAATATTTAAACTGGGTTATAGATCAAACTTTTCAAGAGTTGGTAGAGAATGAGGAAGAGGTAGAACAACTCCAAGAAAGATTGACTAAGGTAACGTTAGTTATCCCTAACCTAATGAGCTGTAGGTCCCCTTCCCCAGTATATGCCATTTTTCTTAAGGAACAATTATTGAATTATCAATTGACCAATATATTCAGGGGCAAGTCTCCTTTGTTAAATGAGCCCATTCAATTTTTTCAAGCCTTCCATAATTCTCCTGCAACCATACAAAACTTATTATGTGAATTCTTCCTACATAATCTAGCTGCACCTAACGATAGGATTTGGAATCCACTACCCTATGTCAGAGATATCCAGTTTAGGGCACTTATGTCCTGGAAATAGAATAAAATCAGTAGGGAGTCTCAGGATAAAATTAATAGGGAATTAGAGGATGAAATTCCTCTACACTTACGGCCAGAGGCTAAAGATCCCAAAACATACTATTACCACTGGATGAAGTTAGCATAGTCAGACCAAGGGGAAAAGATCATCAACCCTCTCAGGGATGCAGCCTACAATGAATACACTCAGATGGCTGAAACATAATTAGCTGAGGCCACAAAATCCCTCCAATGGTGTTGGATTGCTATGACAACAGATATGAGGAATAAGGAACCCCATTCACTGCTTAATTTTGCAATGGTAAATAAGCATGCTCCCTGGTATGTCATGTTGGGCAGAGAAAGGAAAAGCTACTGGCTTCCATTAACGTTCCAACCACCTCTTCTTCTTTCACCTCTTCTGCCTAATTTAGGAAACTTGGAAAACCATCACATGGCAGCAGAGGTCAGAAGGTGAGAAGCATACAGGGACAAAAGGGTTTTTATTGGAGTTTTGTTGATGGAGGAGTTGGTCAGAAAATAGTTGTGGATCTCAGAATGCATGCCAGGCTAAAGAATTACCTCTTTTCTTGAGGACAAGCAAAGGATTAAGCTGGGGGGAATGATAAGGCCGAGATAGGGCCAGATAGTTCTATGTTTTCATATGTTTTATGACTACTTTTGAAAAACTTTATATGTTTTCATGATACTTTCCAAGACTGTTTAAATATCTTAGGGCTGTTATATCTATGGGTGTATGCAGATATATGTGAAATATTTTTGAAAAGTTTATAATATGCTATCTATGTGTTGTATGGATATATGGAATTAAATCTGATACCTTTCTTTCTTACCTTAAGTCGGGTGGGTTTCCTGTAGCCATATGATGAAGAGCGAGGTAGTAAATAAACTTGTTATGAATTATTTGTCTTGGATATGTGCAAATGCTAACCCTTTTGCAGAGGCAGTGGATCCATGAATAAGGAAGGAGTCAACATAAGAGGAACATAGTAACGCTTTAAAAGGACCAACCATTGCGGAGCTCATAGTGATTCTACTACTGCGGGTGAGAAAGAGTCATGTTGTGGATGAATCATAGCTGAAGCAGTCACGATGGAGTCAATCTAGTAGCAACATGTTCCTAGATTCATGAATGTATAAATGCAATTTGTTCCTTTGGTTTAAGTTGTTGGTCGTGTTCTTGATGACTACCATATCCCTAGTGTTGGGGAAGTCCTACTCAATAGGAGTTTGTTTCAAGTTGTTGTTAAATAAAGCTAGAAGTTTTATTCCCAGTAGTTAGTCGATAGATAGAGAATTATTATTACAGTACTTTTTTGTAATACAGTCTTATTTTCTCTATCTTCTGTAATCCATGTTTTATGAATAAATTATGAGAGCTTCAACTTCTGGTATCTGAAATCTTGTTTATTCACACTTCCATGGGGGCCCACACGGGAGGTGAATCTAATTTGTAGTTAAGTAGGTTTCAAGTTATTTGAAGCATGTAGGACTCTGTTACTCCTGTAGCCACTAGTAACAGCACCAGTGGTTGTTCCTGCAGCAAAGGTAGTTAGTTAGTTTATCATTCCTGCAACATAGGATTAAACTTACTATTTCAACAACTCACTTCATCTTTAGATTACACTGTTGGTATTTCATTTCCTAGTTTAGTTCCTTGCAAGCATTTTCTATTTACTATAATGATGGCTTTCAGAATAGATTAGAGCATATACTTTACTTTTGCCATTTCAAGTTTACGCTCCTGGTCAACAATTTAATGAGTTCAATGTATTGTTTCTAGTAGAAAGGATGCATAACCCTTAACTATAAGAGGTATTATATAGAGTAGTCATTGATCAGTACTGTATGAAGTTTCTCTTCAACATCCTCTTGTTCATTCCTTCACCCTCAGCAATTCGTAATGAATTGAGTTGTCTCTTAGATAGACATGATATCACTATTGTTAGGTTTTTTATTTTATTTAACTTGGTGTGATCCACAATTCTTGCCAATTAAATTTAAAGGAAAACTCTTGTTTTATCTTGCTGAGATCTTTTTTTCAAGTGGACAATTAGCTTTAAATCAATCACTTATCTCTGGCTTATCTTGTCAATGAAAACAATGATAACTACCAGTTAAATATATATTTAGCTCTGCCAGCTAGATATTTTGTCATTTGTGAATTCTAGTTAATTTTGGTTAACTCTCTAATAGCGTCAGTCAACACTCCAGTTCTCCTCGGGCTTCTCTGTTGGTTTACACTATGTTTCTAGCCATCGAGTTTGCTTGTGATTCTTCTTGTCAGTAATGCTCATCAGTTTTCTTTCTTGGGCATCACTATGACTTGGCTGTCGGTGATCTCTATCCGTCGGGTTCCACTTATTGCTGGTGTTTGAAGTCACAATGTAAATGCTTTTCTTTTATGCATTACAAAAAGCATAATATTTATCTCTTTGATCGTTTGAAGTCTTTGACACTTTGATTATAACCAATTAGATTATATCAAGTTGACATTGATGAGAACACAATCCATTAACTGATTTAATGTCTTGCATTATCCTTCTGCATTTTAGTGATCAACTTAACATCTTCAAACATTCAATCAGTTACATGTCATCAATCTCTCCCTTTGGCATTGATGGCAACATACTACATTATCATACTATACTATTACTAATACAATATGAAATATACAGTTTCATCAAGCTTTCCTAATGTAACTATTACAAATTTATGGCTCTTAGTAAGGTCAAAAATAGCTTAGATTTGTTTCATGTAGAGTGGTTGTCTTCAATCTTTAATCCCTTCACTAGATAGATGTATCATCTGATATCTTTGTTCTGTTATGTGCTCTGCCTTGATTGTTCCTCTTCTTGATAATCTCTTTTCCCTTTGACAACATTCTTTCTCTTTGTCTAAACTCTCTCCCCTTGTTACTTCTCTCCCTTAGATGGATATTTCATATGTAATCAATTTCTTTCCCTTAGAATATTGATTAACTCTTCATTTCTGATTCTTAGGAACTTCTCTTCATGGATAATGATATAATCTCTCCTTTTATCATATCTCTCCTTTATGTGATATGGAGATCATCTCTCCCTTTGTA
>MU228067.1:642525-652678 GCA_018584345.1 Thuja plicata | reverse complement strand
CCCTTAGAATATTGATTAACTCTTCATTTCTGATTCTTAGGAACTTCTCTTCATGGATAATGATATAATCTCTCCTTTTATCATATCTCTCCTTTATGTGATATGGAGATCATCTCTCCCTTTGTATTATAATTCTCCCTTTTGTATGATAATGAGAATATCTCTCTCCCTTTGACAACAATGCCAAACCAAAAAAAAAAATTTCTTTATTTTATCATCTATATCATCTTCCATCCCTTTGCATAATATACCCCTTGAATTTCCCTATCCATGAGCAATACAATGTCCTAATTTTTGGTGTAGAATTGTACCTTGCAATGTACAGAAGTATTTTTTTCTGTCCATCTCAGTGTTTGTATCAACATGACTGATCTTTAGATGTGGTATAGGCTGATGCAACCTCCTTGTTAGATTACTAACTGATAGACAAGGGTTGAAACCCTAGTCTCTGTCTCAGATACTCAAATGTATCCTTCAGTAATGGCTTGGTGACTATGTCAGCTAATTGGTCCTTTGATTGAACATATTATATTGTCACTTCTTTTGCTTGCACTTGTTCTCTTAGATAGTAATACTTGATAGCTATGTGCTTAGTCTTAGCATGCATGACTGGATTCTTAGAAATGTTTATTGCACTGGTATTATCACAATAGATAATTACTGGTTCAAGGATCTTCATATGCATACCTTCTAGTAATTGTTTGATCCATGCAATATTAGAGAAATTTGCAACAACAACCACATATTTTTCTTCTACAGTAGATTGAGAGATGCATCCTTGCTTCTTGCTTATCCATGTGACAAGTCTGTCACCCATGAAGAATGCTCCTCTAGTTGTGCTTTCGGTCATCAATGTTTCCAGCCCAATCAACATCTGTATAGAATTGTAGCTCAAATTTTCCTTCTCTTTTGTACCATAAGCCATAGTCCCCAGTGTTCTTTAGATACCTCAGAATTGTTTTGATAGCAGTCATATGTGATTCTTTGGGATTAGCAGATAATCTAGCAACTATCCCCACTGCATGTGCTATATCTAGTCTGGTGTGAACAACATACATTAATTTTCCAATCATTGATCTATATAAGGTTTGATTTACCCTATTTTTCTTGTCTTCCTTTGTCAGCTTGCATCTAGTATCCATAGGTGTTCCAACTAGTTTGGAATCCTCCATCTTGAATATCTTCAACACTTCCTTGATGTATTTGGACTGAGTGATGTAAATGCCTGCATCTTGTTGAAGAATCTGTAGACCAAGAAAGAATTTTATCTCTCCAAACATGGACTTTTCAAATTCTTTTCTCATTTCATCAGCAAAGGATTTGCATAACAATTCATTTCCCCCAAAAATGACATCATCAACAAATATTTCAGCAATTATAATATTATCATTGGTATCTTATTTTAAGTACAGATTATTATTTTCACTTGTAACAAATTTTATGCTAATGAGATATGAGTGAAGTCTTTCATACCAGGCTCTTGGTGCTTGTTTCAATCCATACAAGGCTTTGTGTAGTCTACATACCATGTTTTTCTTGTCTGGATTAACAAACCTTTCTGGTTGTTAAATGCATACCTCTTCTTCTAGTATTCCATTTAGGAATGAAAATTTGACATCCATTTGGTATACCTTGAATCCTTTATATGAAGCATAAGCAAGTAAGATTCTAACTCCTTCTAGTCTAGCAACGGGTGCAAAGGTTTCCCCATAATCAATACCTTCTTCTTGTGCATATCCCTTGCATACTAATCTTGCTTTGTTTCTAGTGACTTCTCCATTCTCATTCACCTTATTTTTGAATATCCATTTGGTACCGATGACATTCTTGTCATTTGGTCTCGGTACTAGTGTCCATGTATTGTTCTTCTCAATCTATTCTATCTAATCATTCATAGCACTGACCCATTCTTCATTCTCAAATACATTGTAAATAAATTTAGGCTCAATAACATAAAGTAAAAATCTAGTGTTAAGTGACTTACTTCTTGTTCTTGTTCCAACCTTCTTGTCTCCTATGATTTGGTTTTGTGGATGATGCCTTCTAACATACTTGGCAAGTTTCAGTTCAACTATGTGTTCATCGTTCTGATTATCTTCTTTGCCTTCATTTTCATCTCCATTGTTCAAAACATCATCTTGAGTATTATCTTGATCATTGGTAATTGCAGCCTGATGCTTGGGTCCAATGTTTTGATGCTCAGGAGTGACACATTGTTGCTCGAGTAGAGTGTCAGGTTCTATATAAACAAACTTGTTGTAGTCCTTCAGTTCCTTTTTGCTTTCCTTATCATTCTTTTATGCAAATTCATCTATTTTCACATTTTCACTTTCAATGATTTTGTTAGATGACTTGTTTAGACATTTATAAGCCTTTCTTTTGGTTGAATACCCTAGGAAGATACCTTCTTAACTTTTGCAGTCAAGTTTTCCATTTCTATCATCCTTCAATATATAACATTGACTACCAAAGATTCAGAAGTAACTTACATTGGGTGTATGACCATACCAAAGCTCATATGGTCTCTTCTTTGTGTCCTTCAATTGTACGCTATTTAGTGTATAGGCAGTAGTACTGATAGCTTCCCTCTAGAATGTTTGAGTGATGATTTTCTCAATCATCAATGTTCTTTCACAATCAATAATTGATCTATTTCTCCTCTTAGCAATTCCATTTTGTTGTGGTGTTCTTGGTGCAGAAACCTCTTTCTTTATTCCATGCTGATTGCAATAGCCAGTGAATTCTCCTGAATTAAATTCCCCTCCTCTATCTGACCTTAAGCATTTCAATTTCTTTTCACTTTGTTTTTCTACCATTGCTTTGTACCATTTAAAAATCTTAAATGCTTCTAATTTATCTTTTAAAAACATGAATGTCATCATTCTAGAGAAATCATCAACAAAGAGAATGAAATACCTATCTCCATAGTAGCTCTTTGTCCTCGTTGGTCCACATAGATATGCATGGACTAATTCTATAATTTCAGTAGATGTATGGGTTTTTCTCTTGAAACTATACTTTGTCATCTTACCTTTTTGACAATTCTTGCACATGATATGCTCGGGCTTAGTCATCGTTGGTAAGCCTCTAACATTCCTTTTGTTTCTTATCTTTATCATGTTGTCAAAGTTCATATGACACAATATTTTGTGCCACAACCATAAGTCTTCATTTCTAGCCATCAAAGAAGTGGTGTTAGTGTCATCAAGATAGAAAAGATTACCTTTTGTCTGCTCACCGGTACCAATCAACCTTCTTGATTCATTGAAGATCTTTGCCTTCTTATTTTCAAATTCTACTCTGTGACCTGAATTGTTTAGCTGGGAAACACTTAACAAATTGTAATTCAGTCCTTTAACCCAATAAGCATTTTCACATTTTATCAGGTTATTCAACATTATGGTTCATTTATCTTCAACTGGACAAGGTGTGTCATTACCCATTCTCACTGAACCACCATTATAGTATTCAAAAGTCTCAAACTTTTGTTTATCACCGATCATATGGTGAGTGCAGGGACTATCTATGATCCAAACATCATTTTTACTAACTTTAGATATGAGTGCAGTTTCCAAATACCTTTCTTCATCTTCATCTGAATCATCCTTCATGGCTACAAATACCATCTTGATGTCTTCTTCTGATTCAGTGTCAGTGTCATCAACTCTTCTCTCAGCTAGGTAACAAGATTTCTTCCCTTTGTCTTTCTAGTCTCGGGTATCTCTCTTGTCAGATTTTTGGTTGCTTCGGTATTCTCTATTTTCACCTTTGTCAAACTTCTTCTCATAAGGTCTATCCTTTCCTCTATAATCTTTTTGTCGGTTTGGACATCTTGCAACAAAGTTTCCAACCTCTTTACAATTGAAACATACAAGTGGTAATTTACCTTTGTATCTGCCTTTGCCTCTCTGCAATCTTCTAGCCATAAGTGCTTCAATTTCATCAAGTCCTTAATCCTCATTATCACTGTCACTATCATTTCTAATAGCATGTCTATGACCTGAGTTAATTGTCTTTAGAGAAGATTTGAATGCAGATTCTATAGATGGTAAGACACTATTATCAAAGTTGTTCATCTAAAATGATATTAGTCTACCAATCAGACTATCTAGAGTAACTGTATTGTTTGAAATTGCTCTCATTTCTTGAATAGAAGAAACTCTAATAGCATAAACAGGAAATAAGGTTCTTAATATTTTTCTTACCATTGTTTCCTCTTTAAGTGTACCTCCAAGTCCTCATATAACATTGACTACCTCTTTTATTCTACTGCTATACTGAGTAATGTTTTCTCCTTCTTTCATCCTTAGGTCATCAAACCTCCCTCTTAGGCTTTCTACCTTTGCTCTGAGTACATTGGCATCTCCTCCATGTACAAGCTTCAACTTATCCCACATTTTCTTAGTAGAGGTGCAGGTTTTGACATCTTCAAACTCAGCATCAGAGAGTGATGATGCAAGTTCTATCATCATGCAATTATTCTCATGATTGACTCTTAATTTCTCAAGAGTACGAGGTCATGTAGGCAACACATATTAAATATCTAAGTATTGAATAATATCATTTCCAATACCTGATAGGTGGAGTCTTATTCTTCTTTGCCATGATGCAAAGTTTTCTTTATTCAACTTGGGAACATCTCTTCTATTCATCTTGTCATTTTTTTCTTGAGCTGTTAAACTCCTTTTCTAAGCACACAAGCTCTGATACCAATTGTTAGTAATAACTGAGAGGGGGGGGGGGGGTTGAATTAGTGGCCTCAAAATATTCCAATAATCATTCCTTATAACTTAGTACCACAAAACTATACCTCTAGTTATCTTCAGTCCTATAAGATGAATGCCTCCAAATACTTATATCAATTTACTACTCCTCAGAATGCTTTGTAAAACCTTCTACTCTGTGTTTACCGAAAAATAGTCTGCTAATTTACTGACATAAAGTAAATTATCTAGAGTATACCAATCAATCCAATTAAGTTATGTGTAATGAAAAACACTAAAGTAATAACTCAAATACACATTGACACATGGATTTTTAACGTGGAAACCTTGTTAAGGGAAAAGCCACTTGGGACCAGAAACCCAAAATTTTTCACTCTTCTGAATTGATCTCGGTGAAGAGCCAACTCTGTTAAAGGTTAAAAACACACTATTAGGTGTGACCTTGTTAGAGGATTTAAAAGTTTAGTCTATCACTTGATATCGGGAATCTCTATGCTACCATCCTTGATCAAACACTCACTTGACCTGTCAATAGGTATCTTGCATCTCATGCTACCTTCATGAACAAAATATTTGATACTCCATTGGATGTATCTCAATATAGAAAGGATCTTTAAATCCTACTTGGTTAAGAAACTTTCTGAATCAATGGTTAAACTAAAATAGTATGATCTATTCACATATGCAATGATGAACTATAACTGATTGAATGTTTGAAGATGTTAAGTTGATGATCACAGAGACATAAGAAAGTTATGCAAGACATTAAATTAGTTAATGTATTGTATAGTCTTTGATGTCAATTTGATATAATTTGTATGGTCATGGACATACTGCCAAAGACTTCAAAGAATTGATGAATCAAAGGCTATGCTATCAGTAATGCATATAAGTCAAGTATTCACAAAGTGACTATATACACCGACAGAGTGCACATCGACGGACAAAGTAAAAGAGAAAAGTCACAGTGCTACCTGATGAGAAAATGCACAACATTACTAATGAGAAAAGTCATAGTGTTGCCCGACGAGCAAAGCATAGTGTAACTGTTACCCAAAATTTCCCCATTATGAAAGTTTTGGCTACAGGTGGAGTAAAATGAGGCTCCCATGAGGGTTGAGCCTAGCCTATGAGAAAGGCCTTAATTTTTCTGGTCTTGGTTGTGTCCTCTATAGTCTATGTTTTTCTCTTGCCCATGAAAAATAACCTAAGTGTTGAAGAACCTATGTATTTGATAAGCCTTAGTTACCTGAGACTTGTTCTATTTCCTCATTACCTTTGTGGGTGACTTAAGTTCTTCAATTTCCATGTGCACATTTACACTTTGTATTAGGTCTTTAAGTCGCATGATAAAACAAAATATTCCAAATTATTCGGCGACCTACAGACTCCCTCTAGTCTCTAAGTCTCGTGAAGGAAAAGAATATTCCTTTTGATCAGGAGACTTAGCATGATCATTGGATCAAATTTTGATCAGAGGGGAATCAGGTAATCTCCTAATATAACCTAGAGTTAGCAAAAGGTTTGGAGATCACGTGACTCAATGTAATTCCTGACTTCATATGTGACTTGAGTTTAAAGATGAGTTAAGTTACAGACTCTCTCTAGTCGCATGATATCATTATAAACCCAGAGTTAGGGGAATGATTCAATGACTCAGAGACATAAAGCTTTTAGTGAATCATGACTAAGGAGGATAGTCAAAGCGGAGTGAAGGTTTGAAAGCAACACAAAAAATGTACGTAGTCGCCAAGTCTCGGGAAGGAACTAAGGTTAAAGAAAAGGTTAGGAGACTTAGCGATAAAGAGAAAAGGGTGACCTGAGGTTATGATGCAGTGCCCAGGTAGATAAAAGGATCCTATGGCTACATTTTAAGGTAAAATCAGATTTGAATCTCAGCCATGGATGAAATATCTCATGCCAGCTATGACCGTTATCTTTCAAACATTTAAAAAATTCAAATATCTGATTCGAGTAGTTATGAAAGAAACAACTTGCAAAGAAGTAGATGGTTCGGCCGACTTCTCAGAGGTAGAGTTATGGTGGTAGGAAAGTTTTCAGAGATATATATGATTGATCAAAGATATTTCATGATGCATTAATGAGAAAAATTGACAGTGTTAGGGTTTTCTAAATTATTCTCTTGGAAATCAATTATAACCCTAATCTGATTAGATTGTTTCCTTGAGCCTTCATGCTAGGAGGAACATGTATATATAGTCATTTTTGAGAGATTTTTAGAGCTCAAAGTTTTCCTTACTTAGAAGTTATCCGTGGCATTTTTTCTTCCCTCTGAATTCTACAGTCTGTAATCTTTCAATGATATTCAGATATTGCAAGGATTTTTGTGACATTTTCTCTGTCACTGGGCTTTCTTATCTAAATTTCTCTTACTGAATTAGAATATATTGAATGATTTTTTAGAGAAATATTGGAGTTCCTGAGCCCTCTTTCTTTCTGCAATATTGTGTACTACTGTGGATGATCTGATTTAGATGAGTTTGTGGATATTCTTCAGTCCCCTGTCATTTTGTCTCATTCCTATACCTAATTGCAGAAGTGGATATTTGTTTGCAGGTCATAGTCCATGTCTACTTATAGTGAATACACTATTTTTTCTGAAATTACTTCTTTCCCTGAATAGCCTCTATTTATCTCAGACATCTCTATGAAATACTTATGCAAGCCTATCCAGATCTAAGTTTTCATGTTGAGATTAGTCAATGTGTTATGATTCAAGTTACCTTTAGTGTATCACCTAGTAGGATAATTTGCTTTTAGTTATCTCCCTTTCATGCATTCCTTCTATCCCTTTCCATTAAGAATTTATTTTTATCTTAAGAAGCAAATTTGGGTGACATATCAAGAAGAACCAGCCTAGAACCTAGAGGTCCTATATCGGTTAGAAAGGTCCCACAACCTTGAGACAATTCCCATGTTACACTAGATTACCAAGACTACAAGAGCTTGGGTAAGGGTGCAAATCTAGGTGTTTAACAATTCTGGCACACCCGGTGGGACTGGAGATAAAAGTAATGAGTTCATCTCTCTAAAGAGAATACTGATTTTTAGGATCAAATATTGACCAGGAAGTGGTCATTTGCAGCACACCCTACCTTGTTTACCAGATAAAAATTATTGCACAATCGGTGGGAGCAAAACAATAAAATTCACTTGCAAAGATTATGCTATCTTTGATATACTAGTTGCATAATAAAGACCTAAAGAGGTTTTCCTATCAAGTATATCTAGTGACTCCATTGGTGAAGGATAGAAGATCTAGTCCTGTTCAAAGTTTATGAGAAAGGTTGAAACAAGAAGCTCAAAGCTTTCCAAGTTCTCATAGCTGCCTCTGAAAATAAGTTACCATAGGTCATCTCAAAGTACACCCCCTACAAGGAGGGTACAATCTACACCACTTGATACTTTAGAGAGGAGGCCTTGGCCTTTTCATTTTAGAAGAAGAGGAAGATCTCTAACTAGAGAGCTACAAGAAGAGTCAACTCAACCCTTAAATACAACTCACACAGTTGCTACTCATAAAATCACAGCTCCTGCAATGGCTAGGTAGTTTTCTTTTGCCCCCTTTAATCAAGGAATCCCCCTGAACTTTGCTCAACATCATGATGTGCCCTTGGTAGCACTCAAAAGTCTACCTGATTTCATAGGTGAAGGACAAGCAACAACTTTTGAGCACATAAGAGATGTGACTACTATATGTAGTATACATAACATCATAGAAGAAGATGTGGCTACCAAGCTATTAGCAGCCTCTTTTAAAGGTAAGGCCTTATAATGGTTTAGAAATCTCACTGTTGGTTCCATTAATTCATTGGATAGATTAGGAGATGCCTTAATTAAATACTTTGAGGATAAATAAGACAACTTATCTCTAGTTGAGCAATTAACAACCATTAAAAGAGCTCCTCAGGAACAAATGACAGATTTCAATAGAAGATTCCTTAAGATATGGAATAGAATTCCTACCTCAGTAAGACCTTCAGCTAACCATACCTTCCTATATTTCTTGAGAATTCTAAATAGTAATATTTCTGTCATGATTTAATCTATGGGAGGTACTTCATTACCTCAAGCCTTTGACATTGCTGTTAAGGCAAAGAACTATTTAATACAAGCTAGCATGATAACCCCAAGGCCACCCATGCCCATATTCCTTGATATACAACCAAGCATGCCTTTACAAATAGCTCCATTTACTCCAATACCCACTATCATAACACCTCAAGAAAATACCAGTTATGGGGAAACAAGGGAGGATCCTTCTCAAGTGCTATTAGAATTAAGAAGAAGTCAACAAGAGATGAGAAATTAATGCAGACTATGAGTAATAAGATGACTAGTATAAAGAAGCAAGGACATGGGAGTAGGCCTCCTCTTCAGTAGAAAAATCAAAGCCCCAATCCATAATACAAGAATCAGGGACAATCTTATCAGCATAATAGACCCCAATATCAAGGAGGTTATCAATGGCAAAGGCAAAACTACAATCAGAGACCATCTCAGACTTACAATCCTATCCCTCTTGATTCTACAAATCTAGTTAGGGATGTGGTCCCAGGTCAAAATAACCTTGCTGTAGAAATGGAGTGGTTTTACCCTTGCAATCAGTCCCATAATTAGACAACATGCTTAAACAGGAGGGTACACCGAGCACTGATGGTTCAAAACGCCTCACTTACTCAATCAGAGGCTTCTTCTAGCGAGCCACCTCCTCAGCAAGAGACACAACATGATGAGACTTCTCTTTTCAATTGGGAGCAACAAGATTTCAATGGAGTAAATGGTGAATCCACCATTGCTACCAACACCAGGTCTAAAAGAAGGGCTCAAGACATGGAGCAAATAGGAGATAAGGCTAGGGCTTCTACATCTGTAGAATCCTCACAACCATTTACTCCTATCATATTGAAGAAGGCCCCCATTATTCCAATAAAATAAAATCAACCTTCCAAGGAGGTTGAGCCTATCATAGTAAAGACACACAAAAGAGGGAACACAATAGTACCCTTCAACATTGTGGACAACATGAAGAAAGTAAATGTCACTATGTCTATGTGGGGCTCTTTGGCTATTCTGGGACAACTTGAGATATTGAAGAAAGAAATGGCTGAAGAGGTAATTCCTCAGCAGCCCATAACAAAGGAAGTTGCCAAGTCAGTGTTGGTTAACACTGATCAAAAGGAAGAGACTCCAAGTAGCAACTCCAAAGCTAATACCATGCAAGGTAGGAACTCAAAACCACCTCCCTTTTATGTATCTTTAATTATTGGAAAATATTTAGTACATAATTGCATGGTAGATAGTGGGGCTACTAGCACTGTCATGCCTAAGAAAGTGGCTGACCAATTGGGTTTGAAATATGAGCCTTTCCAAAAGAAGGTTACCCAGCTTGATGGTTCCTCAGTAAA
>MU228067.1:611398-623874 GCA_018584345.1 Thuja plicata | reverse complement strand
ATTTTTGAGAGAATATCCAATTAATTAAATAAATATGACCTCATAATTAATTTTTCTCAATTATCTGAATATTAAATTCAATTATTGAAAATGAGGATATTTATTTAATAATTAAATATTATTTAATAATTAAATATTATTTAATTCCTTTTTCATGTGTCTTAGCTAAAGAGGGTGAATTTAATTTAATTAAAGTGCTAGGACTTTATAATTAAATTAATTCGATCATAAGGTTTGTTTAGCCAAAATAGATATTTAGGAATTAAATATGATGCATGATTAATACAGATTTAGGATTTTCTGCATTTGACACTCAGGTCGAGTAGAGTCAATGAAAACTCAGAATTGCCTAGTAGAATAGGACTTTGATGATTTAGAAGAATGACAAATGCAAAAAAATTGGTTAGAGTTGCAAGATGCCAATTTTGGGGTGTTACAGTGATAAGGTTTACATTCAAGTAGTAAATCCTAGGGTTGCATGGGTACAACCCCTGCCATATAAAGTTAACAATGATGACACAAAAGATATCATAGAGGCTCTAGTGAATGAACTTGTCAATCCAAAGGAACCCTACTTTGGAACCTATGAGGAAGCAAAGAGAAGGATATCTTTGGAAATTGAGATTCGTAAGATATTGAAGAGAGGAAGAAAGATACTTGATAAATTCAAGAAGAAGTATGGAAAGACCTCTGAATCTTCTACAACCTCTGAGAGTAAAGAGGACATAGTTAAAATAGAGGATACAAATAAGATAGAGGAAATTGAATCTGACAAGGAAGAAACTGATGTTAAACCTCCACAAAAGAAGAGGAAGACACCACCTAGACAGAAAAAGGAAAAAGGCACTACTCCTGTTGTCACCTTGAGAAGATCAAGGAGAAAACTTATACTAAGTGATGATGAGGATGATGATGAAGAAGATACCATAGTCTTCACTAAACCAACACCCACACTTGATCAGAAGATTAAAGATCTTAAAGAAGGAAGAGCCATGATTTATTTGAAGTCACTAAAGTATGCTTCTAGGACAGAAGAAGAAAACAAGAAAATAGAGAAAACAATGGTGGAGAAGATGGAAAATTTGAAATATGACCCTTCTAAGTTGAAGAGTTATGTGACTGAAGACTTATTTAAGACAGTATCTATTCCCTGGTAGAATGCAATACAAATTGAAAGAGATATAGGGGAAGAAACATTGAAGCAGGTCATGCCTATAATGAAAGGCAAAGAAGTGAAAGAGGCCTTGAGAAAATATGAGAATAATCACACCCCCAGATTCAGGTCATTTTAAATATTGAACAATTATATAAAAGAAGTAGCTCAGTGTGCCACATTAGTGTGGAAATCAATATTTGAGATAGCAGAAGGCAATGTGAAGGAAGAAGCACCGAGTATAGAACCTCCAGCACAAGGAAATGATAATACTCTACCTAAGGTATAGACTATTGAAGAGTCCAACGCAGAGTAGATTGCAGTTGAGGTAATGGCATCACTACCCCAATCTCCTATACACAATATAGTAACTCCGAGCAAAGAAAAGGTTTTAGAATCTACATCTGAACAGAGAAAGATCAAGCAACATGCTCCTCTTAATACTGAGACATGCACACCCAAGTCACAAAAAGGAAAGGTAGACATTTCTACTATTGTTTCATTAGTAAATATTGATCTAACAATTGGTACTGTAAAGGTCAATGACCTAATTGGATTGAATACTGAAGCAAAGGGTGAGGTAGATAAACGTAAGGAAATTGTTCCTTCACTGAGTCCCAAGTCTAAGGTAGTAATTACTAATGAGATAGATCTAGATAAAGAGACTGTGATTCCTAATTGGGATCTATCCAACCTATCTATAGAGAAAATGGATATTTTGGGATAACTGTGGAAGAAAAGAGCCTCACAGCAAAAAATCAGAAAGGAAAGACAAAGGAATAAAGTACTTGAAGATGTTAAAGACATATTTGTAGATGCATTGTAGATTGAATTCAATGAGAGTGACTCAATAATGGACCAACTTGTTGACATTTTCCACCAGTTCAAACAGATATGAATGGCTAGGAGAAGTTACTTGAGAAGGCAGAGAATAAATTTGAGAACAAGGTTCTAGAGAACATTGCAAAGAAAATTGCAATTGACCAGGTGCAGCTTACACAAATCATCAACACTCTAGAAACCACTGTGAAACATGCGGTAGCACTATTTTTAAATTTGAGTGAATCCTCTAACTTTACTATGGAAATCAAGAACAAGTTAGTAAAGATTGATGCAGACATGAAGGAAAGTGCAAGGTAGTTAGCACTTGACCCGAGCACCAATTCTACTCACTTCATGAAAATAAAGTATCTTACTGATTTACAGACTGAAGTGTTGAGAGAAGAACCAAGGATCAAAGAATATCTTACATTAATCTAGAGCCAACTTCTACCATACATGGATGGAATGCATAAATGCATAACACATGCTAAGACACTCATTCACGAAAACAACTTCTCAGTTGTCGAGCTAATGATAGAGTTATTTGTAGAACTACAAGTTGAATTGCACATCTTGAAGGTGCTACATGATAATTGGGACAACACTGTGTCTCAAATTTTAAAGGTACATAGTAATTTTCTATCCTACTTCATGATAACCCTGTAGATGTCATTTTTGGCATTCTTGTCAAAAACAAGGGGGAAAATATCATTGTACAAAGAAGAAATATCATTGTAAATATCATATGTATAGTGAATAGTGAAGAAGATATACTTTACAATAACAACTTTGAAAAATACAAAAACAAAGTCAGTTGGACCTGAGCATCAGAGCAAGTGTCAAAACCCGAGCAATCAGTAGGGGGGGTTTTGACATATCAGATACAGAGTTTAATGATAAGTGTTTTTGTCACTAATGCCAAAGGGGGAGATTGTAGACCTTATGGCAAGACATATTGTCAATTAGTGTTAAAACACTTTTCCACTCAGTGTTACTTGAGAATTCAGTGTTACCTGAGTATATAGCATCACCCGAGTGTTCAAAATCACTTGAGTGATAGTTTATCACCCGAGTAGTCTTTTAGACTCGAGTGATAGTTTGAAGCTGACTTTGCATTTATTGTTTAATATATTTTGTTTATTGCAAGCCGACTTACAAAGTTATTTGTTGGATAAATATATATATATATATATATGTAAGATAGTTTATTTTATCCAATATGCACAATATATGAATATGATTATATATGCATAAGGCATGCAAATGGTAGTTTTGAGTTAAGTGCAGAAGTATTCAGGACAATAGAGTCTTATCTATCACATTCAGGTGATTAGTTATATTCAAAGGATCTTATTCAACAATCACAGTTGTACAGAACAAATCATCAACTGGTTCATTCTCACAGGTGGATCAGAAAAATCCTTTAACAAGGTGGACCTAACATTCCTTTCTTTAAATCTCTTAACTGAGTTGGATTACTTATTGTAATGTAAAAAATCCTTTAACAAGGTGGACCTAACAGTCCTTTCTATGCTCCTAACAGGGCAGACCATTAGAAGTGGTCATTGTAAGCTCTAAAAGGATAAATTTATACTACAGTACTAAATCTTGTGGGTATCATCCCCACCCTAGTTTTACTTTCTTTTGGAAGGTTTCTGGGTAACCAAATATTGTGTTATGTGTTCTTTACTTTCAAGTTATATGCATGCAAACAAATAGGTTAATCTAATTATGGATTAAAAGGATCAAGTTTTATTGGCCCCTGATTCATCCCCCCTCTTAGTCACTAGGCACATCATATAATTCCAACACCTCCATGTCTACCTCAAGCACCTATCATTCCTTCCAATCCATTTCACGATAATAAATCCCTTGAACCTTTAGTTGATTTTATCAAAGTTACTCATATGAAAAATACTCATGAGCCTATTGGTATAAAGATAAATCCTAAAGATGAGAGCCTCAAACATGCAACTTACATATAGATTTTGATATCCCTTTCACACATTATCTCCCTCCATTCAAACATAACCATATGCCTTCACCATCCTCTAAATCCAGTCTTGGTCCCGATATCCAAAAGATAAAGCCTTCATACCTTCCATCCATATTGGGTCCATATATTCCTCCATCCACCACACCTACCATTCTTATCTCACCATCCACTTACCCTATCACATATCAAGATCAATGAAGGCTGACATACTTGAGGAATTTACAAACACCTATACACATGAACTCTTTATATCATTCCTATCCATCCAAAATTACTAAAACCTTTGGAAGAAACTTGGATGCCAAACATAAAAATCCAAAATCCAAGAATCCACATGTGTATAAAAATCAACATGTCCAATCTAATCAACATGTGAATGAAAAGAAAAAATAAATATCCAAAAGGCCCCAAAGGTCCATCAAGGAAAAGGAAATATCCAAAAGGCCACAAAGGTCCACCAAGAAAAAAGAAGAATAAAAGAAAAAGTGATTTCAAAAATCTCTCATTGAAGAAATGCACTCAAAAGCATCACAAAAGAAATAAAAATGAAAGACTATGTGGATTCCCAAGTCACTTTTGAAAGACTTGCACAAAAAAGAAAAATCAAAGTTGACATTCAAGCTTCCAAAGGTTTTCACTCCATCTCCTTCCATATGTTTTCAACTTTCCAAGTCTACTTTGGGTTCCTATTGTTGGTGTTTGAAAATGTTTATGCTATTTAAAGCTACCAATATGCCTTGAGACTGATGTTAGGAGTGGTTAGCTCCAAGTATGAAAGATCTGCAAGACAACTGGACCAACTATAGGGACAAGAATTCCCTCTACACTTCTGGATTTGCAAAACCAAGGCGGGTACACCTAATCCAAACTAAACTAAATTCTTTACAACACCTTCTACTTGTGGATTTAAACAACAGATGAATGGTAAGTAAGTACTAAATGCCAACCTAACATTCTTTGACTGACCACTACCATTGGTGGAATAACAACAAAAATTGCAAATTTAAAGAAGTTTGGTTATGAGTTTGATTAAATTTTATGGGACAACACATAGCCAAACCACTTTAGATAAATATTTCAACAGAAATACTAATCCCTGATCAGTTCCTTATCCGTTGGGCTAGATCCTAAATACAATACTGAAGCTGAAACACCTTATTGGAAAAGATTCAAAGCCATAAACATAAGAACTCTTAGATCACACACTAAAAGATTCTTAAGTAGATATCCAAGTAGAATCAATGTAATATCCAAAGGATTTTAATTTGATCTAAAATCAAATACCTATGGAATACACATATGCATAAGTTGTGTTGGTTCTTTTTTAAGCTGTGATTATTGAACATCAACCCTCTCACCCTTTGATGTATTTTAAAGAGTAGCCAACTCCTGGTATTCAACCAAGACTGAAAAGGACCAATTAACAAGGATGCATATCCATCCCTCTATGCTTTTGGTTCTACAAACTCAAGGGGGGGACACCCTTCAACACCCTGAAATATTCAGTAAGGCGTAAGTAAGAAGAGATCTCATAATGGATTCAACACGACCGAGAGATACTAGGTGACTAGCTAATCACCCATTGAACATCGACCTTGAAGTGGATCATGAGATTAGTACAACACAACAAACCACTTAAAACCTTCAGATATGTCAGAGTTTAAATTCAATTTGCAGAACATAGACAAGACTGATTTGTCATGTATCAATAAGGAATATATTGATTTCTGATCAGTGCCTTGTCCATTGGGCAATACTTCTAGTTCAAGAGCAGCATACAAAAACAAACTACTGTCAAAGACTCAAAGCCATGAATACAAATGATATCAGACCATACACTACTTATACAAATCCTCATGCAGAACAGATGAAACTTGTGTCATATCCATATCTTTATTTAATCTGATTCTAAATCAGAACTAAGGACTAATAACACATACATAGATGAATCCATGCAATGAATCAGGAAATTCATAATCCAAATGAACAACATGGAGGAGAGACTTGAATCTGAGAAAACTTTCATTAAGTGTGATGAATCTTGCTTCTGTACCAATCTGATCTACAACATTTAACACTTCAACAATATGCAAAAGATATGAAAAAAATCTATTCTATTCTGATAACAAAGCTAATACAGTCCAATAAACTATATCCTAATGGAACCATGAAATAACTGGACATCCTTGGAGCCAGTACTCTACAACTCACTATGGAGTCTAGGATTTGGAACCTTGTAACCATGGAAGAATTCTAAATATGTATCCCAAAGAAAAACATCTCTAGATATTTTTTTGAAACACTACCTGTCCTCTCTGCTCTAACCAATTTTGATCTGAGTCAGTCTTCCCTCACTCTGTTCAAACTAATTTGATCCTCCACTAAAATTGATTGCAAAATCTGAATACTCATTTCAATACCTTTCCAATGACATATGATAGTTGATACTTTTGATAAGATTAGCCCCCTGAATCACTAAAAAGACTTTCCCTTCCCGTGCATATTTCTTGAATAATTTGAAATATTTGAATTCTTTTTCAATAGTTAGACTATTGAACAGAAATAATATTTCACTTTAGTATATGTATTTTTTAATCCCGTGCATCTTTGAATTTTTTATTTCAAATTTGTCCATTTATTTCCTTTTAATTTTGCACTTATCCTGCACAAGAAGCACTAGATTGTGCCATGTGGCAGCCTCTGATTGGCCTACAGGTCCAACTGGGCACCTACATCATCTATCCTATGTGTGGCCCACCACTTGTCCATGTGCCATGTCGTAGCCTGTCGCATTCCCTTGATGGCTAATTACCTTGCAACTCTTCATAGCGCTAGCCGTCATATTTCACCTCAGGATGAGTGCCACTTTTGGATGATGTCCTATGTGGATGCCACCTCATCTCCACCTAGATGCCACTTGACCTACTCTATTGTTTCCCCTACCATGTGTCAGCTTGGCGCATTCCCTTGATGGTAACTACCTTTCAACTTTCAGATCCAGCCATTGCGCCAACTGTAGATCTTCCTTCATAATTAACGCCCATCGTTGATCTCATCTACCTCAGGATCCATGCCACCTATCCATGCCTCTACTCCATGCACTCACTACGTCAGCTCTATGGGTCCCACCAAAATATGGGGTTTTGTCATCCATGGACCTTGCATAATTTTTGAAGCACTCATGCGCGTGCGCACACGCATAGCCTCCCAGATTCTTACTTCATATTATCATGTGAGCCTTTTACATTATAAACATATATTTTTCTCCTCCCACTATGACTGTGGGACTAAATCACTTTAAGTTTTAAAGATCTAGTTTTAGCACCCAAAAATTGGGTCCCACCGACCAAGTCTAGGAGCTCACGCCAATGAGCCACACATTGCGCAAGCCCAAAGAGCTCATTAGCTCTTAATTCATGTAAGATACTTTTCATGGGCATATAAAAATGTTTTAAAATTCCTTCCCATGGAAAATGTGGGACAAAACATTTATTTAAAAGATGCCACATAACAGCCTACGCAGCCAATAATTTAAAACTTTAACATATTTTCCCCAAATTCTTGTGCGCAACATGGAAAGATTGGTCTTCACCTAGGAAATGCATCATTTTGGGCATTGGAAATGTCTTATTTTCCATATTCTAGTCAACTTCTGTTCATCACCATGAACCTTTTAGTAATAACTGAGAGGGGGGAGGGGGTGAATCAGTGGCCTCAAAAATTAATCCTTAAATCAACCCTTAAAACTTATAACCATAGATTATGTCTCTAGTTATCTTCTATCCTACAAGATGAATGCCTTGAAATACTTTATCAATTTTCTACTTGTCGGATTTCTTTGTAAATATCTCTTCTGTATGATTACCGATAAGTAGTTAACTATTTACCGAAACACAGTAAATATGCACAGTATACCGATCAATCCAGAAATCCATATGTGACATGTAAAACAATAAAGTAATAAATCATAAACACATAACACATGGATTTTAATGTGGAAACCTTGGTAAGGGAAAAACCACTAGGATTGGTACCCCAAATTTTCACTCTTCTGAAGTGAGCCTTGTTAAGAGGCAACCCTATTAAAGGTTACAAACACACTGTTAGGTGTGAACTTGTTAGAGGATTTACGAATAGTTTGTCACCTAGTATCTGGCATCTAATGCTACCATCCTTGATCAAACACTCACTTGGCTTGTCAATAGGTATCAAGCATATCCAATGCTACTTTTGTGGTTAGACTTTTTTATGCTCCTTGGGATGTATCTTAATTGTAAAGGACTTTAAAGTCATACTCGATTATGAGGCTTTATGCTTTAATGGTTAAACTGAAACACTAATGATCTATTCATACATACAACTCAATTGTAGATTTTAAGATCTATTGTAAGTCAATTACCTCTCTGATCAATATAATCACTTATACCTTTTCTCCACACTATTCTACTCTGTGATGCTTGTCTCACTGTTCATCGGTGTCTGCAGAATCTAGCTCTTTCCTCAGCTTGTTGATCAGGAATGAAAGAAGACTTTCTTCTCCTTCAGATTTTCTATAGCATCTTTCCTCTATTCTCTTTTTCACCCCACACACCCAATTCATAACGAATTGGGTTTGTCTCTATATAGACATGATTTCCCCTTTTCTTGGATTTCTTGATTCTTGGCGTGTTCCACAATTCTCACCAATAGATTTAAAGAAAAATTCTAATTTATCTCAAAGAGATCTTCTTGCCAACTGGACAAATCAGCTTTAAATCAATTACTTATCTCTAGCTTTATCTGGATGATTAAAACAATCATAAGTATCAGTTATGTCTATCTTTAGCTTCTTGACAGCTAAGCATTTTGTCATTTTCTGAACTCTCTGTTCTGTCGGTCAACACTTCAGTTAGTCATCAGTGATAACTGACTGTTCCATCGATGTGACTTTAGTTGTCATCAGGATCTCTATCCTTGTCTTCTCCATCGGGCAACACTGAAATTCTCTCCGTCAGGTTACTCTGTGCTTTTCTTGTCGGTCAGCACTGTAACTCTACTCATTGGTAATGCTATGCATTAGCTCATCAAGTAATATTGTGACTCTGCTCTATTACTTAGAACGTCGGTGTGCACTCCATCGATGTATGTGGTCACTTAGTGAATACTTGACTTGTATGCATTACTAATAGCATAGCCTTGATCCATCAATTCTTTGAAGTCTTTGGCAGTATTTCCATGACCATATATATTATATCAAGTTGACATCAAAGATAATATAATACATCAACTGATTTAATTCCTTGCATGATCATCAACTTAACATCTTCAAACATTCAATCAGTTACATGTCATGAATCTCTCCCTTTGTCATTGATGGCAACATACTACATTATCATACTATACTATTACTACTACAATATGAAATATACAGTTTCATCAAGCTGTTCTAATGTAACTAATACAAATGTCTGGCTTTCGATAAGCTCAAATACCTTTGATTTGATTCTTGCAGCTTTCTTTCTACCTTCAATTCCTTCACTAGATAGATGTAGAATCTTTCTTTCTCTGATGTGATGTGTTCTCCTTCTGTGTCAAACTCTCTCCCTTTGACTGTTCTCCTTTCTTGTGATGTCTCTTGTCAACAATTCTCTTCAATTGTGTGTACTCTCCCTTTCTTATTACATTCTCCTTTTGGATACTTCGATGGATATGATCTCTCTCCAAGTTGATAATGGATATAATCTTTGTATGATAATGAGATATCTCTCTCCCTTTGACAACAATGCCAAAAAAACATCTTTTCAAACATGCTTTTGACAGTGACACCAAATGAATCCTTTCTATCCATAATATATTCCTTGAATTTCCCAATCCATCAGTAATAACTCTGGTTCTCAGAGTAGATAAATACCTTGCTGTGTATAGATGTATCTTTGAAGTTCATCTCTCTACTTACATCAACATGAATGTTATTATGATAATATATAGGCTGATGCAGCCTTCCAGTCAGCTTACTGACCAGTAGACAAGATTCTGACCCCTAGTCTCTTTCTTAAGTACTCAAATGCATCCTTGGGTAGTGGCTTGGTGAAGATATCGGCCAATTGTTCCTTTGATTGCACATACTCAAGTATCACTTCCTTAGCCTGAACTTGTTCTCTCAAATAATGATACTTGATGGCAATATGCTTTGTTTTAGCATGCATGACTAGATTCTTGGAAATTTTTATTTCACTTGTATTATCACAATAGATAATCACTGGTTCTAAAATTTTCATATGCATACCTTCTAGTAACTGTTTGATCCATGCAATATTTGAGCAGTTTGCAATAGTAACAAAATAATATTCTTTTGCAGTAGACTGAGAAATGCATTCTTGCTTCTTGCTGATCCATGTGACAAGTCTATCACCCATAAAGAATGCTCCTCTAGTTGTGCTCTTCTGGTCATCAATATTTCCAGTCCAATCAACATCGGTAAAAACCTTAAGTTCAAATTTTCCTTCTCTTCTATTCCATAAGCTATATTCCTCGGTATTATTTAGATATCTTAGGATTCTTTTCATAGCAGTCATATGTGATTCTCTGGGATTAACATAAAATATAGCAACTATTCCTACTGCATGTGAAATATATGGTCTAGTATGTACAACATACATGAGTTTTCCAATCATTGATCTATACAAAGTCTAATTTACCTCTAATGACTTGTCCTCCCTTTTCAGCTTACATCTAGTTGCCATCAGTGTTCCAACTGGTTTGGATTCTTCCATCTTGAATATTTTCAGTACTTCTTTGATGTACTTAGATTGTGTAATGAAAATTCCTTCATCTTGTTTCATGATCTGCAGACCAAGAAAGAACTTGATCTCTCCAAACATAGACATCTCAAACTCTTTTCTCATTTCATTTTCAAATGATTTGCATGATGTCATCAAAAAATATATCAGTAATCAAAACGTTAGCATCAGTATCTTCCTTCAAATAAAGATTACTATTTTCACTAGTCCTTACAAATCCAATACCTATAATATATGAATAAAGTCTTTCATACTAGGCTCTGGGTGCTTATTTCAATCCATACAGGGCTTTCTGTAGTCTACATACCATGTCCCTCTTGTTTGGATCAACAAACCGTTTTGGTTGTTCAATGTATACCTCTTCTTCATGTATTACATTTAGGAATGCAGACTTGGCGTCCATTTGATATACCTTGAATCCTTTACATGCAACATAAGCAAGTAATATTCTCACTCCTAGCCTAGTAATAGGTGCAAAGGTCTCTCCAAAGTCAATTCCTTCTTGTGCATACTCCTTGCATACTAGTCTTGCTTTATTTCTGGTGACTTCTCCGTTCTCATTTAGTTTATTCCTAAATATCCATTTTGTACTGATGACATTCTTTTCATTTGGTCTTAGTACAAGTGTCCATGTCTTTTTTTTATCTATCTACTCAATCTCTTCATTCATAGCACTTATCCTTTCATCATTATCTAGTGCAACATTGACAGATTTGGGCTCATAATCACAAATAAGACATCTTGTATTTAGAGACTTACTTCTAGTTCTCATACCAACCTTTTTATCTCCTATGATATGGTTATGTGGATGGTTTCTTCTGACATATCTTGCAAGTACAGGTTTAGCTCTTTATCTATTAGCTTGATCATCATTTTTTTCTTCATTTTGTTCTCCATCACTTTGTGCATCATCTTGAGCAATATTCTGATCATTGGTATTTGCAGCCTGATGCTCGGGTGCAATGATTTGTTGCTCGGGATCTCTACATTGTTGGTCGGGTAGAGTGTTAGGTTCCTCATTGTAAGAAAACCTATTTTATTCCTCTGGTTCTTTAGTGCTTTCCTTTTCATTCTTCTCTGCAAATTCATCTATCTTTACATTTGCACTTTCAACAATTTTGTTAGAGGCTTTGTTTAGACATTTATAACCCTTTCTCTTGGTAGAATACCATAGAAAGATTCCTTCATCACTCTTGGAGTCAATTTTTCCATTTCTATCATCTTTTAAGATATAACATTGACTGCCAAAATTTTTAAGTAACTTACATTGGGCGTGTATCCATACCATAGCTCATAAGGTGTCTTTTTGGTGTCTTTCTTCAATTGTACTGTATTCAATGTGTAAACAACAGTATTGATAGCTTCCCTCTATAAGATTTGGGTGATCCCTTTCTCCATCATCAGGGTCCTTGCACAATCAACTATGGATTTTTTCCTTCTTTCAGCAATTCCATTTTGCTGTGGTGTTCTCAGTGCAAAGACCTGTCTTCTAATTCCATGCTCATTACAAAAGTTAGTGAATTCATCTGCAATAAATTCCCCTCCTCTATCTGATCTTAAGCATTTTAACTCATTACCACTTGTTTCTCAACCATTGCATTATACCATTTAAACATCTTAAATGCTTCTGATTTATCTTTTAGAAACATAACTATCATCATTCTAGAGTAATCATCAACAAAGAGAATAAAATATCTATCTCCATAATAACTCTTTGTCCTCATAG
>MU228067.1:600128-611336 GCA_018584345.1 Thuja plicata | reverse complement strand
CTTTGTCATCTTACCTTTTTGACAATTCTTACACATGATGTTGTCAGGCTTGGTCATCGTCGGTAAGCCTCTGACATTTCTCTTTTTGCTAATCTTTATCATGTTTTCAAAGTTCACATGACACAATCTTTTGCGCCACAACCATATGTGTTTATTTGTAGAAATCAAACAAGTGGTGTCAGTATCATTAAGATAGAATAAGTTACCTTTTGTTTTCTCACCAGTACCAATCAAATTTCCTGATTTATTGAAGATCTTTGCCTTCTTATTTTCAAATGCTACTCTGTGACCTAAATTATTTAACTCAGAAACACTCAATAGATTATAATTCAATCCATTTACCCAATAATAATTTTCACATTTTATCTGGTTATTCAACATTATGGTTCCTCTACCTTCAACTGAACAAGGTGTGTCATTATCCATTCTTACTGAACCACCTTTATAGTATTCAAAAGTCTCAAAATTTTTCTTATCACTGGTCATATGGTGAGTGCAGCCACTATCTATGATCCAAACATCATTTTTAATAAATTTAGATACGAGTGCAATTTCTACATACCTTTCTTCATCATCATCTGAATCATCTTTTACTGCCACAAACACCATCTCGATGTCTTCATCAGATTTGGTGTCAATATCATCATCTTTGCATTTTTCAAGGTAATTGGCCTTCTTTCCTTTGTGTTTGTAGTCTCGAGTATCTCTTCTTTCTGATTGTGGGTAGCTTCTGTAATCACCTCTCTCATAATTCTTTTCAAATGTTCTATCATTACTTTTGTCATCTTTTCTTCCGTTAGGACATCTTGCAGCAAAGTGTTCAATATATTTACAATTAAAACAAACAAGTGGTAATTTACCTTTGTATTTACCTTTGCCTCTCTGCATTCTTCTAGCCATAAGTGCTTCAATTTCATCAAGATCATCCTCCTCACTTTCACTATCACTATCTTTTCTCATAGTGTTTTTGTGACTTGATTTACTTATTCTCATAGAAGTTTTGAATGCAGACTCTATGTTTGGTAAGACATTATTATAAAAATTGTTGATCTCAAATGAAATTAGTCTTCCAATGAAATTGTCTAGAGTAACATTTCTATTTGATACTGTTCTCATTTCTTGAATGGAAGATACTCTAATAGCATAAGTAGGCAGTAAGGTTATTAGAATATTACTTACCACTGTATCTTCTTCTATTACACCTCCAACTCCTTGGATAGCATTGACTACCTCTTTGACTCTTGTGTTGTACTAAGGGATGTTTTCACCTTCTTTCATTTTAAGATCATAAAACTTTCCTCTAAGGCTTTCTTCCTTGGCTCTCAAAAAATTCTTGTCACCACCATGTACAAGCATCAATTTGTCCCGCATATGCTTTGTAGTCTTGCAGGTTTTGACATCTTCAAATCCAGCATCGAAGAGTTAGGAAGAAAGCTCTATCACCATGCAATTGTGCTCATGCTTCTCTCTCAATTGTTCAACTGTTGGTACTCCTGTGGGCAACACATATTCACCATCTAAGTATTGAGTAGCATCATTACCAATACCTGATAAGTGGAGTCTTATTCTTCTTTAACATGAAGAAAAATTATCTTTGTTCAACTTGGGCACACCTCGTCTATTCATCTTTTGATCTTTAGCTTAGGTCTTGAAACCTTCCTTCTAAGCACACAAGCTCTGATATCAATTGTTAGTAATAACTGAGAAGGGGGGGGGGGGGGGGGTGAATCAGTGGCCTCAAAAATTAATCCTTAAATCAACCCTTAAAAATTATAACCACAGATTATGTCTCTAGTTATCTTCTGTCCTACAAGATGAATGCCTTGAAATAATTTTATCAATTTTCTACTTATCGGATTGCTTTGTAAATCTCTCTTCTATACGATTATCGATAAGCAGTTAACTATTTACCAAAACACAGTAAATATGCAGAGTATACCGATCAATCCAGAAATGTATATGTGAAATGTAAAATAGAAAAGTAATAAACCATAAACACATAACACATGAATTTTAATGTGGAAACCCTATTAAGGGAAAAACCATTGGGACCGGTACCCCAAATTTTCACTCTTCTGAAGTGAGCCCTGTCAAGAGCCAACCCTGTTAAAGGTTACAAACACACTGTTAGGTGTGACCTTGTTAGAGGATTTAAGAATAGTTTGTCACCTAGTATCTGGCATCTAAGGCTACCATCCTTGATCAAACACTCAATTGGCCTGTCAATAGGTATCAGGCATATCCAATGCTACTTTTATGATCAAAATTTTTGATACTCCTTGTGATGTATCTCAATTGTAAAAGACTTTTAAGTCCAGCTCGGTTAAGATGCTTTATGCTTCAATGGTTAAACTAAAACACTAATGATCTATTCATACATACAACTCAATTGCAGATTTTTAGATCTATTTTAAGTCCATTACCTCTCTGATCAATATAATGACTTATACCTTTGCTCTACACTATTCTGTTGTTTCATGCTTGTCTCACTATTTGTCGGTGTCTACAGAATCTAGCTCTTTCCTCAGCTTGTTGATCAGGAATGAAAGAAGACTTTCTTCTCCTTCAGATTTTCTTTAGCATCTTTCCTCTATTCTCTTTTTCACCCCACACACCCCATTCATAATGAATTGGGTTTGTCTCTATATAGACATGATTTCCCCTTTTCTTAGCTTTCTTGATTGTTGGCATGTTCCACAATTATCACCAATAGATTTAAAGAAAACTCTTGATTTATCTCAAAGAGATCTTCTTGCCAACTGGACAAATCAACTTTAAATCAATTACTTATGTCTGAATTTATCTGAATGATTAAAACAATGATAAGTATCCGTTATGTCTATCTTTAGCTTCTTGATAGCTAAGCATTTTGTCATTTTCTAAACTCTTTGTTCTGTAGGTCAACACTTCAGCTAGTCATTGGTGATAACTGACTATTCCATTGGGGTGACTTTAGTTGTTATCGGGATCTCCATCCTTGTCTTCTCCGTCGGGAAACACTGAAATTCTCTCCATCCGGTTACTCTATGCTTTGCTCATCGGTCAACATTGTAACTTTGCTCATCGGTAATATTGTGCATTAGCTTATCTAGTAACACTGTGACTCTACTCTTTTACTCTGACCATCAGTGTGCACTCCATCAATGTATGCAGCCACTTGTGAATACTTGACTTGTATGCATTACTGATAGCATAACATTGATTCATCGGTTCTTTGAAGTCTTTGGTAGTATTTCCATGACCATATATATTATATCAAGTAGACATCAATGAAAATACAATACATTAGCTGATTTAATGCCTTGCATGATCATCAACTTAACATCTTTAAACATTCAACCAGTTACATGTCATCAACACCATTTTCTTTGACTGCGCAACCATTTCACTTCCAAGAATTTTATTATGGAAGTTTTAAATGTTTTATGCTATCATGGCCATATCTTTTTCTATCGTCCTCCACCATACTTTGCAAATGGAATTTAAAATAGTCCACGTGGTTTTTCTGGTGGCTTGCAGGCTATTTACTTTGCAAAGTAATCGATCTTGCTTTCCCTTTGACAAATGCGTAGACCTTCATGTTTTAGATTGTAGGCATCTTCTCCTTTTTTAAAATTCCACGCAGTTGGCTATCCACTATTCTCTATGAAATGCCCTTGCTGTTGGACTTCTGCAATTTTACTATTTTCTGTTTGTAATGAAAAATAATTGCAAAACTCCATCCTTACTTGTGCGTGGGCTTCTCCCAATCAATATTGCATAGGACTTCATGCCTTCCTTAGTGTAGATTTTTGCATTTTCTAATCTCCCTCAGTGCCTCTACTAGTCTTTAGCTGTGTTGGCTTTCATGTTTAGCTACATAGGACTCTCCTTTTTTGTTGTTTTATGTCCTCTACTGGCAATCAACGCAGCCTCCTTCCGTTACAAATTACACCTGCCAATAGGATTGGCAAATCTTGACTTTCAACATTTTAAAAGACTCTCCTTTAAAACCATGTGCAGACTGTATGGCATACATCTTTGCCAAAAAAATTGATTATTTGCAATGTCTCAGTTCACCTATATGCTACGTGAGCACTTGGGCATTCTGTTTGCTGGCATTTAAAAACATTAATATATTTTTCCCTCATTCTCCTATTGCGCATCCTTGCATGTTTATTTGATTTCATTTTAGTGTTTTAAATGTCCTCCACTTTTAGTGCAGCTACTCACACCTCCAAACTACATTTTCTATGAATGTTTTTGGGACATCTTATATTGCGTTGGATTTTGTATTTGCAATTGCCTTGTTTAAACAATTTGAAAAGAACTCCTCTTTCTGTTTCTATGCGTTGGATTTTGGGGATTGCATTAGCCCTTTTAAAACTGATAGAAATGTTTAGCCCATCTGATATTCCCTGGCACAAATTTCTCTTACTATATTACCTGGCAGAATAGGACTTGAAATCCATGTGTCTGAGATAGGCGGATCATCTCTTTGTGCTAATCCTTCCACAAGCCTGCTATATTCTCTCCGCAGTCTATCTGCATATGAGGTCTTGAACCTTCCTATAAACAATCTCAACCATCTTACTAACATTTCTTGTAGCTCCAGATAGATTTTGCTCCTTGATATTCACGCTAAGTGTCTTAATACAAACATTGTCAATATTATGTGCTTCAAAAAACACCACAATACACTCTTTCTGCATTTGCCTTGAAATAATACCAGATACCTTGCGATCAAGAAAATACTGATAATTATAAACAACAATGTTTGCAAACTAGACATATGTCATGTCCATAAAATAAGGGCACTAGGCTTTCTCCCTACCAAAGTTTCTGAGGTCATGAAGTGTATAAACTCCAGGGGGATAAATTACTTCAGTCCCTTGCTTGTCATAATTTTCATAAAATTGACATGTTTCATTATTATGGTTTTCTACTACCAGAGCTCTTACCCAAGAAGCTATGAGTTTTATGCAACCTTTAGTGCTGAGTCTTTGTTCTCCTTGTGCAAGTTGTTAATCTCCTTTCCTATGCATTCCATACTACACAAATATCAACTTGGTGTTTGGCATGGGAAAAAACCTCAATAGTATTTGTTGTTCATTACACCTGCCAGTTGTATAAGCATTGGCCTTTATTCCTTTTGGTATCGCGAAGGGTTATCCACATTATGTCTACAACAACGAATTACAATTTGCAATTGAAATGTTTTAAATTTCTTCCACAATCAGCACTCTTGAATACCACCTTAGTCCTTGACAAACCAAACTTAATCAACTATGCAACTTGGATTACTGAGCTGACAATTACTTAAAACCAACTTTCACAATCTTGCAAATTGAACTCATTAATGACATCTGGCCTCTAGGGCTAGCAATAAAAAATGACGAAATCAAGTAACCAAAAATTAGCGTTGGGCGCACACGTTCCATGGTTAACATTCTTCCATATTGTAAAGTGACACCTGACCAAACTAAATAGGTCAAAACATTTTTATCACTCAAGTCGCCTCTTAAGAATAACTGTGCAAATTACCTTGTCAAATAACAATAAAACTCATCTGGTTGTGACTTTAAAGGCAAGTCAAGCGACCCCTTGAATCCAAGAAGGTGGCTCATGAAAATAAACCGGTCACATTTGGTAGACCCTTGAAAGTAGTCACTTGGAACTTACAGAAAAGAACATATGAGGAAATAACTATTTTTGCAGATGAAAAGAGTTTGGGAAAGTATGCATACGCAACCCTCAGGACCTGAGATGTTGCGAAATTGAAGTAAAATTGGTCTACAATACAGGGGTACCATTTTCTTGATATGATCAATCATGGTATTCAAGATATAACATCACGAATAGGGCCTCCGACTAAAACTGTGCAACTAATCTGCATTACACTGTTAGAAACTGGACACAGAATCAGATTTACAAATTGGGTACACATATTCATCATGGTCTGAAAATATTCATGGTAGCACATTTCCATGCCTACAATATAGGGGAGCATTCAATTTTCTATTCCATTCAACCGGGCATAAACTTGTAAGACCTCAAAGTAGGTCATTCTGCAAATCTGCACTTCATACTCTTAGAATCAACATTAATTGCAAATAGAATGACTTTGGAAAACCATGCAAATGAACTCATAAGAATCTGAAAATGAGACAAAAGCTTCTCTTTCATGTGTACAAAACCTCAGACACATCCTTATATCATTCAACTCTATCAGATCAAAGATCCAAGCATGCAAAGTAGGCCATTTTCTATAATCAGGCAATATGCGGAATGTAGATTTAAGTGAACACCTTTAAACAACTATCTCCAAAACATATCAAATCTGAATTCTTAAAGCTGTGACTCATTTCATCTACCCCATGATAGTTTTTTCACATGTTCCAAAATCAGTATCTTATGAAAATCATCAGGTCACATTTTACTTGCACTTCAAGTAGGCTTCTTTGAAAAGTTTTCAAGGGTACTCACCGTGCCTTAGAGAAAATTTTGAATTGGTCACTTCAAATTTGTGCCAAATTTGAGAGTACCAACAGTGTCTCTGTCTGGAGACATGTGTCCCTTGTGGGCATGTAGAGAATTCAGAATCTCTTGGTGAAGCAGACCGCTCAAAAATCAGACTTCCTTTTAACTTTCCAAAACCCAGTTCCTTATTGAAAACACAAAACACCTAACACACAACTGAAAGCAAAGCGACTATACAACATGTAAAATATTTACAAATGGCCAACAATCACCAAACTGTACTTACCCCTTACCCCTATCAAAAACTTGATTCTCATTTCCATGGATTAGAGGTAAGCTGAAATTACCACTGTCATATGCTTCATCAATCATGCTGCAACTTCTTATCAGCGTACCATAGTAAAAACCATCAGCATAATCATGATCCTTGAATAATTGGCAATCAACACAATACTACAAATGCTGATTACTTTGTGACATAAAAGCATCACACCCTTGACCATCACTGACAAGCTGAAAAAGAAAACATTCCAGCTCCTCTTCATGGTTGGAAAAAAAATCATCATGAACACTAGTTTGCACCAAAACATAAGCTTCATTTAAAACAGTGATTTGCAAACTAGGATTAAACTCTTCTAAACAAAAACCTGATTGCATAAGACTGGATGTAGCTTGTTAACCATGATCTCCACAAGCATCCTTTAAATCTGAAAATGACTCATTACTTAATGGCTCACTCGTCACTTGTAAATCTGAAAAAATACATTTAGATTTATCATTTTCTTCACCATTTTGATCAATACAAGAACCATTTACACCAAATCTGAATCCATAGTAGCATATGAGTCATCATATTCATCATACTTGACATAATCAGATTTCTCCCAATCATATGCATTTACATCTTGCATATTGTTTTCCTCAGAAGTAGGAAGAAGAAAATTAGCATAATTTTCACACCTTGCATCGATTTGCATGTCTTCATTATCAAAGAATATATCAATAGGGTATTGTAAAGTAGAGTCCACATTTGACGCATACCTCTGAAAATCAGCAGCTAATAATTCTAAAATTTTTTCACTGCTCAATGAACATTTGACTTCATTTTCATCATTTTTAATCTCTCCTTTGCTACTGCAAATATCTTGTTCATATGAAACAGGGACTGCAATCTCTTGAATCACATCATCTTGGGAAAAAGAGTCATCACAACCACTCTTATCTACATGATAACTATTCTCTTGCTAATCACAAGAGTCTTCCCCAAACTGAGAAAAGAAGTCTTTCCTGGCATGCTGATAATAAAAAAAATCTTCAAATCCAATGGAAAAATCTGCAACTATATTTTCATCTTTGACATCTTGATATTCATCTACTTCACTATCAACATCATAGTCAACATTGTCCACACAACTAGATTCAGCATCATCACTACTTTCAAATTTAGTTTCTTCAAACTCATGTATCCATTTCTTAACCAGTTCAATGCTGTCCTCTCTACATGGTGCAGACCAATTTACTGACTTAGGCATACAAAGTTATAAGAACAAATGAAAATATGCAGACTTTTGAAGTTCAATCCCTTTCGACAGCTTATCATATGCATTGGAGAACTTTTCATAAAACACATGTATGGATTCTTTATTTATCTCTCCTACATGTCTTTTCAAAAACAAAATGTCTTGGTCTTGTATTCTTTGATTAAATAATGAAATATCCTATTGAATTTCTTCAATATCTGCCAGATAAATTTTAGATACAGACAACATATCTTGATCCATTGACAAGAGACAGTCCATTGCATTACTTATATCAAGCCCTGCAAGGGAACCGGAGAAGAGAACAAAAATTCTCTTTGTAAAAGAAAACCTAGGTAGAGATTTATGAACAATTTTGAATTTTTAAAAGAATTAAATAAACATGACACATTAATTTAGATTCCTCCTAGATTCCCTTCTTATTAAATGCATGATTCATTTAAGTCCATTAAGTAAGCTAACAACAAGATTTACTTCACAAAGAAAACTTCATCATATTGTTATAAGATTCTTTATTAAGACCTATAAGGTACTTTCATTTCAATTTTCCATTTAAAATCATCTATATTCCTAAGTAACCTTTATGAACAATGTAATTTTCAAATTAGGTAGAATCATCTAAATCATTTAATACATTTAAAATATACTACATTTGTTTCACTAGCTTTTCTTTTAATAATCCATAATGAAAATCATACTACTTAACTTAAAATCTTACAAAATCCCTTTTATTTTCCAACATACATCTTATACATAAATTTCACATCTCCCTTTTCCCTTATCCCTAAATCTACCCATTCCAAATACATAATTTTAAATTACATCAATGATTACATTACATTCATCTCCTCTTGGGAGGTAACAATAATTTACATCATGAAAGATAATCACAAGGCCTTCATTCTTCAAAAAATTGGTACAGAAGCAAGCATGAATCTTCAAACACTGCATCCGCAAAAGATACCTCAATAAAATATTTACCACCCAACCATGTGGATACCTAAAAGGCTCACTCCCCTGTGATAGGAGATAAACACCAAGGTCCACAAAGAAGGAATAGCTAGGCCATACCTAAGGTTGGGTAACCTTTCCCCAAATAGTAAAAAAAAGAAGATCAAAGTATAATCCTTTCCCCAAAAAGGTTCTAAGGCTTGGTAGAAAATCTAAGAAACAACCTAAGTGAGTGTCATCGGATAGCCCTCACCCCTTGGGTTGTCCTGGTACTAGCCGCACTGGGCCCCGGCCCCCAAGTAGACACATGCAGGATCGAATGCCTTTTGTATAGACAAGCACCATTCAATCGTACGTACTCGTAGGTACCTTCTCCCACTCCCATCCATATCCTTTACTAGCACTAATGACATGGGCAAGGCACATTTAATATTTTTAATGTTTGAACCCATTCCCATAAGTTTAATTAAGTTTTCACTTGTTAAATAACTCTTCAGTCGGTTATCCTGGTTCTAGCCACTTAGGGCATCGGCCCCACGCTTAGAGCCACTCACTATGTGTCATTAGGTCTTCTACCCTTAACCCACATATCAAAATTACATCATACACATAGTAAAAACACATTAGAGAACTGCTACAAAGAATAGAAATTAATAAGATAGTTTATGGACGTTTAAGATAATTAGGAACGTTTAGGGAGGCCTAGAAAGGTCCTGATCCTCCTAGACAATCCTAAACCCTAAACTTCTTCCTACTCACATCCTAACCCTATTAAGGCATCTAAATGAACTAAATATAACCATCACCAACAAGCAATGAACATATTAAAGGTTTACACAAAATTCCATATGCCAAAAGATAATGTTCCATAAATCGCATTCTAAACCTGAAATTTGACTAAGCCTAAAATTTGACTAAGTCTAATTTTATTAAAAATCTAAAATCTAGAAGTTTCAACTTAACTCCTAGGAAGCTATAACCTATCCCAATCAATCCGAAAGGTACCTAATCCCTTTATACAAGTATAACTTAAAGTATAAGTTACGATACTTTAATTTCTTATACTAAAGTATCGTAACTTATACTTCAATGTTATACTTCTATAAAGAAAAAATATAATCATTATACTAATTGGCTTAAATAGTATACTTGTTCAAATTTGACCCTTAATACAAACGTAGCCTCTAATCACGCAAAAATGACATAGGTAATAACTATTAACTCGGCCAAATGACAGACACGAGAGTAAAACAATGTTACACTCGGGATTCTATAAACTTCTATAAACGGCTGGCTGGTATAAAAAAATGACAGAATATTATAAACGGTTGGCATAAATCAAATTAAACAAAAATGGCTAACATAATAACATTTCTATTGTATAAACGACACATGATAAATTCTTATTAAGATGCCAGAGTGTTTGTATTGACAAAACATTACAATAAACAATTGACAGAATAATACTATAAATGGCTACCAGAATAATACAATAATATAATATTTGAAATACAATAATATAACATTTCTATAATGTATGGATGGCTGGCAAAATAATATAATAATGTATACACAACCAACAATAATACAATAATATACCACATTCTACTATAATACGATAATGTATCAACATTCTGTAATAATACATTATTGCAGAATACATTAATGTGTCAACCTTCTGCAATAATACATTATTACAGAATACATTAATATATTAACATTCTGCAATGATAATACAAAAAATAATAATAATACAGTAATGCATGTACATTTTTCAATAATAATACAACCTACATAAACTTTCAACAAATCTAAATTCAACATTCATACTATAAAATAAATCTATCTCACATGATGGATTCCAACTTGAAGTCCTGCGGGATTCGGTTGATGAAGAGTCCTATTCTCTCAATCTCCTTCCAGCAATCCTTAGATTCCTTCTGGATGAAATTTCCCGCCTCTACCGAAACAACCAAATGCCAATGTCTGGGAATTATGAAATTCTCTCCTCATAATATAATTTTTCTACAAGCATAGTACTCCTCTCATTATTATTTTCTTCTCCCCTCCATCCCCTCACATAGGAAAGCTTTCCTGTATATAGATTGGAGGGAGTAGTTGCACAGGTATTCTAACCGATGCAACTATTCACCCGTTAATAATATGGTTTATAAAACCATTCCCGTGAAGGGATAATCATATTTTATTTAATAAGGTTTTAATTTCTATCTCCTAAATTTAAGGATGACAAAATAGAGAA
>MU228067.1:587455-599682 GCA_018584345.1 Thuja plicata | reverse complement strand
AAACAATGACTCACATCAATAATCAAAGTTGAGCATACCATGAAGTAAAAACTACCACACTCAAAACCTCATTCTCAATGAATACAAAAGACAAGAAACTAGCTACAAGATCCACAAAACTAGTAAATCGAGAGATCACATAATACATCCACACAAGGGACTGACTTGGAACTTCCCACCTAAGGATAAAAGGATCAAAGGTAAAGTTTCTTCCTATGAAACCTAGTGATATCTCCGTAACAACAACAACGATCAAGGATTTTGAGGGATCGCTCAGACCTGTGAAGCCAGGTGGAGACGATACTCGGTACCTGCAATCCTGCATCACCAAGAAGAGATAAATATATATACATATGGATATTCATACAAATCAGATATATGCAAACAGATGACCAAGATTGATACATCGTGTGGACCTCAACTAAGTGAGTAACTACAACTTCGTCCTTAGTCATGAAAACACATCAGACACATATCCATGAAACATAAAACATCATGATAATGGTTACATTCAAATCCTTGGGTTAGATCCATAAACATATAAAAATAGATGGTTTTCTAATCTCATAAACATATAAATGATAACCATAAATGAGCATATCCATCATATCATCATCCACAAAACATGAAAGTAAATGTATAGTTTTGACCATCATAATAAAATGTCCAAATCATAAAATTCTAAGTATCACCATAGGAGAGGGTATTACAACTTATTTAAAATACATCTTTTCATTCACAAAGACTTCTATCCCACTTATGCAATCATTTGTTTCACATAAAAACATAACATACTTCTGAATCTAATAACTGAGATTTGAAAAACAAGAAGTATGGGAAACCTTTAAATTCACTTTCCTTATTTTTAGTGACTTCTTCACCAAATAAGTAAACTATTCATAATTATTCTAATGGAAATTTTTTACCATGAAGAGAAAAATACCTGGCACATATTGTAGTGGCTGCAAGATGTTAGATTTGAAATCACCTTCACACCTTCCACTAAATCTTTTATAGAGTCGCCACCTCCTTTTAAAGGACAGAGAACTTGAAACCATTGAGATGTAATCCCAACTCAAATTCTCTCACACTTACATTTAAGCTTTCAAATTCTCATGATGGGGGAGCATTGCATGGTCATTGGTTTCTTCATTGGTGTCCATTTCTTGAAAGCCTTAGAAGCTCACCCTTCTTTTCTTTGGGATTCTGCTTCACCTCAAGATCTTGTGATTTTATTTATCATCGTGCAGATATTTTGAAATAAATCTTTCATTCAGCACTGTTGTAGAGATTGGAGTCGCCACCTAATACAAATTAGGAAATATTATTACAGTTTCCAAGGACAAACCCTTTGTAAAAAACCTTTACAAGACAAAACTAACTCATCACAAGACATGAAATCTTGTTCACAAATATCTCAGACACAAAACCATATCCTTCAAACCTCATGACATTAAAACAAATTTTCAAGTCTATGCAAATCTAGACAGACTTAACTGGACTGAAAATTAAGAAGGCAAGGAGCCAAGCTCAACTAAAACCTCATTAACTATGCATTTAATACAACTTCCCCAGTAGAGTCACCATTTTTTTGGTTCTTTTTTATGCTGTGATTATTGGACAACAACCCTCTCACCCTTTGATGTATTTTAAAGAGTAGCCAACTCCCGGTATTCAACCAAGACTGAAAAGGACCAATTAACAAGGATGCAAATCTATCCTTCTATGCTTTAGGTTCTGCAAAACCAAGGGGGACACCCTTCAACACCCTAAAATATTCAGCAAGGCACTTATCAGCAAAGATCTCATAATGGCTTCAACACAACCAGGAGATACTAGGTGACCAGCTAATCACCCAATGAACATCGACCTTGAAGTGGAGCATGAGCTTAGTAAAACACAACAAACCACATAAAACCTTTAGATATGTTAGAGTTTAAATTCAATTTGCATAACATAGCTAAGATTGATTTGTCATATATCAACAAGGAATATATTCATTTTTGATCAGTGCCTTGTCCATTGGGCAATACTTCTAGTTCAGGAGCAACATAAAGAAACAAACTATTGTCAAAGACTCAAAGCCATGAATACAAATGATATCAGACCATACACTACTTATACAAATCCTTATGTAGAACGTATGAAACTTGTGTCATATCCATAGCTTTATTTAATCTGATTCTAAATCAGAACTAAGGACTAATAACACATACATAGATGAATCCATGCAATGAATCAAGAAAATTCATAATCCAAATGAAGAACACAGAGGAGATACTTGACTCTGATAAAACTTGCATTAAGTGTGATGAATCTTGCTTCTGTACCAATATGATCTACAATATTTACTACTTCAACAATATGCAAAAGATATGAAAAACATCTATTCTATTCTGATAAAAAAGGTAATGCATTCCAATAAACTATATCCTAATGGAACCATGAAATAAATGGACATCCCTGGAGCCAATACTCTACAATGCACTATGGAGACCAGGATTTGGAACCTTGTAACCATGGAAGAATTCTGAATATGTATCCCAATGCAAAAGATCTCCATATATTTTGTTGAAACACTACCTGTCCTCTATGCTCTAACCAATTTTGAGCTGAGTCACTCTTCCCTCATTCTATTCAAACTGATTTGATCCTACACTAAAACTGACTGCAAATTAGAATCCTTATTTCAATACCTTTCCAATGGTATATGATAGTTGATACTTCTGATAACATTATCCCCCTGAATCACTAAAAATACTTTCCCTTCCTGTGCATATTTCCTGAATAATTTGAAATATTTGAATTCTTTTTCAATAGCTAGACTATTGAATTGAAATAACATTTCACTTTAATATATGTATTTTTTAATCCCGTGCATCTTTGAATTTTTTATTTCAAATTTTTCCATTTATTTCCTTTCAATTTTGCACTTATCTTGCACAGGAAGCACTAGATTGTGCCATGTGGCATCCTCTGATTGGCCTGTAGGTCCAACTAGGCACGTACATCATCTGCCCTATGTCTGCGTGCTACCTTTCCCTGTGCTACATGGCGGCCTGTCGCATTCCCTTGATGGCTAATTACCTTGCAACTCTTCATAGCGGTATTGCGCTAGCAATCAGATTTCACCTCAAGATGTGTGCCACTTTCAGATGATGTCCTACGTGGATGCCACCTCATTTCCACCTAGATGCCACTTGACCTGCTCTACTATCGCCCTCACCACATGTCGGCCTAGCATGTTCCCTTGATGGTAACTACCTTGTAAATTTTAGATCCAGCCATTGCGCCAACCATAGATCTTCCTTCGCGATTAACAGCCACCGTCGATCTCATCTACCTTGGGATCCATACCACCTATCCATGCCTTTTCTCCACGCACTCACCATGTCAGCTTTGTGGGTCCCTCCAGAATATGGAATTTTGTCCTTTGTCGACCTGGCATGATTTTTGAATCACTCATGCGTGCACGTGCACGCATAGCCTCCAGGCTTCTTACTTCATATTATCATGTGAGCCTTTTACATTATAAACATCTATTTTTCCCCTCCCACTATGAATGTGGGACTAAATTACTTTAAGTTTTAAAGCTCTAGTTTTAGCGCCCAAAAAATGGGTCCCACCGACTAAGTCTAGGAGCTCATGCCAATGAGCCACACACTGCGCAAGTCCAAAAAGCTCATTGGCTCTTAATTCATGTAAGCTAGTTTGCGCGGGTATATACAAATGTTTTAAAATTACTTCCCATGGAAAATGTGGGACAAAACATTTTATTTAAAAGATGCCACATAATAGCCTGCACAGTGAATAACTTAAAACTTTAACATATTTTCCCCAAATTCTTGTGCGCAACAAGGAAAGACTGGTCTTAACCCAGGAAATGCATCATTTTGGACATTGGAAATGTCTTATTTTCCATATTCTACGTAGCTTTTGTTCATCACCATGCACCATTTTCTTTGACTGCGCAGCCATTTCACTTCCAAGACTTTTACTATGAAAGTTTTAAACATTTTTCTACTGTCGTGGCCATATCTTGTTCTATCGGCCTCCACCATACTTTGCAAATGGCATTTCAAATAGTATACATGGTTTTTCTAGTGGCTTGCAGGCTATTTATTTTGCAAAGTAATCAATCTTGCTCGCCCTTTGACAAATGCGTAGACCTTCATGCTTTAGATTGCAGGCATCTTCTCCTTTTTTCAAATTCTACGTAGTTGGCTATCCACTATGCTCTACGCAACACCCTTGTTATTAGACTTATACAAATTTACTATTTGTTGTTTGTAATGAAAAAATATTTCAAAACTCCATCCTTACTTGCGTGCCGGCTGCTCCCAATCAATATTGCGTAGGACTTCATGTCTTCCTTAGCGCAGATTTCTGCATTTGCTAATCTCCCTCAATGCCTCTACTAGTCTTTAGCTATGCTCGCTTTCATGTTTAGTTGCGTAGGACTTTGCATTTTTGTTGTTGTATGTCCTCTACTAGAAATCAACACAGCCTCCTTCCTTTACCAATTACACCTACCAATAGGATTGGCAAATCTTGACTTTCAATGTTTTAAAAGACTCTCCTTTAAAACCATGCACAGACTGTATGACATACATCTTTGCCAAAAACATCGATTATTCACAATGTCTCAGTTCACCTATATGCTACGTGGGAACTTGGGCATTCAGTTTGCTGGCATTTAAAAACATTAACATATTTTTCCCTCATTCTCCTATTGCGCAGCCTTGCATGTTTATTTGATTGCATTTTAATGTTTTAAATGTCCTCCACTTTTAGCGTAGCTATTCACACCTCCAAACTACATTTGCTATGAATGTTTTTGGGACATCTTATACTACACTGGATTTTGTATTTGCAATTACCTTGTTTAAACAATTTTAAAAGAACTCCTCTTTCTATTTCTATGCGCTGGATTTTGGGGATTGCATTAGCCCTTTTAAAACTGTTAAAATTTTTCAGGCAGTCTGATATTTCCTGGTGCAACTTTCCCTTACTATATTACCTGATAGAATAGGATTTGAAATCCATGTGTTTGAGATAGGCGGATCATCTCTTTGTGCTAATCCTTCCACAAGCCTGCTGTATTCTCTCTGCAGTCTATCTGCATATCAGGACTTGAACCTTCCTATCAACAATCTCGACCATCTTAAGTTAACATTTCTTGTAGCTCCAGTGAGAGTTTGCTCCCTGATATTCATGCTGAGTGTCTTAATACAAACATTATCAATATTTCATGCTTCAACAAACACCACAATACACTCTTTCTGCATTTGCCTTGAAATAATACCGGATACCTTGGGATCAAGCAAATACTGATAATTATAAACAACAATGTTTTCAAACTAGACATATGTCATGTCCATAAAATAAGGGCACTATCCTTTCACCCTACCAAAGTTTCTAAGGTCATGAAGTGTATAAAATCTAGGCGGAAAAATTGCTTCAGTCCCTTGCTCCTCATAATTTTCATAAAATTGACATGTTTCATTATTATGGCTTTCTACCGCCAGAGCTCTAACCCAAGAAGCTATGAGTTTTCAGGAACCTTCAGTGCTAAGTCTTTGTTCTCCTTGTGCAAGTTGTTAATCTCCTTTCCTACACATTCCATAGTGCACAAATATTACTTTGGTGTTTGGCATGGGAAAAAAACCCCAAAAGTATTTGTTGTTCATTACACCTGCCAGTTGTATTAGCATTGGCCTTTATTCCTTTTGGTATCGTGAAGGGTTTTCCACATTATGTCTAAAACAACGAATTACAATTTGCAATTGAAATGTTTTAAATTTCTTCCACAGTCAGCACTCTTGAATGCCACCTTAGTCCTTGACAAAAAAAACTTAATAAACTATGCAACTTGGATTACCGAGCTGGCAATCACTTAAAATCGACTTTCACAATCTTGCAAATTGAACTCATTAATTGCATCTGGCCTTTGGGGCCGGCCTTAAAAATTGACGAAATCAAGTAACTAGAAAGTAGCACTGGGCACACACGTTCCATGGTTAACATTATTCCATATTGCAAAGTGACACCTGACGAAACTAAACAGGTCAAAAGATTTTAATCACCCAAGTTGCCTCTTCAGAATAATTATGCAAATTACCCTGTCAAATAACAATAAAACTCATCTGGTTGTGACTTTGAAGACAAGTCAAGTGACCCCCGGAAGACCTGAGCTTCTGAATATTGGAAATATATGATATGGAGATCATGAATCTAGGAAGCTGGCTCATGAAGATCAACTGATCACATTTGGCAGACCCTTGAAAGTAGCCACTTGGAACTTACAAAAAAGAACATATGGGGAAATAACTATTTCTGTCGAAGAAAAGAGTTTGGGAAAGTATGCATATGAAACCCCCAGGACCTAAGACATTGCAAAATTGAAGTAAAATTGTTCTAAAATACAAGGGAACCATTTTTTTGATATGAATAATCACGGTATTAAAGATATAATATCACGAACAGGGCCTCCGACTAAAATTGTGCAACTGATCTGGATTACACTGTTAGAAATTGCAAACATAATCAGATTGGAAAATTGGGCACACAGATTCATCATGGCCTGAAAATATTCATGGTAGCACATTTCCATTCCTACAATATAGGGGAGCATTCAATTTTCTATTCCATTCAACCGAGTATAAATTTGTAAGACCTCAAAGTAGGTCATTCTGCAAATCTGCATTTCACACTTTGAGAATCAACATTAATTGCAAACGGAATGAATTTGGAAAACCGTGCAAATAAACTCATAAGAATCTGCAAATGAAACTAAAGCTTCTCTCTCATGCCTGAAAAACCTTAGACCCATCCTTATATCATGAAACTCTATCAGGTCAAAGATCCAAGCATGCAAAGTAGGCCATTTGCTATAATCAGGCAATATGTAGAATGCAGATTTAAGTGAACACCTTTAAACAACTGTCTCCAAAACATATCAAATCTGAATTCTGAAAGCTGTGACTCATTTCATCTACCCCATGATAGGTTTTTCACATGTTCCCCAATCAGTATCTTATGAAAATCATCAGGTCACATTTTACTTGCACTTCAAGTAGGCTTCTTCGAAAAGGGTACTCACCGTGGCTTAGAGAAAATTTTGAATTGGTCACTCCAAATTTGTACCAAATTTGAAAGTACCAATAGTGGCTCTGTCTGGGGACGTGTGCCCCTTGCGGGCATGTAGATAATTTATAATATCTTGGTGAAGTAGACGACTCAAAAATCAGACTTCCTTTTAACTTTCCAAAACCCGGTTCCTTATTGAAAACACAAAATACCTAACACACAACTGAAAGAAAAGCGACTATACAATGTGTACAATATTTAAAAATGGCCAACAATCACCAAACTAAACTTACTTCTTACCCCTATCAAAAACTTGATTTTCATTTCCATGGATTAGAGGTAAGCTGAAATTACCACTATCATATGCTTGATCAATCATGTTGCAACTTCTTATTAGCGTATCATAGTGAAAACCATTAGCATAATCATTATCGCTGAATACTTGGAAATCGACACAATACTACAAATGCTAATTACTTTGTGACATAAAAACATCACACCCTTGACCATCACTGACAAGCTGAAAAAGAAAACATTCCAGCTCCTCTTCATGGCTGGAAACAAAATCATCATTAACACTAGTTTGCACCAAAACACAAGCTTCATTTAAAATAGTGATTTGCAAACTAGGATTAAACTCTTCTAAACAAAAATCTGATTTCATAAGACCGGATGTATCTTGCTGATCATGATCTCCAGAAGCATCCTCTAAATCTGAAAATGGATCATTACTTAATGGCTCACTCATCACTTGTAAATCTAAAAACATACATTCAGATTTATCATTTTCTTCACCAGCCTGATCAATACAAGAACTATTTACACCAAATTCATCCAAATCTGAATCCATAGAAGCAAATGAGCCATCTTACTCATCATACTTGACATAATCAGATTTCTCCCAATCATATGCATTTACATCTTGCATATTGTTTGCCTTGAAAGTAGGAAGAAGAAAATCAACATAAGTTTCACACCTTGCATCCATTTGTATCTCTTCATTATCAAAGCATATATCCATTAGGTATTGGAAAGTAGAGTGTACATTTGATGCATACCTCTGAAAATCAGCAGCTAATAATTCTAAAAAAATTTCGCTGCTCAATGACCATTTGACTTCATTTTCATTGTTTTTAAATTCCCATTTGCTGCTGCAAATATCTTGTTCATATGAAATAGGGACTTCAATCTCTTGACTCACATCATCTTGGGAAAAAGAGTCATCACAACCTCTCTTATCTGCACGATAACTATTCTCTTGCTGATCACAAGACTCTTCCCCAAATTGAGAACATAAGTCTACCCTGCCATGCTGACAATAAAAAAAATCTTCAAATCCAACAGAAACATCTGCAACTAGATTTTCATATTTGACATCTTGATATTCATCTACTTCACTATCAGCATCATAGTCAACATTGTCCGCACAAATAGATTCAACATTATCATTACTTTCAAATTCAAACTATTTCTTAACCAGTTCAATGCCTTCCTCTCTACATGATGTAGACCAATTTACTGACTTAGGCATACAAAGTTATAAGAACAAATGAAAATATGTAGACTTTTGAAGTTCAATCCCTTCCGACAGCTTATCATATGCATTGGAGAACTTTTCATAAAACACATGTATGGATTCTTCATTTATCTCTCCTACATGTTTTTTCAAAAACAAAATGGCTTGTTCTTGTATTCTTTGATTAAATAATGCAATATCCTATTGAATTTCTTCAAGATCTGCCAGATATATTTTAGATACATGCAGCATATCTTGATCCATTGACAAGAGACACTCCATTGCATTACTTATTTACAATACATATTTTTATTCACAAAGACTTCTATCCCACTTATGCAGTCATTTGTTTCACATAACAACATAACATACTTCTGAATCTGACAACTGTGATTTGTAAAACAAGAAGTATGGGAAACCTTTAAATTCATTTTCCTACTTTTCAGTGACTTCTTAACCTAATAAGGAAACTATTCATAATTATTCTCATGGAAATTTTTTACCATGAACAGCAAAATACCTGGCACATATTGTAGTGGCTGCAAGATGCTAGATCTGAAATCACCTTCACATCTTCCACTAAATCTTTTGTAGAGCTGCCACCTCCTTTCAGAGGACAGAGAACTTGAAACTGCTAAGATGTAATCCCAACTAAAATTCTCTCACACTTTCATTTAAACTTTCAGATTCTCATGATGGGGAAGCATTACATGGTCATTATTTTCTTCATTGGTGTCCATTTATTGAAAGCCTTAGAAGCTCACCCTACTTTTCTTTGGGACACTGCTTCACCTCAAGATCTTTTGATTTTCTTTATCATCTTGCAGATATTTCTGAATTAAATCTTTCATTCAACAATGCTACAGATATTGGAGTCGCCACCCAATACAAATTGGGAATTATGACAGTTTGAAAAGACAAACCCTTTGCAAAAAACCTTTACAAGACAAAACTAACTCTTCACAAGACATGAAATCTTGGACACAAATATCTCAGACACAAAACCATATCCTTCAAACCTCATGACATGAAAATAACTTTTCAACTCTATGCAAATTTGGGTAGACTTAACTGGACTAAAATTTGAGAAGGCAAGGAGCCAAGCTCAACTAAAGCCTCATTAACTATGCATTTAATACAACCTCCCTAGTAGAGTCAACATTTTGTTGGTTATTTTTTATGCTGTGATTATTGAACAACAACCCTCTCACCCTTTGATGTATTTTAAAGAGTAGCCAACTCCCGGTATTCAACCAACACTAAAGAGGACCAATTAACAAGGATGTGGATCCATCATTCTATGCTTTAGGTTCTGCAAAACCAAGGATGGACACCCTTCAACACCCTCAAATATTCAGTAAGGCGTAAATCAACAGAGATCTCATAATGGCTTCAACACAACTGAGAGATACTAGGTGACTGGCTAATCAGGCATTGAACATCAACCTTGAAGTGGAGCATGAGATTAGTATAACACAACAAACCACTTAAAACCTTCAGATATGTCAGAGTTTAAATTTAATTTGCAGAACATAGCCAAGACTGATTTGTCATGTATCAATAAGGAATATATTGATTTATGATCAGTGCCTTGTCCATTGGGCAATACTTCTAGTTCAGGAGTAGCATACAAAAACAAACTACTATCAAAGACTCAAAGCCATGAATACAAATGATATCAGACCATACGCTACTTATACAAATCCTATGAAAAATAGATGAAACTTGTGTCATATCGATAGCTTTATTTAATCTGATTCTAAATTAGAACTAAGGACTAATAACACATACATAGATTAATCCATGCAATGAATCAAGAAATTCATAATCCAAATGAACAACACGATGGAGAGACTTGAATCTGAGAAAACTTGCATTAAGTTTGATGAATCTTCCTTTTGTACCAATATGATCTACAACATTTACCACTTCAATAATATGCAAAAGATATGAAAACCATCTATTCTATTCTGATAACAAAGATAATACAGTCCAATAAACTATATCCTAATGGAACCATGAAATAACTAGACATCCATGGAGCCAGTACTCTACAACTAACTATGGAGACTAGGATTTGGAACCCTGTAACCATGGAAGAATTTTGAATATGTAGCCCAAAGCAAAAGATCTCTTGATATTTTCTTGAAACACTACCTATCCTCTCTACTCTAACAAATTTTGAGTTGAGTCACTATTCCCTCATTCTATTCAAACTGATTTGATCCTGCACTAAAATTGACTACAAAATCAGAATCCTCATTTAAATACCTTTCCAATGGTATATGATAGTTGATACTTCTGATTAAATCAGCCACCTGAATCACTAAAATGACTTTCCCTTCCCATGCATATTTCCTGAATAATTTGAAATATTTGAATTCTTTTTCAATAGTTAGACTATTGAACTAAAATAATATTTCACTTTAATATATGTATTTTTTAATCTCGTGCATCTTTGAATTTTTTATTTCAAATTTCTGTACTTATTTCCTTTTAATTTTTCACTTATCCGGCACGGGAAGCACTAGATTCTACCACGTGGCAGCCTCTGATTGGCTTGCAGGTCCATTTGGACACCTACATCATCTGTACTATGTCTGGCCCGCCACCTATCCATGTGCCACATGGTGGCCTGTCACATCCCCTTGATGGATAATTACCTTGCAACTCTTCATAGCGCCATTGTGCCAGCTGTCAGATTTCACCTCGGGATGCATGCCACTTTCGGATGATTTCCTACGTGGCTGGAACCTCATCTCCACCTAGATGCCACTCGATCTACTCTACTTTCACCCCTACAACATGTCTTCCTGGCGTGGTCCCTTGATTGTAACTACCTTTCAACTTTTGGATCCATCCATTGCGCCAACCGTAGATCTTCCTTCGCGATTAATGCCTGTCGTCAATCTCATCTACCTTGGGATCCATGCCACCTATCCATGCCTCTGCTCCATGCACTCACCACATCAGCTCTACGGGTCCTGCCAAAATATGGGGTTTTGTCCTCCATCGACCTGACACAAATTTTGAAGCAGTCATGCGCGCGCGTGCACACATAGCCTCCATGCTTCTTACTTCATATTATCACTCAATCCTTTTACATTATAAACATCTATTTGTCCCCTCCCACTATGAATGTGGGACTAAATCTCTTTAATTTTTAAAGCTCTAGTTTTAGCACCCAAAAACTGGGTCCCACCAACCAAGTCCAGGAGCTCACGCCAATGAGCCACACACTGCACAAGCCCAAAGAGCTCATTAGCTCTTAATTCATGTAAGCTACTTTGCACGGGCATATACAAACATTTTATTTAAAAGATGCCACCTAATAGCCTTCACAACCAATAATTTAAAACTTTAACATATTTTCCAAAAATTCTTGTGCGCAACAAGGAAAGACTGGTCTTCACCCAGGAAATGCATCATTTTTGGCATTGGAAATGTCTTATTTTCCATATTCTACATAGCTTTTGTTCATCACCATCCACCATTTTCTTTGACTGCATAGCCATTTCACTTCCAAGACTTTTACTATGAAAGTTTTAAACATTTTTCTATTGTCGTGGCCATATCTTTGTTAGAAACACTGAGAGGGGGGGGGGTGAATCCATGTTTATCT
>MU228067.1:556612-572647 GCA_018584345.1 Thuja plicata | reverse complement strand
GGGGTGAATTAGTTATCAGTCAATTTAATTCTTTTCTCTTTCTTTAATGCAATTTGATATAAAGTAAATGCACATTTAGATAACACAATAGAGTACTCAATAATTTGATTATGGGGAAACCAAATAGGAAAAAACCCCAGTGGGAATTAGCACCCACAAATAACTGCACTAGTTTATAATGATCCCTGTTAGAAGATCTTACAACCCTGTTAGGAGTTTATCTTTACAATACAAGAAGTACAGAGACTTGGTTAAAGGTCAGACCTTGTTAGGAGTCTTTTACAAATAACCCTATTAAGGGTGAGGACTCACTGTCCAGTAGCTCACTGCTAAGATGGTGAAGGATACAAACTTTAGTATAATAGATATACACTATATCTAGTAAATGAACTATTTGAGTAGACCTGCTGTCTTGATCCATTCCAATGAATTGCAATCAACTTTTTTTTCTTCACATAGATCTTCAACTTATTCTTTCTGATTCTCTACTCTTCTCTGTGTTTTCTTCTTCATGACATTTTTGACACTTAGTGAACATATTTGAACTATTATATGTATCTTCACCAAGGATAAGGTCATGATGGTATCTAGAAACACTTCATCAAATTCCTTGTCAGCTCAACTAGGCACGCAATAAAGATTACAACCATTCAACTCAAACTGAATAGACGCGATGCTTCACAAAGTCAACTTCACCAAATTAACTCTAAAATCATGATTCTATTGAAATGCATTTAGTGCCTTTGGATAATTATCTTTAACTCATAACTAAACATGAATATAAACATGCATATCCCAAAGATAGGCACAACTTAAGAAACACTGTATTTACGTCGGCTCCTTAACAGATAAACTCAAGAAACTATAACTACCATAACTGATTAATCATAACCCAACTGAAACTGCATATCTGACTCAGCGTGAATGCACATAGAAACTAGAAAATGTATACACCATGAAAATAAACACGTATAGCTCCAAAGCATCTATACTGATAATTACATATAGGATACCTACTGTATATTATATATTGTCATCAATGGAAAACATACAATCAATTATTTGCACAGAAAAAAATCTACAGCACAACTTTCCCTTTACTATATTGCCTGGCAGAATAGGATTTGAAATCCATGTGTCTGAGATAGATGGATCATCTCTTTGTGATAATCCTTCCACAAGCCTGCTATAGTCTCTCTATAGTCTATCTGCATATCAGGTCTTGAACCTTCCTATCTACAATCTCGACCATCTTACTAACATTTTTTGTAGCTCCAGTGAGAGTTTTCTCCCTGATATTCACGTTGAGTTTCTTAATACAAACATTATCAATATTGTGTGCTTCAGCAAAGACCACAATACACTCTTTCTGCATTTTCCTTGAAATAATACTGGATACCTTGGGATCAAGAAAATACTGATAATTATAAACAATAATGTTTGCAAACTGGACATATGTTGTGTCCATAAAATAAGGGCACCAACATTTCTCCCTACCAAAGTTTCTGAGGTCATGGAGTGTATAAACTCCAGGGGGAAAAATTTCTTTAGTCGTTTGCTTGTCATAATTTTCATAAAATTGACACGTTTCATTATTATGGTTTTCTACCACCAGAGATCTAACCCAAGAAGCTATGAGTTTTCTGCAACCTTCAGCGTTGAGTCTTTGTTCTCCTTGTGCAAGTTGTTAATATCCTTTTCTACGCATTCCATACTACACAAATATCATCTTGGTGTTTGGCATGGATAAAAACCCCTAATGTATTTGTTGTTCATTACAACTACCAATTGTATTAGCATTGGCCTTTATTCCTTTTGCTATCGCGAAGGGTTCTCCACATTATGTCTGCAACGAAAAATTACAATTTGCAATTGAAATGTTTTAAATTTCTTCCATAGTCATCACTATTGAATGCCACCTTATTCCTTGATAGACCAAACTTAATCAACTATGCAACTTGGATTACCAAGCTGGCAATCACTTAAAACCAACTTTCACAATCTTGCAAATTGAACTCTTTAATGGCATCTAGTCTTAAAAATTGATGAAATCAAGTAACCAGAAAGTAGCGCTGGGCACACACATTCCCTGGTTAACATTCTTCCATATTGGAAAGTGACACCTAATGAAACTAAATAGGTCAAAATATTTTAATGACCCAAGTTGCCTCTTAAGAATATTTTTGCAAATTACCTTGTCAAATAACAATAAAACTCATCTGGTTGTGAGTTTGAAGACAAGTCAAGAGAGCCACTGAAGAATCAAGCTTCTGAATATTGGAAATATGTGATATGGAGATCATGAATCCAAGAAGTTGGCTCATGATGATCAACTGGTCACATTTGGCAGACCCTTGAAAATAGCCACTTGGAATTTATAGAAAAGAACATATGAGGAAATAACTATTTTGCAAATGAAAACAGTTTGGGAAAGTATGCATACGAAATACTCAGGACCTAAGACCTTGCAAACTTGTAGTAAAATTGGTCTACAATACATGGGCACCATTTTATTGATATGACCAATCACGGATTCATCATGGCCTAAAAATACTCATGGTAGCACATTTCCATTCCTAAAATACAAGGGAGCATTAATTTTCTATTCCATTCAACTAGGTATAAACTTGTAAGACCTCAAAGTAGGTCATTCTGCAAATCAACACTTCACACTCTAAGAATCAACATTAATTGCAAATGGAATGACTTTAGAAAACCGTGCAAATGAACTCATAAGAATCTAAAAATAAAACTAAAGCTTCTATCTCATTCATAAAAAACCTCAGACCCATCCTTATATCGTAAAACTAGGTCAAAGATGCAAGCATGCAAAGTAGGCCATTTTCTATAATAAGGCAATATGAAGAATGCAAATTTAAGTGAACACCTTTAAACAACTGTCTTTAAAACATATAAAATATGAATTCTGAAAAATATGACTCATTTTATCTACCCCATGATAGGTTTTTTCACATGTTCCCCAATCAATATCTTATGAAAATCATCAGGTCACATTTTACTTACACTTCAAGTAGGCTTCTTCAAAAAAATTTCAAGGGTATTCACCGTGCCTTAGAGAAAATTTTTAATTGGTCACTCCAAATTTGTACCAAATTTGAGAGTACCAACAAGTTAGACTTATACAGTAAGCCAAAAAACTTACAAATCAATAGATAATGTAAAGGAGAGACTCAAATCTGAAACAACTTATATTAGGTATGATGAAACTAGTTCCTGAATCAGTATCACAAGGAAATATGCAAAAGATCAAACAACTTTAAATCCTATCTTAATTTAATTTGAAATACATCTGCTATATCCTAGACTAGAAACAAGTATACGCCTAATGATTTCTACTTTCCCAATTCTCCAGCCCTTTCTGAATGGTCTTGAATATTATTTTATCAGAACAAGAATGCTACAAGCTTCAGACCATTTAGGGTTAGGGTTTACAACAAATCATGTCAACATCTGATTCTATTTGTCAATTTGAAACCCTATTTATCTTCAATATGTGCAATCCAATATGATATACAATCAATCTACCCTAATCTATGGATGTGAGCACAGTACCCTGAGGCATAAAAAATTCAAAGGCATGACTCTTGGAATAGCTCACATAAATGAAGAAATGACCAATCGCCATTGTATGCATTTATCCTTTGATTATAAAATTATTATTTGTCAACTCTGGTCTTTAATTCATCTCATTATATCAGTTTTGTATCCCTTTGGTCTTCAACAACTATTTAGAATTGATCTATAAGATCAGATCGCAACATTTATAGCTCTAAGATCAAATATTGAAGTCGACCGCCATGAAACCCTCTGCGTCAAAGATATTTAAATATTTGAATTTTATATATAATGGCTACAGGTGGAACATAAAACAAATTGGATGGTTGAGATCAAGCCTTATCACAATTTTAGAACTTATTTGTGGATCTTCTTAAGTTATCCAAGCTCATAATCAAATTGGAAAGGTGGTAGCAAGGCACAATGCCTCAAAGAATAGATATCGAGAAAATTTTCATTGAGGTAATGCGCGAGCCGTTCGATCTATCAAGACTTTCTTGCATTTTAATTTGTCCTTTATCCTCAACCTTCAACCTGTCTCTGACTATCTTCTAACCCTGAATTTATTTGGAGATTGCATGACTGTGTAATCTCCAAGTCACTGAAAATTTTGTCTAACTCTGGATATGTTGGGAGATTACGTTCACACCGCTAGATTCAAGACATATCAATGGTTCTGATATGATCCTTGGAAAATTTACATTAACTTGATCCTGACTCAGGTTCCTCCAGAGATCACATGACTGAAGGGATCTCCAAGTCACAGAATGTTTCACTTTACCCTGAGTTAGGTCAAAATAAAATCTATGGTTTAGATCTATCCATGAAAAAATTGACTTTAACTTATAACTTAACCTTGCTTGACTCAAGGTCTCTTTGGAGATTGCACAACTGAAGGAATCTCTAAGTCACGTGATTTCTCAATCCTTGAGTTTATTCTGAGATCTCACTCCAAGCAGATGATCTTAACAAGATCGATGGTCTACGTGTAATCTCCATATATATCATGACATCATCTTTTAATGTGAGATTAAGCACCAACCACTCATCTCAATCCTAATCTATGATCCTTGCCGAGTCTCTGAATACTTCTTTACTTCATCAAATCTTTACAAGATTAAACGCCAACCCCAGATCTCTGCTCTGATCAACAATGATGATCCTTTTTCGTGCAAACTCCACCAGAACTCAAACTTACCTCTCTTAACCATGATAAAATCTAGAGATTGTGCGAATGTGTGAAACTCGAAGTCACTGAACATCTTTCCCACCTCAAGTTATATTACAAGATCATGCGCAGTCCATTAGATTATTTCAAAAATAGAACTCGATCAATGGCCAACATTGAATCTCAAGACATATTTGTACTTGCTCAATTCTTTTTCAGATTATGAGACAATCAAAAGATCAACATTGCATCAATGGTTCTCACTTAATCTCGAGACATTTTACTTAACCCCAGGTGAATTCAGAGATCTTGCGATCAAATATAAAAAGTAACCCTAACCTAACCTCGAGTCTATCTTGAGATTCCGTGATTAACTAAGTCTCAAAGTTTCTGAATGAAATACCTTACTCATGATTTTCTTAGAAATTACGTGCGAGCCACAGGATTAGAGCTTGAAAGTAAATCGATCAATGATGCACATGTAATCTTAGAAAGTATTTTTACTTAACCAATTCATTGTGAGATCTAGTGGACATCCTTTGATCAAAAATTGTAATGATGACCTGTGCTGAATCTCCCAAAGGAATAGCTGACTTGGGTTTTATCTCGCGACTTAACACAAACTGCACAATCAAGAAAAGATCTATGAACCTCATTTAATCTCAAGACATTTTACTTAACCTAGATTCCATCTGGAGATCTCACAACAAAGAAAATCTACAATCCCTATCTTGACTCTGGTTAAATCATGAGATTACACGACTAAAGAAATCTCCAAGTCACCAGATAAAAAATTAGCCCATGAGTCTATTCTGAGATCACGCGCCAGCCACATGATCAACATAAGAACTGAACAAGATCAACTACCTACATGTAATCTCCAAGAGAAAAGAGCATATTCTATTTCATCCCAAGATCAAGAGATAAAGAGCCACGCTAAGTCGCTAGATATAAAGGAATATTTGGTCTTGGTTAAGCGACTAGGAGATAAAGGAAGGTCAATAAACCACACATGGAGAAAAGGATTTTAAGTGGCTTGGAAAAGTGACTCAAAAACATAACATGTCTCGAAGGGTTTAGGGTTTTAGCCAAAATTTGATAGAACAAGACTTAGGGTTTTAGCCAGAGACCTAGTAAAATTTGTAGAGACCAGAGGAAATGGTATGGAGCCATGAAATTTTGGATAGGGCTAACAATGGCTTCGTCTAGGGATTTATGCCTCTTGCAGGCATGGAAATGATTCAGGATTTTTGGGATAAATAGACCACCTACTCGAAAGAAACTAACTAACAATAGAAACACAAAAATAATATTTACAAACTTGTGGCAGAAAAGAACTCAACTTTGCCACTAATTTAATGATCTGAAGGAGTCAAATCATTCCTGATGGTCTGAAACTATCACAAAATTTCTAATCCAGTTTGCCTCTACCATAGACAAAATTTTCTTCTCCCTACTTTGGAAGCAAATTGAAATAACCATTGTCATATGTATGATCTAATCTATTTTTGGATACCATTTTCTCATTAGAATAAATATCAACACATTCATCATTAGATGTTAGATGGAAATCAGACAAATCTAGAAACTGTAAAATACGTAGCATTTGTATGTTGCATTCATGAGATAAAAATAAATCTAGCCCAGTGCAATTTTGATCAGTATTAAAAGTAATGCCACATCTTTGAGTATCATCATTCAGTTGAGGAAAACACTCATACCCTACCATGTAACTGGAGTCATCATTGGATCTACTTGTATCAATTATTTGTATGTCAATGGAGTAAACATCATATTGAACCTCATGCAAACATTTAGGACACTCACCACTTGGGACATGATCTAGCCCATTCTTGAAAGGATAGGGGACAACAATCTGAGAAATATAAGAGTTAGGCTCATCATAAACATTAGGGATCTTCTAAAAATTATTTTTGACCTTTTGTAAGAGGAGACAAATTAGGAATAAAATAAGAACAAGATTCATCATCATCAGTATCAAAACATGGAAACTCCATGTCACGATCCATATCAGAATTCTGTAAAGAATTTACTAGAGGACTATCATCTTTATACAAACCACTAACATGTCTTCTGGAGGGAGGATACATATCAACAAATCCATAATGCAATTGCATATGTTGAGTAACTGAGATCATCTTTCAATGGTTCAGTGAATAACCTAGAATTTGAAAGAGATTCATAATCAATACAACTATCCAAGTCAGTATTCAACATCATATCAGGAGTCTCTTCATCTTTTGAATTTGAAAAAATAATAATGCACTCATCATCTGGAGAATCACATTCAATTTGGTTGTAGCCCAGTGAGATAGAAGTACAAGGAAAATCATAAATACATGTATCATAATTCTGACCATCTGATATACATTCCTTGTCAAACTAAATGTGTGTAGGGTGTACAGATTCAAAACTATCCTTCCTTGAAGATCTGAGATATTCATTAGACAAAAAATCAGAGACTTGTTCACTATGAAGTGAACCACTACCATTATTTGCACTCATCTTTGATACACACTCACAATCAACATCCTCATTTATTAAATCAGTATCATCCTGGTGACTACACACATCTTCTATCTCATATTTAGAGGGGTCATTACTTTCATGATTAGAAAAGATAGTATCCATACTAGATACATCACTATCCTCTTGGTTTCCCTCATTCTCAATAACATCAATACCAGGTACAACCCTATGTGAAACCTCAAATTTAGGATCTTCAATATCAACATCTTGGTTTGAAATTTCAGGATTGACATCACTGTCATCAAAAGAATGATCAAAACTTACCTCTTCATCAGAGTGATCATTCTTGTTCATTGCATATGTTTTTCTCAAGATGAAATAAGACATCTACATCATTAGGATGAAGAGAAAAAAAATTATAGATTCAGCAGGAACAATGTCCAGTATAAGTTCAGCTTCAAAATCTTGATGTCCACTATCTTCATCATCAGCATGACTATAGTTAGCATCAGAATCAGATTGTTTAATTGATTCTATCCACTTCCAGACACACTTAAGATATGTTTTTTCTTGTGGAAGCTAACAAATGAATTGACTTACAGGATAAAAGTTCTAAAAATAAACTAGCATATGTAAACATTGGAAGCTAAACATATCCCTTAGGAAACTCATCATATGCATCCTAATTTTTTTAATAAAATGCAAGTGTTGATTCATCCTTTATCGTTCCTACCTTGGCCCTTAAATATCTTATGTAACTCCTTTTGATGGATTGATCTATCTTATGTTCAATATCCTTAAACTTAGGATCTTCTATATCCTTCATCCACTTCTTGGTGTACTAAATTTTTTCTTCTCTGACAGAGATTGGAAAATTAGTTGATTTAGGAAAACAAAGTTCCCAAAATAGATTAACCCAGACCTCTTCCCAAGGATAAAAAGAATACAATAATCCCTTATTTGAGCAAATAACCTCGTATAAATAGAAGTGCAGATTCTCCCACTTCTCTTTCCATCCCTCTTTGTAAAAGAAAAATAACTTTTTTTGTCAACATTTGATCCTCATAAAAATATTCCTCATCAAAATGTGAATTTGTCATAGGCTCCTCAGATCTAGATGCAGTAGAAAAAACACTCTCCTATATGTCACCATATTGATTAATAAATTTTTTTTCTAGTGCATTCAGAGATCCTAGTGAACCATGAGGTAATCCTTTAACCCAATCCCTAGCCTCATTAACTAAAGACATAGCAAAAAATATCATCCATACATCCTCATGTATGATGTCATAGTGGTGCATCAAATGAAAATACTCCTCTAACTGTGTTTCAGTTGATTGTTCACCTATACCACGAATCCTAGGCAAGTATTCCCTGATTCCTGATGGAATAATATTTGGGTATCCAGGGATACCACTGAAATTTATAGCCACATACAACCCATTTCTATTCAGTTGTGACATCTTAGTAGGTAGGATAAGTTACACATTGCCTCCCTCTTCCCTCTCAATTAGTACTGACCACTTTATAGGGAAAAATTTATAACTAATTTTCATGGAACAAAAGAATTTATCCAATGAAAATAAAAATACCTGGAATACGATGAAGCTGATACAAACTATTTGATTTGAAGTCACCTTCAAATCATCTTCAAAAATTGGTAGGGCTGCCACCTCTTTGCAGAGGAAAAAAAATGAATTAGTTGAGATCTCTTTCCTTACTCTGACCTTCTTTAAATGAGAAACTTGCAACACTTCCCAATATTGGATCTCTTTTTTATTCCTCTCTTGACTATGCTCATAGTCACAAAATTCCCATTATCTTCTGCCTCTTCACTGCAAGTCCACCTCTTTTTTGTATTCTTTCTTCAAACATGCACATTGGTGCAAATTAGAGAACTGAAAGTCGCCACTCACCACATGTGAGATAGTATTTGTATCACTTTTAGAACTAGAAATTTTAGACACTTTGCAATGACAAAGAAGAAGAAAAGACTCACTCATATAATTATGAGGAATATCTCTTTGAAAACCATGACTCTATAATGAGAGTCAAGGATTGACTTAGAAAGGCAAGGAAGAAACTCACTTACACTTACTAATCACTTTTGCTTCTCTTTCCCTAGTAGAGTCACCATCTTGTTGGTGACTTAGATGGGTTAAATGATATAAATAGTAGAATATGAGAGATTCCTTGAAAGGTTTAGCAAGAGTTTTACTTCTCTATCCCCAGCGGAGTCACCATCTTGTTGCTGTTGGAAAATGTTTATGCTATTTAGAGCTACCAATATGCCTTGATACTGATGTTAGCAGTGGTTAGCTCCAAGTATGAAAGATCTACATGAAAAATGGACCAACTATAGGGACAAGACTGCCCTTTGCACTTTTGGCTCTGCAAAACCAAGGTGGGTATACCTAATCCAAACTAAACTCAATTCTTTACAACACTTTCTGCTTCTAGATTTAAAAAATAGATGAATGGTAAGTAAGTACTAAATGCCAACCTAGCATTCATTGAATCTCCACTACCATTGGTGTAATAACAACAACAATTGCAAATGTAAATAACTTTGGTTATGAGTTTGATTAAATTTTGTGGGACAGAACATAGCCAAACTAGTTCAGATAAATATTTCAACAGAAATACTAATCCTAGATCAGTGCCTTATCCATTGGGCTAGATCCTAAATAGAATATTGAAGCTGAAACACCTTATTAGCAAAGATTGAAAGCTATAAACATGAGAACTATCAGATCACACACTACAAGATCCTTAAGTAGATATCTAGGTAGAATCAATGTAATATCCAAAGGATTTTAATTTTATCTAAAATAAAATACCTATGGAATACACATATGCATAAGTTGAACTGATACAATAAGTTATAAAAATTACAAATCAATAGATAACACAAAGGAGAGACTCAAATTTGCAACAACTTATATTAAGTATGATGAAACTAGTTCGTGAATCAGTATGACAAGAAAATATGTAATAAGTCAATATGCAAAAGATTAAACAAATTTCAATCCTAACTTAATACAATTTTAAATACATCTGCAATATCCTAGACTATAAAAAACTATAAGCCTAATGATTTCTACTTTACCTATTCTCCAGCCCTTTCTAAATGGTCTTGGATATTCTTTTATAGGAACAAGAATGCTACAAGCTTTGGACCATTTAGGGTTAGGGTTTACAACCAATCATGCCAACATCTGATTCTATTTGTCAAGTTGAAACCCTATTTCTCTTCAATATGTGCAATCCAATCTGATCTGCAATCAATTTTCCCTAATCCATGGATGTGAGCATAGTAACCTGAGGCATAAGAAAGTCAAAGGCATGACTCTTGGAATAGCTCACATAAATGCAGAAAGGACCAGGCACCACTGTATACATTTATCCTTTGATTATAAAACTCTTTTCTGTCAACTCTGGTCTTTAATGCATCTCAGTATATTAGATTTGTATCCCTCTAGTCTTCAACAACTGTTTAGAATTGATCCATAAGATCAGATCATAGCATTTATTGCTCTAAGATCAAATATTGAAGTCGGCCTCCATGAAACCCTTTGAGTCAAAGATATTTAAATATTTGAATTTTAGTTATAACAGCTAAAGGTGGGACAGAAAACAAATTGGATAGTCGAGATCAAGGCTTATCACAATTTTACAACATATTTGTGGACCTTCTTAAGCTATCTAGGCTTAGAATCAGATTGGAGAGGTGGTATCAGGGCATAATGCCTTGAAGAATAGATATCAAGAAAATTTTATTGAGGTAATGTGCGAGCCATTCAATATATCAATACTTTCTTACAATTTAATTTGTCCTTTATCCTTGCCTTTAACCTATCTTTGACTAGCTTCTAACCCTAAATTTATTTGGAGATTACGCTACTGTGTAATCTCCAAGTCGTTGAACATTTTCTTTAACTCTGGGTATGTTGGGAGATTACATGCACACTACTAGATTCAAGACATATCAATGGTTCTGATATGATCCTTGGAAACTTTATATTAACTTGATCCTAAATTAGGTTCATCTGGAGATCATGAGACTGAAGGGATATCCAAGTCATGGAATGTTTCACTTTACCCTGCGTTAGATATGAGATTATGCGCACACCACATAATCAAAATAACATCTATGGTTTAGATCTATCCATGACAAACTTGAATTTAACTTAGAACTTAACCATGCTTGACTCAAGGTTTGTTTGGATATTGCACGAATGAAGGAATCTCAAAGTTGCAAGATCATTTCTTAATCCTTGAGTTTATTCTGAAATGTCACTCCCAGCACATGATCTAAACAAGATCCATGGTCTACGTGTAATCTCCAAATATATCATGACATCATCTTTTAATGTGAGATTAAGCACTAACCACTCATCTCAATCTTGATCTACAATCCTTGCCAAGTATTTAAATACTTCTGTAGTTTATCAAATCTTTACAAGATTAAATTCCAGCCCCAGATCTTTGCTCTGATCAATGACCACGATCCTTTTCCGTGCAAACTCCACTAGAACTCAAACTTACCTTTCTTAACCATGATCAAATCTAGAGATTGCGTTGCTGTGTGAAAAATGAAGTCGCTGAACAACTTTCCTAACTCAAGTTATTTTTCAAGATCATGATCAATCCATTAGATTATGTCAGAAATAGAACTTGATCAATGGCCAACGTTGAATCTCAAGACATATTTGTACTTGCCCAATTATTTTTGAGATTATGAGACAACCACAAGATTAACATTGCATCAATGGTTCTTGCTTAATCTTGAGACATTTCACTTAACCTTAGGTGCATTCAAAGATCTCGTGACCAAATATTAAAAGAAACCCTACTCTGAACTCAAGCCTATCTTGAGATTCCATGACTAAGTCTTGAAGTCGCTGAATGAAATACCTGACATTAGAGATTATGCGCGCGCCATAATATTAGAAATTGAAAGGAAATTGATCAATGGCGAGCATGTAATCTCATAAATTATTTGTACTTAACCACTTCATTGTGAGATTTAGTGGACACCCTTGGATCAAAAACTACATTGATGGCCTGCACTGAATCTCCCAAAGGAATTGCTAACTTGGGTTTTATTTTGTGAATTTACGCAAACTGCACGATCAAGACAAGATCTACAACCCTCATTTAAAATTGAGACATTTTACTTAACCCAGAGTCCATCTGGAGATCTCACAACCAAGAAAAACTACAAACCCTATCTTTACTTTGGTTAAATCATGAGATTACACGATTGAAGAAATCTCCAGGTCACTAGATAAAAACTTAACCCATGAGTCTATTCCAAGATCATGCACCAGCCATGCAATCAACACAAGAACTGAACAAGATTAATGACCCACGTGTAATCTCCAAGAGAAAAGAGCATATTCCATTTCATCACGAGATCAGGAGATAAAGAGCCGTGCTAAGTCGCTAGATATAAAGGCATATTTGGTCTTTCTTAAGCAACTAGGAGATAAAGGCAGGTCAATAAACCGCACATGTAAAAAAGGGTTTTAAGTGGCTTGGAAAAGTAACTCGAAAACATAACATGTCTTGAAGGGTTTAGGGTTTTAGCCAAAATTTGACACAACAAGACTTAGGGTTTTAGCCAGAGACCTAGCAAAATTTGCAGAGACCGGAGGAAAAGGTATGGAGCCATGAAATTTTGGCTAGGGCTAAGACCTATATCCCAAAATCCACTACCTTAGATATATCCTCACATCCTTCATCCATTGTTCCTCCATCTCTCCATCACCCTTTGAGGTGTGTGCCTAATTTGATATTTCCAACATTTCCATCCACAATATACATGCTTCTTATCCTCCCATCCATCATCCAACACCTACTTTCCATCCTTCCATCCCTCTTATCCAATCTATGGCATAAAACCTTAACCACCATCTACCTTTATCCTTTATATATGTCCTTTATCATCACCTTATCAATATCTTTGAGTATCCTTTCCATAGACATGGTTTATTATAGATTACTTTTCAAAGGGGTATTATCCAGAGAGTAAGAGGTTTAAATTCTTCCATTTCCTATTACACATTCACTATCTTCCAAAAAGTCAGAAAAAGAAAAAAAATGAAAAAGAAAAAAAGTGCCTTGGTGAAAACCTAGTACACAGGTGCCTTGGTAGCAAAAGTAAAGAGAAATAAATTTATCCTATGGTGAAAACCACTTCTTGTGGCACCTTGGAAAAGTACCATGATGAAAACCTGGCAAACATGCATCATGCTTAATTCCTCCCTCTTGCACTCTACACTTGGGGGCAAGTTTCAACCATGCTATCCTCCATCCTCCTACCATTTATCTCACTTGCATTTGTATTCCCTCTTTCACCTTTTATATTTACAAGGTTGAACATATCCATGCACATCAGGTATCTTTACATCCATTATTCTTTCCATCAGGCTATTCACTTGTTACACCATGCTACCCTATCATGATCTTGCTTATCCCAAATCCACCTTTGTTATTCCTAAGAAATATTTCTCTAATCCCAAACCATCCACTCATAGCCTCCATCACCCCTTTATCCTAATTATGCTATCGTATCCATATCTTATCCAAATTGACCCCTTGGTCTTGATAAAAATGGACATAAAATGCAAAATAAGTTCTCAAAAGCCTCTTGACATGTCCACTCTTTTTGGACCACCCACTTTCATGACATCAGGCCATTATCCTATATTCTATATAGCACTGCATCATTGGCTTTTGTTTCTTATCCACAATACATTTCACATTACTAGATATCCTTTCTCCTTAGCTTGGGTAATCTTGAGGAGATGGTCCTACAGGTCACATTCACTACACATGCTTCATCCATCATTGCCTATCCATTTTTGATACATCAGCTTTCTCATTCATCCATCATGTCCTATACCTTGATAGACATTGAGGGAAAACCAATGTAATATTGTTTGAGAGCTGGTAATCTCTAAAAAATATAAAAGTGAAAATCTTCTAAAAAAATCCAAAAAAATCCAAAAAATCAAAGAATTCAAAATCCAAAAAAAAAAAATCTTAAAAATCAAAATCCAAAAATCTTTCATAAAATCTTAGCGTTCCATTTGCATAATCATAAAGTCTTTCATTATAATTTTGAGATTTTCCCAAGTCCAAATTTTTTCTATCCAATTGGGGGGGCAATCCAGAATTAGTGAGCTCATCAAGACACACCCAATTGACACAAATCTTTGCATCAAACCAAAATCATGAGGGGGCATCATATCCACATCAAGTATTCAAATCAAGCTTTCGTATCAAAGTTTTTTTTGAAACCAGGGGCAACATCTTATCATTCAATAAAAAATTTCAAAATCATCATTGGGGCATCATAAATCTAGGTTATTTTTCAAATCATGGCATCATATAAGGACTTCTTCATCAAATCAAACTATGCATCAACAAATTAGTCATCAAGTTCAAATCAAGCATCATTTAATCAAACAATAGACATTCTTTGAACCAATGCGCTTCACACATTGATTCAAATATGGGCATTTGTAGACATCTAAAATTGGTGAACCAAAGAAAAAAGTGAGCAATCAAGGACAAAATAGTGAATAAATTAGATATCAAAGCCAAAGGGATTAATTAAATCAAAAGATCAAACAATTGTGCAATTGATTTTAATTAATTAACTGTATAGTTTAAATCAAATCAAGTTCAACCCATTCAAGGGTAGACATGGCTAAGAAAAATCAATTAAATCAATTATTAATTCTTATTATTCTCACCCACCACATGGGGACAAAAATCAATAAATCAATGAGGAAGAATTAAACTCACATGGATCAATGATTCATCAACTCTACACCACACATCACAAGTTGCATCTTGACCCTCTATCTTATATCTTTGCTCCAACATTTGAAACCAAAGGCTTTACTTTTCTTCACAATTTGAAACCACTAACTCAACTCAACCTTCATCATAATAAATCAAACTTACCCCCCCTCTTGGAAATCCTATAAATAGAGTGCATCCGTAAGAGCAAATGATCCATTATGTCATGCCCAAAAGTTGGGAAACACAACTAAAAATTTCTAATGTTAACTGCTATAGCACATACACATGCCTCTAAGTTAACTAGGAGTTACGTTCGTAGTTACAATTCTAGGACCCTAACTAATTTGCATAGATCACGGTTGATTAGGTTTGACCTAAAAATTCCACTAGTCGTTAAAAGGGGTCATAATCCCTAACATCAACCTATCATGAGTAACTAGATTAACATCTAAAATATATCTAAGGTCAATTGGGATAAAGGGAAAATACAATGTTAATCTGACTATCTAACATTATTTCCTATTAATCATTTTTAAATGATTACTTAAAGTAATGTAATATTTTAATAAAACTTGAGCTCATTAAATCATATTTATTGATATTTAATTAATTTAGATGTTAAAATGAATGCATTAATTTAAAAGATAACTCAAAGGAATCACTACTAAACTATTATTTTGAACTTTAAACCACTAATAGATTTATTAACCTACATTATAATAATTTCCTAATAACCCATTAAACATATTTTAATAAAGGGACTTAAACAAATAATCTATAATTGACCCCTCTTTAAGTTCATACTTAAAGGAATAAACATTTATCCCCTCTATAAACCTATAGAAGAAATTCCCAATTGATTACAAATCTAACTCAATGTAAACATATTACAAATTTAATCTCATTTATTTAAAAATAAATAAAATCATTTTAAAGGAAAGCTCATGGGTTTAATTTGAAGATTATATATATATATATATATA
>MU228067.1:521930-555526 GCA_018584345.1 Thuja plicata | reverse complement strand
GTTAGAGCGATCCAAGTGAACCTATGTCCAAATTATAATTAATGTCACTTCATAACTCAATAAACTATTAAATATTCAACCAAATTGAATGAAACCAAATGGATTCTCTAGATATTTGTGTTACAAAACTAAATTCAAAATAATTATATTTTTATCATTTTTATAAAAAAAGTTATGTTGATCAAAGTGAGTGTCACTCCTGAAAAATCCTGATTTTTCACAAAAATAAATTTTGAAGCAAAAGGAAAAATGGATTCAAATAAATTCCAATTTTTTTTAAAAAAATATATTTATAAACTAGAAACAAAATGCTAAAAGTCACTAGTTTACATCGTTTTCAAATTCTTAATGGTTTTACGACAATAGATGTCCGAAAGCAAAGTTTTTTTTTTTTTTTTTTTTTTTCAGAATGTTCATTTCAATCTCAAAGTTGGCCAAAAAGTGGGACACAATTTTGTGGGATCACCCTACTTCAAGCTCAAAATTGCAAAATATGGCCTGAACAAGATTAGCTTCATGAGTAGATCATATTTACTACAGGCGGTAGTTCTTCCAAGAAATCATACTAACTTTCCAAGAGCTCCAACTGCACCTGTAAAGGTTGTGGGTTGACCATGGAGGCTCACCTCCCAACCTAGGCCTTTGAAAGGCCACCCCTGAGCTTGGGGATCCATAAGTGAACATGAATACAAATAGGTATATACAAAACTTAAACACACAACAAGCTCAATAAGAAAATTCCCTTCCATGGTTTAATAAGGTCTCCAAGAGGCCTTCTCCAAAAGTGGGGTGATAGTGGACTAGCCTAGGAGGAGAAGCCAAAGCACAATATACTAAAAAAAGAAAGCCACACATGGACTTGCATAAACCAACTTTCTCAAGATGCAAAACCATGGCCTCCAACCATCAAAACTTCTCTTTATGACCTTTGGTGTCCTCGGGCATGCTTGGCATAATGAAGACCAGAAACACCCATGTACATGCCTCCACACATGAGAGACTCTACACTACCTAGTGTCTCATCCTATAACCCCTTCAAGGTTACTCTGCCCTCCCAAGGGTGAGTGTGCCTTGGAGACTACCAAAACAAGTCTAAGCACAATATGAAATATAATTGTAGACACCCTAAAATGGACATACTTGCGACCCTACAGTACACACACTAATTTTCATCTATTAATTAATGAGTTTTTAATAATTAATTAATCATCTATTTTCTTCTAATTTCATTCTCCAAATCATCTAATCAAATCCCCAAAATTAATTAAATAATTAATTTTATTTAATTAATTAACCTTAATTGATTAATGTCCATTAATTAACTAAATTCAATTTCCTAAAGTTTAAATTTAAATACTTAAACTTATTAATTAATTCTTCTAATTAATTTAATTTAATTTAATTCAATAATTCAATTCTAAACCAAAAAGAATTCAATTATCTCACATGTTGAATACTTAGTTACAAAAATGAATTAAATATTCAATTAAATCCTTTCTTTAGTTCAAAAAAGAGAACTCTTGATCAGATCTCTAATTGCATGAATTACTCCACCTACCTCTTTTGTTGAAAAAGGTAACTCTAAATTACCTCTTTAGTTCAAAAGATAACTCATAATCAGTTGTTCAGTTAACCAAACTTTATATCCTCTCTCCAAGTTGAGGAGGTGGAGTTTACTGATGACTTCTCCAGTTTCCTTTGATCTCAACCGGTCATCCTCTAATCTCTGGTATTGATCTCAACCCTTCATATCATTTCCATATTCTATATAATCAACCCTTCATAACCGTTTGAAGGATCTAGGATTTCAAGCTTTCAGACGCCCTTACTTTGTTAGATTGGTTCAAGCATCAAGCCTTTTTGTGATCAAACATCCAGGATTTCAAGCTTTCGTGCACCATTACTCTGTCAGATTGGTTTAAGCATCAAGTCTTCTTGCAATCACACATTCAATATCATATTATCAATGCTCCCAAGTCATAGACGCTATCGATACCAATACTAAGCACCACACACACTACGTTTCAAAAGGAGTAGAGGGAGACAATAGAAGATTCAAGCTTTGTTGGTTTGCATTCATTTGTATTCCTCCTTGATTGCTTGTCATTTTATTGTTTGTAGTTTCATTCTTATTAGTTTGATTAATTTATTTCCATTACAAATCGGTGCTACTAACCCTTGTTATTGAGCATATAGAACACAACTTATATATTTTGGTGAACCCGACGTGAACTTACGACCCACGTGAAATTTGGTCATATCTTTCAAACCGCATGGAATATTTTTATGAAATTTGTTTTGCATGTTGACGCTGACTTAAGGAGGCCACAAACCAAAATTCAGAATTTTCTGAGTTTGTTTATTTTTTTTGATATTTCATAAAAAATCATTTGTGGGCACAAATAAGGTTTTCTTTTTAAAAAAATTACATTTTTAGAAAGGTCTTGAAATTATAGAGGGGGTTTATTCTCTGTGATTTTAATTTCTATGAAATTATTTTGCAAAAATAATAGATATTTTAAAACTGGTTTATTTTGATAAAATAGGTCCCTAGGGCAAAAATTAAGGAATTATGATCTAATTATTTTTTATAGGTATTTGTTGACATAAGAGAGCTATAGTCCTAAATTCAGATTTTTTTGAAATTTTTACAATTTTTTTATAATTTATTTATGATATTTCATAAAAAATAATTCTGGACACAAATCAACATTTCTTATAAAAAAAAGTTACATTTTTGAAAAGGTCTTGAAATTATACAGAGAATTTATTCTCTGTTATTTAATTTTTTTTTGAGAAACATTTTCAAAAAAAGAAAGATCTTTTTAAAGTTTTCTTTTTGTGTGTTCTTTCTTGATTTCTATGCAGGATTGAGCAAATGACTAATGGCCAAGAGAATAATTAGATGCACCCTGGGTGCTAGATCACTGAGAACTGCCATAAGAAGAACCACTAACTAATGTACACAACAAAAAGCCATCTTGACAATCATAGCAGAAGATCAAAGAGAAGCTTACAACATGTACCTTGATTCTATCAAAAATTTTGTAGCTAAGTACAAGGTTACCATTAGCCTTATCACTCTTAACAATTCTGGATTTGTCATATATTCTTCAATTGTTAGTTAGAATATTTTGGTACTAATCACTTTTTGATAGCTTGTGGTGAGGAAACAATTAAAAAAGCAATCTAAAATTCATTCATTTGTGTTTTTGGTGCTTAAAATGAACATTGCATGCAAACATTTTGAACCTCACTTTTCCAAAATTGGTGCTTAAAATTGACATGGTGGTTAAAAATTGAACAAAGGAAAAAATGTTTCTATTTGGTGAATTAAAATCGAACAAGCAAATCATCACCTACTTTGGGCTTTAAAATTGAATATTGGTGCTTGTATGTGTGATTATCTTAGTTCACACTCAGAATTTTGGTGTTTAAATTGATTAACCTTGTGTCTTGGGTCATTAGTGCACTTGCACAAATTTTTTAGATTAAAAACCTTTATACATTTTAGAAAGGCCTATCTAGGGAATGTGCTTCTTCCTTAGAGACTGATCTTAAACCAGTAATCCTTCCGATTGGTATATAAACAAGATGTGAACCAAAGTTACACTTTATATCTAGCCAAGCTCGGGCGAGGTGTGTTGATGATAGCCTGGACCGGGTGAATATCCCTAAGTGGTTAGCATGGTCAACTAGGCTCTTAAGTGAGTCACACACATTCAAACTGATTGGATAGACACCATAGACCCTACTACAACCTTGTTAAATAGAGGAAAACCTGATTCATCTCTGAATAAATACCTTATTATAGTGCAAGGGGTTGAAGAATTTCCCCCCAAGATTCCCAACATATGTGTTCCAAGATATTGTAGTAGTGAAAGAGATCTTCACTAGCATGGCAACAATACCTGGCAATGAAAAAAAATGGGCGCCTACGTCATGGACCTTTGTGTCCTAGTAGTGTGACACTTGTTGTGTGCGCTAATGAGCATTCAAGCATTGGGCCTATAACATTGTATTTTGAAGCCAATTTTGACCTAGATTATCCTGTTTGTCCTTGTTTCAAGACCCGTGATAGATTACAAAAAACATTGTCTATTGTGCTTGTTCTATGACCAGTTTCCAAAAATGCAAAACCAACATAAAAAACTATCAAAATGAGTCCAATGTGTTTAGATCTAGGCTTTCAACATCAAGCCTGTTCTGCGAATCATAAACCTTGTTCCATAAATTAATTTTATCAGACAGATACACCAGATTTGAGATCTTTTTCCAAACTATCTCCTTTTGCCACAATTGACAGAATTATACCACAATCGACCATTTTATTGCCGCACTTGAGCCTTCAAATTACTGCAATCAGTGATTATTTACCGCAGTTGATCTATCACTTTACCGCAATCGGTGGAAGTCTATCATACTTAGCCAAGAAACTCTAAACATCTATTTTTTCTAAAAACCTTGGGAAGATTCCCCATTTTTCATAAAAGATCAGTGTCTACATCCTAGAAAAACATGAAGAATATTGTGTGAATCTCTCAACATTAAAGATCATCCATTCTTTTAAAGCATGATTATTGTGTAAAACATTATTAGTTCAAAAGTTCAGACTTGATTATCTTGATCCTGTTATCTCAAATCATCAATCTCTATCAATGACTTTTGTCCAAGGCAATAGTCAGAATCCATATCTTATATCACCAAGTCTTTTGAGATCAAGAGAAGTCAAAATGTGTCCCTAGAATTACCCTTGTCCAAACATAACTCAGATTCTCCTAGAAAGGTTATCCTTTTTTTAGAGCTTTATATCACTTATTTTAGTAAAAAAATATGGAAAAAATTGTCTTATACACCCTATGTAGGCCCTTTCTCTAGGTCAAAGGCTAGGACACAACCCGATGAGTCCTACATCATTCAGTTTCCCTTGTGGGAACAAGAGAGAGAGGATGACCCTTTAAAAAATACTAGTCCTAATCTTTACATTGAGAATCCCCATAGACCAACACTATTCCAAGATGTCACATAGGAGGATCTCAAAAACATAGAGTAAGATTCCTATTCAACACAAGCAATTGATGTTGTGGTAGAGAGAAATCCTGAAAGGTTTTTATCAATGTTGATTAAAAAGGGATTCAAACTCCCCGCTGAATTTAATGTGTCAACAATATAGCCATAGAACCCTCTATCAAGCCAAAACACAACTCGACCCTTTCAAATGGAATCTGTGATATCCCAAGTATTTCCATCATTCACGAAAACAACATCAGTGCAGACTATGTCAAACCAGACTAGCTCTGCAAATCAAGATATCACATCATCCACACAAAGCATGATAGGATCGCAACTAAGTAAACCCTTGGTCACTAATGTATCTCAAGCCTTAGCCTCATGGCCTTTTACATCAAACTCTTAGGCGATTTCATCAATTTTGCAAACAAACATCAACCTATTTGCGATTATTCTGATACTGTAGTCAATCTCTGCTAGCCTTGGGGTCAATAACTCACTCCCACAGGAATCAATCTCTACGGGTCTAACATTCAGCCAACATCCACCCAAGGCTAGACCTTTTTTCCTACATGGATTACCACAACCCAAAAAAACCAACAACCCCAACAAAACCAACAGTCCCAACAACCCCAACAACCCCAACAACCCACAACAACCACAACAACAAAAACAATCATGGACCAATCAAATTCCCTATCATTAGAATCACACACTGAGGAACCAATATCAAGTCCCAAGGACTAGATCATATTACCCAACTCAAGGGACACAAAGGTGCAACCTCATACCTACCACGATATAGAGGTTCAATACTGCCAATATTCCTCAATCTCAGATAGACATGTTAATCCAGCAAGTGAAAAGTCTATAGACCCAAATGATGGACATGCAGAATCAAGAGAAAACCAAGTCCTACACCACAAAAGATTTGTACCCATACTACCCCTTTGATCATTCATTTCACATGTCTCTGTTTCCCACTCATTTCTTGGTACCCAAGTTTGACAAATAAAGAGGCAACACCAACCCTTTAGAGCATATGAAAGAATTCTTTTCCAGTTGCATTGAGATTGCACATGATGAAACATACCTAATGCGACTATTCTCACAAAGTCTAGCTAGAGAAGAAATGGAATGGTTCTCACACTTAAATCATGGCATTTTATCTTGTGGAGAGTTGGCAAAAAAATTCATTTCTCACTTCCATCATAATATCGAACGCAAGGTCAACATCAAGGACCTTTGCAACATTAACCAGAAAGATGGATAATCCTTCTTGAAATTCCTACAAAATTGGAAGAACACTACAAATAGGATAACATATGACGTGCCCAAGCAAGACCTCATAGTCATTTTTGTCAATAATATAATCTTAGATATGTCATTTACCTCATAATTGTAGCTGGCTCCTAGCTTCAAGAAACTCATCGAACGAGGAGTTCGATGTGATAAAAACCTGGTCAAAAGAGGTATCCTTGCAGACCCTACCCAAAAAAACATGAACAAAATTGCAATAGATAAATCCAAGTTGTGGAACAAGAACAAAAATGTCACCGGTGATGGTGTCATTGACGTAAAGATGGTAAACTATGCTCAATCGAAGGTGTCATTGCAAGGACCACCTATGGAAAAGAAAAACTCATGGTGCCCACTCAACAAGTGCACACTTAAAACCAACCACCCCCTATTCAAGTAGAAGCTATGTCAAACAATCAACCACCTACGCAACACCCACAATAGTTTCCATTTCCTAAATGAGACTACACACCATTGGGGGAGTCGATAGAGTCAACCCTAAGAAAGATGATACAATCCAATACTATCACTCTGCCCAAAATTAGAGAATACAAACATGGTGTTATAAAACCAAAGTGGTACAATGATAATGAATTTTACAAATTTCATTGGGTAAAGGGACAGAAGACACCTAGCTGCTATCGATTAAAAAATGTCTTTCAAGATCTGATTAACACAGGGGTTATTGATGTCACAAATGCCCAAACTAAGGGCACCATTGATCATACAATCTTGAACAATACATTCCATGATCATAACAAAGGAAAAACCTTAGGGTTTGGTGGACAATCAAAACAAGTTAATTACACCTATGCTAATGCTGACAACACCATCAACTGCATCAATCCCTCAGATAGCCATGTGGCGACTATTACTATTAGAGACCCAAATGCTAAATGTGTTATCACCACAAACTAGTCTAAGGTTGTCTTACAAGGAGTACCTTCCACATCTACTATACCAGCTAATCAACCAATAGCCTCCAATCCATACACCAGTCTTATAGATAAGCTAAAGTGCATGCCTGCCTAGATATCTATGTTTGACCTTTTGCGCATATCCCCATAGCACAAGCAAGTTATCGACAAAGTACTCCAAAATGAAGCTATCCCAAGGGACATAAATCTGGAAAGCTTCCAAACCATGGTCAATCACATAGCTATGAACAAGCATGCAAGCTTTATGAATAATGACATGCCACCACACAAGCCTCTGCATAATGATCCCTTGCACCTGTCCAAGTTCAAAAACATAGGATCTGTAGAGTCCTAATTGATGGTGGAGCCATATTAAGCATATGCACTTTGAAAGTAATCAAACACTTGGGCTATTCTGAATCCAGAATTGATTTCATGAGGATAATCAATATTAGGGCCTATGATGAGGAAGAAAGGTCTTCCAAATGTATCACCATACTACCAATCCAAATAGGCCTAGTCATTAAGAGCACCCCATTCTAAATCCTAGACCTAGAGTTGGGATATAACATGTTACTGGGAAGACCATGGATCCATGAGATGCAAGTTGTACCCTTGACCTATCTTTAATGCATCAAGTTCCCATACTAGGGGGTAGAAATTATCATTGAAGGAGATCCAAACCCATTCCAATACTGTAACATCATCATAAGAAACACTGACAATCAAGTACCTTCAAACCAGGAGGCAATCATTCCTTCCACCTCAAATTATATTCCCAAGGATGTAACAAGAAGGGCGGGGAAGATATCCATTACAGAAAAAGGATGTGGTGAGCACAACTATGAGGAAGCTTTTACCATCACCAACATGCCTCAAAGTCCAAGGTCATATGACATGCCATAACTAGTGACAACACCTGAAACCCCGAAAGCTGTTCTATTTAGATGTCCACCCACCACCTTTGTCAAGTGGAGAGACATTCTGGAAGAGAACCCTTTTGATCAAGATATTAACACATGGTTTTACTAGGACCCACAAGACACACTTCAAGCACCCATACCTGTGTCAACATTTGGAGCCGACTACATAATGCTACAAAAATTTGGGTACAATGGTACGAATAGTGTGGGGGAAAGACAACCAGGTCTAATGGAACTGTCTTTACTGCCAAAATAGAGAAATAAGAGAGGGTTAGGCTATGGGAAAACATAACCATTCCTACCACCCAAGACATACTCATTGATCAAGAACAAGTAGCAAAGTTACACCGGGAGAAAAACCTGGAACGTGCCTTGATCAACAATATATTCAAACTATTATTGTCATCTGAAGTGGGAACATCTTACTCCCGATTAACCCTTAACCAAGCTATCCAAGATGAAAAGGAAAGTGAGACATATGATGAGTGTTCTAGTGCAACTGATTCCCATGAGTATGAGTGGAGATCCCTCCACAATTCTGAACCATCAATCCAGAAGTATTCCCCTCGGTTAGTTAGCACTATACACCTTGAGGATATGTTCGACCAATCAACCATAGAGGACCAACAATGCATCGATAATCATATAGATGTGAATTCCCTGCTTCCACAACACAATCCTAGTTTGTCAGAACCATCACCATTGTCCCATTTAACCAAACAGAGTCATCCGACCATGAGGACCTTTGTCTAGTTCACCCAAAAATGATAGAATGGGATCAACAAGGACAACTTGATATATATCTCTTTAAAAATGATGAGGCTATCAAAAAATTCATGGAGCTCAAAGAAGGAATTCCATCAGGGGACCACAAGGTAGGTTTCTCTATTGACTTGGATAGATCAACATATTTTGGGGAGGAAGCTCCTCTTTTGAGTAAAAAAAGAAAAATAAAAAGAAAAAAAGAACTGTCAGTCAGTGAAAACTGTAAGGTTCTTTCTGACACAAAAAAAGACAAAAATAAAATAAAAGATGTGTCTTCTAGTGAAAACCTAACTGAGGCACTAGGGGATGGAAAGTAGGATCCCCTCCCCTTAACAGAGGAAAAATCAACATTGCTACCTGAGGAAACAAAAGAAGTCAACCTAGGTGATGAAAAGAACCAAAATAATATCTACTTGGAAAAATCACTCACTCCAGAGGAATGAGAGCAGTTCATTATCTTCTTCAAAGAAAGGAAAATTAAATTTGCATGGTCCTACTCAGACATGCCAGGCCTAGATCTGGCACTTGTGTTACATCACTTACCATTGTTACAAAACTCTAAACCCATCAATAAAAAGTTGAGAAAGATGCACCCACATGTTGCATTACTAGTCAAAGTAGAGCTAAAGAAACTCCTAGATGCTAGATTCATATGAACAATCCCATACGTAGGCTAGATTTCTAATCTGGTACCAGTAACCAAGCATAGTGGTCAGATCCACATTTTCACATATTTTAGAGATCTAAGCAAGGCTTGTCCCAAGGATGACTTTCCTTTACTGAATATTGACATGACATTAGATCTCACAACAAGACATCATATGCTATCACTCATGGATGGCTTCTCAACATATAACCAGATAAGAATTGTACCAGAAGACCAACACAAAACTATATTTACATGTGCCTGGGGCACTTATTTTTGGAATGTCATGCTATTTGGTCTTAAAAATGGGAGAGAAACATATCAAAGGGCTATGACAATGATCTTCTATGATCTCACTCACAAAATGATGGAAGACTATGTTGATGACATACTTGCCAAGTCAATGATCAGAAAAAAATCATCTACAAGTGTTGGGACCCATATTTGATAGAATGCAAGAATACAAAGTCTGACTAAATCCAAAAAAGTGTGCATTCAGGGTCACTGTAGGAAAGAATTTAGGATTCATTATGTCACATCAAGGCATCAAGGTAGACCTAGAAAAGGTCAAGGCCATCCTTGAAATTTCACCATTGACCAATCTAAGGAAACTAAGGGGTTTGCAAGGCAGGTTTGAATCCATAAGGTGTTTCATCACCCAATTAGCAGACAAGTGCCATCCATTCCAACATCTACTACACAAAGATGTGACCTTCATATGGACATAACAATGCAAGCAAGCATTCCAAATATTCAAGGATTATCTATTAAAGTCTCCCATATTGTTGCCACCTATTCAAGGAAGGCCATTACTTTTGTACATCTCAGTAACTGAGTGAGCACTAGGAGTTCTCTTGGAACAACATGATGACCAAGGAAAGGAAAGAGCTATCTACTACCTCAATAAAAATTTGGTAGGCTATGAGCTCAACTACTCACTTATTAAAAAACCACACCTCACAATAGTATTTTCTTCCCAAAAGCTGAGATATTACATGTTGAGCCATCAAACCTAGCTCATAGCACATATTAATCCCCTGAAGTATTTACTCAACAAAGAAGCACTCACGGGGTGACTCAATAAATGAGTGATGATCTTAAGTGAATTTGATCTAGAGTACATGGACATAAAATCTATCAAAGGGAAAGTAATTGTGAACCAACTAGTAAAGGAACCCATATAGGATCATCAGCCTATAGTGTCTGAATTCCTTGATGAGTCCATTCTCACAATACAACCAGCAATGGAGATTTGACAACTATACTTTGATGGGTCATGCACAAACCATGGTGTAGGAGCAGGGATACTACTCATTACTCCAAATATTGATGCGATCCCTAAATATTTCTGACTCAAATTTCCATGCACAAACAATATTGCTAAGTATGAAGCTCTAGTCATTAGAGTGAAGACAACTATACAATGGAGGATCAAGAACCTCAAAGTCTATGGTGATTCACAACTAGTCATCAACTAAGTAAATAATGACTACATGAAAAAGATGATAAGCTGATCCCATATAGAGAGAAGATGGACAGGCTGCGAGCTTCATTCCATTTCATTGTATTTGAGCAAGTACCAAGAGTTCAAAATAAAGAAGCGGATGCGATGGACACCATAGCATCCTTGATCGACATGCCCTATAATGAGAGTAGATTCCAGTTTCTAGTAGAGAAACTCATGATACTGACACATCAAGCTCCTATCATAGAGTCAGTGTGCATCCTTGTTGGTCCTGAAACCCCAGGGTAGCATGACATGTAAAGCTACCTCTGAAATAGTGTCCTTCCACCCTACTTGTCTAGGAACCAAATGAAGTCCCTCATCTGCCAAGCCTCTAGGTACACCGTTCTCACTAGAACTCTATATAGAAGAAGTCTAGATGGAATTCTTTTATGATGTCTCACTTCCAAGGAATCCCAGATAGCCTTATATGAGGTACATGAAGGAATTTGTGGAGCCCACCTAGGTGGAAATAGCTTAGCAAAGAAGATCATCTAAATGAGATACTAATGGCCCACATGAGATAAAGATGCTAATATGTATTTGAAAAGGTGTAGACAATGTCAGATTCATGGAGATCTCATCCATGCACCAGCCCAAGAACTAAATCCCATCACATCACCATGACCATTTCTAAGTGGGGATTTGACCTAGTGGGTAAGATTAAACCAACCTCGTCTAATGGACATAATTATATCATTACATCAACACATTACTTTACTAAATGGGTCAAAGCCATTCCTCTCACCTACATCACTGGTAAGAAGATATCCATGTCATACTCAACAACATCATCTGTCGGTATGGAGTTCCTCAAACCATACTCACAGAACATGGTATACCTTTTCAAAATAAAAATGTTGAAGATCTTTGTGAATATTTACACATCAAACAAGGTTTCTCTTCATTCTACTATCCCCAAGGGAAGGTGAAGCAGAAGCCACAAACAAACCATACTCAAGATATTAAGGAAAATAGTCAATGAATCAAGGCAAGAATGACATTTACAACTCAGTCCTGCACTATGGGCATACAAAACTAGAGTGAGAACCCCCATAGGAGAAACTCCTTTCTCACCAGTATATGGATCAAAGACAATCCTACCCCTCAAAGTTGAAATCCCATCCCTGAGAATCTCATTGAAGAACATCATTTTAGATGAAGACTACAGAATAGAAAGACTCAATGAACTAGAATTGTTGGATGAGAGAAGAAAGAATGCACTCAACCACTTACAAGGCTATCAGAATTACCTTAGAAGGAACTATAAAAAGAAGGTAAGACCATGAACCTTTGAGGTAGGAGACCTCGTACTTATGGAAAATCAAAAGAACCAAGGAGAAAGGGTAAAACTAGGAAAGTTCAAGCCTAACTTGCTAGGACCTTATGTCATTATCACATCTTCCAATAGCGGGTCATACCAAATGGAAACAACAAAAGGAGACCAGCTCCAAGGTTACATCAACAACATGCACCTCAAGAGGTTCTATTCTTGAGGTCTCAAGGTTAAGGAACTTATCTACATTTCTGAAAAATACAAAAAAATTGAAAAATACAAATGGTTACCTTGGTGAAATCATGGCAAATAGGCGCCTTAGCGACAAAAAAAAAAAGAAAAAAAGAAAAATAAAAGTAAAGAGAATCAAAATTGCTCCCTTAGTGAAAACCTATCAAATAGGCACTATTGAGAAGGTACCTTGGTGAAAACCTGGCAAATAGGTGCCATGTGTACAAATCTTGCTTCACCATCAATTAACTTTGAAGATCAAAGCTTGAGCTCCCCGCATGAAAGACTGGCTACCCAAGCTATTTTCAGAAGCACAATCTCTCTTTGAGAATCAACACTTATCCATGGTTTTTACTAGTCCACCAGACTAGGGAGCAATTCTAAACTCATCAAAAAATCCTAAAAAGAGTAAAATGTCCTAAGAAAATCAATCTTCATCAAAAAATAAAAAATTGCAAAATCTCAAAGCAATAAAACCAGTTCGTTTATCAACCAAGAGAAAGGCGATCAAGCCAATCAATCAATATCAAAATCATGAGATTCACAAATCAACAATGGACTTATATGACTCATCTTTATCAGCTATCAAATCTATCAACAAGCACATGGTGATCAAATTCAAGCCAATCAATCAAAGGTCAAAATCATGAGTTTCGCAAGTCAAAAATGGACTCATATGACTCAGCCTTATCAACTATCCAATCTGTATTCAAATCAGCTATCCAAGTGATCAAATTCAAAATCAATCAAATCAAAAAAATCAATTGTCTTACACAGTGATGAATACACTCAAAACCAAATAGATCATTCTTATATGAGTCATCCATTCGTGAAACCAGACATAATCAAGCATCAGAGAATCAAAAAAATCAAGGAACAATAAATTGTTGACTAGGTTAGTCATGTTGGTCAGATGTCATTTTATCTTTCATGGTTATGTTCTTACGCTACTCCAGGATACCACCAACTGATTGGAGTAGCTATGATGGATCATGATCTTATTTTCTTTGATTGTTGTTTGTGGAATGTTTCATTTTGATTCTGGGGCAATGATGATTTAGGATAAATGTGGTAGGCACTGTCACTTATCTGGTAGTTATGCAGTTCCACAATCTAAGCTTAACCCTAGAAAAGAATTGGACAATCCTTTTCTATTATCTAGTTGTTGCTACCAATATAATCATAGCGGTATCCAGATGGTCTGTATCTGGCTACATTGGATTTCTATCTTGGTTTTTTTCTTTATTTTTGGATTGTTCAGAGATCATAGCGATATTTAGATGGTCAGTATCTAGGTGCATTTGGATCTATTTCTTTTCAAAATCAGAGATCATAGCGATATCTAGATGGTCAATATTTGGGTGCATTTGGTTCTCTTTCTTTTCAAAATCAGAGATACTAGCAGTATCCAAATGGTTAATATCTGGGTGCATTTGGTTTTTTTTCTGTTCAATCTCTCTAGTCCTTCTGGTTATCAAGAGATCATAGCGGTATCCAGATGAGAAATATCTGGGTGCATTGAGTTCTCTTATATTTTCATAATAAGGCACAATGATGAATAACATTGGAAAACTTGGCAGCTACTTGGGTCACCCATCTTATCTATCAGTCCAACTAACAATCGATTCCAGAGATAACTTCACACTAACTTTCTTCTAACTAACACATGGATTTACTAAGATATTTTTTGCATAGTAGATTGCATTCATTTATTGCATAAGAAAAATCCAAAACATGTGCATAGTAGATCATATAATCAATGCATCCATCATAAATAACATCATAACTAAGTTAGGAATGCATTCATCATCATCATATAGTGATTCACATTTTCAAAAAATTAATGCTCATCTAACGCATTTTCTATTCATTATCTGTTGAGGGGGTATACAGTCCACCTGTTGTCACTGGGACAAGCTGGCGCAGGATAAAGTCAGAAAATTCTTTGACACAGTGTGATGGATCACATTGTATCAAAGAGGGGCAAATGTAAACACCCTAAAATGGACATACTTGCGACCTTACATTACAAACACTAATTTTCATCTATTAATTAATGGGTTTTTAATCATTAATTAATCATCTATTTTCCTCTAATTTTACTCCCCAAATAATCTAATCAAATCCCCAAAATTAATTAAAATAATTAATTAATTTTAATTAATTAGCCTTAATTGATTAATCTCCATTAATTAATCAAATTCAATTTATTAAAGTTTATATTTAAATATTTAAACTTGTTAATTAATTATTCTAATTAAATTAATTTCATTAAATTAATTTAATTTCATTCAATAATTCAATTCTAAACCAAAAAGAATTCAGTTATCTCACATGTTGAATACTTTAATTACAAAAATGAATTAAATATTCAATTAAATCCTTTTTTTAGTTCAAAAAAGAGAACTCTTGATCAGATCTCTAATTGCATGAATTACTCCACCTACCTCTTCAATTAAAAAGGTAACTCCCAATTACCTCTTCAGTTCAAAAGGGAACTCATAATCAACTATTCACTTAACCAAACTTTATCTCCTCTCTCCAAGTTGAGGAGGTGGAGTTTACTAATGGCTTTCCCAGTTCCCTTTGATCTCAACTATTCATCCTCTAATATCTGGGATTGATCTCAACCATTCATGTCATTTCCATATTCTATATAATCAACCCTTCATAACCATTTTAAGGATCCAAGATTTCAAGCTTTCATGCGCCCTTGCTCTATTAGATTGGTTCAAGCATCAAGCCTTCTTGTGATCAAACATCTAGGATTTCAAGCTTTCATGCACCGTTATTCTGTCAGATTAGTTCAAGCATCAAGACTTCTTGCGATCACACATTCAATATCATATTATCGATGCTCCCAAGTCATAGACACCACCGATACCAATACTGAGCACCACACACACAATGTTTCAAAAGGAGTAGAGAGAGACAATAGAAGATTCAAGCTTTGTTGGTTTGCATTCATTTGTATTCCTCCTTGATTGCTTGTCATTTTATTGTTCGTAGGTTCATTCTTAGTAGTTTGATTAATTTATTTCATTTCAAATCAGTTCTACTAACCCTTGTTATTGAGCATACAGAACTGCAACCTATACAATAACATAAGCATGAACTAAAAAAAAACATACATGGAGTAAAAAAACTACATAAAAGACTCCATTAATGGAGCTCTAATATATCTACATGCATAAGAAACATATTTTTTTATTTACACTAAGAAGCCAACCTCAATCCAAGATATGACAATATGAATGGTTCTTCCTTCTCCCAAATCCTGCTTCTAAACTGAACCTGTCTCTAAAATTAGAGAGTGGGTGAACAACCAAAGCTCTCACTAAACTCTCCCTTATAAAGGCCTTCTCCCTAAAATATCAGGAATCATTAATGGGGAAGAGACCGTAACCCATCCCATCTCCCCACTTGCATTCCTTCTCCATAAATGGAGTTAAATGCTTACAAGAAAATAAAGGATGGCTTAACCAAAGTTTTCCAACTCTCCAAACTCGTCACTCTTCAAAATGGAGACTTTAGGGATGTCATAAATGAGTTTAAAGGCTCTTAATAGGCTGAAAAGGACCCCTAACCCATAAGGTACCGAGTGGGGTAATTATTTTTACCCTAGTTATTCTCTGGGAGTCCAAAAGACCCTCCAAAACTCCACCCAAAGTTAACTCACGAATTTCAACTCAAGTTGACCCATCTAGAAGCTTCCTAACCCAAGGTAAGATTGGGTACTACACTAGGTAACCCTCTAGTTACATTTACTAACCACGACAACATATAAGCACATACATTTGTCCAAATTGACACAAGATATCAACAAAAGGTATGAATTAATTAACAATAACATTACTGAATTTAAATACAATCAAACAAGATACTTTCACGAATAAAAGACTAAACAATGAGGTTCGTGTCTCCATGTACAAACAAAATCTTTGTATCCATAGAATTCACATAGGTTCAATTATGAGTCCCCATTTTAGATCGATGGTCAATTTTCCCGCACCATCATTGCACACATCAGTAGGTCCAATAAAACATCATATAAAACATAACCAACTTTATCATGCACTAACACTTGCATTAAACAATAACTCTTTGAAATTTAAACAACATCTACATTTAACTAAATAAGTATAACTTGATTTCCCTAAACCAATTTACATTATGATAACATCTACATACTAATCCAATATACCACATCATCAAAACTAAATCATAAATAGAATCTACATCACTAACATAGAGTATCACTTAGGTACCCTAATTACATAATCAGGTAATGTATACAACCAAAGGATTCAATAGATCCATAAAGCAATACATGTGTCCCAATATTCCAACTATATCAAAAATCAATATCAATTATAGAGCATAACAAGTGAAAAATAGTGCTAAGATATGACGGGATGGGGTAGGCCTCACACATTATTAGAGCATCATTACTATAGATATTTTCATCATCAAGCGTATCATTGTCAATTTTAGGACTTGCATCATAAGTGATCATAATGGAGTCATTTTGCATCATAATTGAGCTAGAATAGGGTAGAATTGCATCATTCTTACCATAATTTCTTGTTCTAGGACTTTCACTCTTGAATGCTCAAGCCGAGGACATTACTTTATCTTCCTAGATAGAGAGATATGAGATACATTTGTGTATCTTAGGGAAAATATTGGGGTGTTGACCCATCATGATCAGAATTAATGATGCTAAGGATGACATTAGTCTAGAAAATCTTTTAGAATATGATTCACTGGATTGATGAGTTTGGGGACTACTCCTTAGGGGGAGAAATCTTATGGTTATTATAGTTTGGTACTGAGCTTTTCCTATTTTTTTCCTTTTGAGGTGAGTTTAGATCTTTTTGATGTCTTTGGTCCTTTTCCATTGATGTTAAAGGGAGAGAGATTGTATGTGAAAAATAGAGGTTATTATGCTTGGGAGAGATTGTGTTGAAGATGGATATTTAGAGTGATCAGGTGGATATATTAATCTCTTTGTGCATTGATCAATTTTTCACTTTGCATGTTGTGATCAGTGCCAAAGGGGGAGATTGTTTGAAGATTGTTGATCATGTGAGAGTTTGGTTCTTGGGTGTATTGGCATTAATGTTTTGTCATTGATGTCAACATACTAATTATTATTTCAAACAGTGTGTTCAATATGATTAGAGAAGAAGATTTTAGTTGTTCAGGTGATATATTGAATATCTTGAGTTGCAACCGTGAGGTATTGTTCAATTGTGTTTTTATTTGTTCTACAGAGGTTCGTAGAAGTTTGGATGATAGTTCGAGTGAGGTATGACCGAGTTGTTGGTTGTTGTTGCTACAATGTTCCTATGTATAGTGGATGAGTATTTCGTTCACTATGTCTTGTATTTAATGTTTTAGAGGTTTGAAAGTTGGTGGTTATATAGTACCTTATCACTGTGTTCACAGCTAGTGTTGTTCATGATTCCAAGTAGGGAAAGCTATCTTTTGTCTAAAAAGGTTTGGTATTTTAGTGTTCTTATTGATTAGTGATGACGATGAGTTTGGATTTCATTCTGGATGGTTTTCATTCTTCTTGTTTGTGTTCTTGTGTCATGCTATTAGATTGCATTGTTTGAGGTGATTAAATTTGTTGTTTTGAGTAGCATGTTTCATTTATTCATTTAGGTCTTAGCCGACTTGATGGAGTAATGTGTTCCAATTCTTGATGCTACTTTGGTGACATGCTATAGTGTTCATGGTTAAATATTTGGGTCCTATCTAAGTCTTATCCGACTTGATTTAGATCACTTTTGAGATTGAGCATAATGTTTATATCTTTTATTGTAATAGGTCTTAGCCAGCCTAGTGGTTGATTATTATTTGTAATCGATATAAATTAGAGATTATTTGCAATTTTTGAGAGAGAGAGAGAGAGGTGTGAGTTTACAGAGAATTTATGATACTTGTGTTCTATATTTAAGGCAGAATTTGTACTTCATTGGAACTATATTGGCATTGGATATGTTGTTTATCAGTTCAATTGTGATGAATTGTATGTCTACCTTGTTGTAATTTAGATAGATTAGTGAACCTGACTAAGGGCCATATCTATGATTGTATTGTGAGCAGTGAGCTTTGGGAAGTGTGCCTACAGATTAGGTTGTAAGCATGTGGTCTCTTGTGCATCCTTTGTTCTCTATTTTTCTCTTAATCAAGTAGTGATTTTAGCGGAGTACATTCATCTGGTGGGTTTGATTCCCACAGAGGTTTTCCCTTAACTAGGTTTCCTTGAGAAAAAATATTGGTGTTCTGTGTTATACGTTGAGGATCTTGCATTGTTGTTTATATTTTAGATCTAAGTGGCTAAAGTAAACTTAAAAGTATTAGGTGTGTACATTTGATTCATGTCGCCTCTCAGTTATGCTTTCCTCCTTTTGGGCCTAATAGAGGGTACACATAGAAAAATATAGATAGGCATATGATAGGGTGAGTTTGAGATGAGTAGTGGATCGGCCCCCATGAAGGTAGACACAGTTTAAAAAAAATGAATTTTGTGAGAAAAACTATGATGTACAGATAATATGATATTTAGACAATCAAATATTAATAAATATAAAAATACCCCCTTTAGAATGGGCAATGCTTCTTATAGGGGAGCATGAGACATTCTAAAGAGAGAAAAGACATTCTGGCATGTCAATTTATGATATGTTGCTATCGAATGTCACTTCTTGATAGGTGAAATATGATTTCAACAACATCTAAACAAAGATAGGTGGATTTGATAGATTGGTGTTAGAACCTTGAAGAGTGAGATGCATCCTCTTAGGGGATATTTCATCATTGCCAATTGTAGTCGTATATGAATAATAATACATAAAGAAAATTAAAAATACAAATTTGGGTCAACATAGAAGGGGAGCATAAATGCCCCCAACACTTTGCATCATCCCTAAATGTCAAAAATTAAGATACACCAAATATAACAAGAAGACATGATATAGAAAAATATTCACATTATAAAACCTCCATTTTCCAAGTACCAATGGAGTACAAGGGTCCTCTAGGAAGGAGAAACTCTAAAAGACAATCACTGAGGAACACATGCAAACACACTCTAATCTATAGATGTAGAAGTGCATGCTACCTTAATAGGTCATCCACCAACAAATCATCATCCTCCCAATCTTGATCATATGGGGAGGGAGTTTGAGCTTGCAATGGTGCAATTATGATGGAAGCCCAATGTGCCCCACCAACAAGTAGAGCCAAGGACGAGGCAACCTCAAAATTATCATCCAAGAGATCCACTGAGGTGAGAGAAAGATTATGTGAATATCATCATCAACACCTAAATTTTCTCAATCGAGTCAAACAAGTAAGCTTCATATCTTGTAAGAAACCTATACTAAGGTGCAGATGCAAAAGACACCTTGCACACCATTCCAAAATGGGTGAAGATAAACTTAGGAGAAGCTAAATCTTTCTCTATTACAAGGACCAAAATAGAAAAGTGATCTATCAATGTAGACTTGCTATGACAAAAATATGGCACAGGGACCTACTTGAACTTCCTCTTTAAGAATGGAGGTGAAGGCCTCCAATAAATTGTAGCAGCCTTGAGAACATCAGGGAAGCTAGAATGACGCCTGTGAGATGGAGTTGGCATGGGTTGGGTGGATATTACTGCATTAGATACCACCTAAGTATACAACATGTTCACCAATGTGGAGAATGACTGTACATATGACATAGTTATGATCAATGATGACTCCTATAATAGAGAGATGAGGAATTGGATCCACTTGGCACAAGGCACAATGGTCACTCTCGATGTAGGGGAAGCAAGATGAATTAGGTTGTAGGAATAAATACTAGTGTAGTTACAACAAAGCTAGGAGTAGAGCTAAAAGTGAAAGCAAAAGAAAAAATAAACCAGCTTGGAAGATGCACTCTCCACCCTTGTTGTAGCCTCATGTGCTAAGGCCCTCTCTTGAAAGTGTACACATTGATCAAAATATGTAACACTCTCAATTAACAAGGGGTTAGTAGCACCAATTTGCAATGGGGGAAATCGATAGAAATAACTAATAATAACGAAACTATGAATCAATAAAATGTACAAGAAAATAAGAGGAAAACAAATGAATGCAAACCCAATGGCTTGAAGCTTCTATTGTCTCTCTCTACTCCTTCTGAAACACTGTTTGTGTGATGCTCAATATTAGTGTGGGTAGCATCTATGACTCGAGAGCATCAAGAATATGATATTGAATACTTTGATCACAATATGGCTTGATGCTTGAATCAATCTGACAGAGTAATGGCACACGTAAGCTTGAAATCTTGGATCCTTCAAATGCTTATGAAGGGTTGATTATATAGGAATTGAGAATGAGATGAATGGATGAGATAGATCCTAGAGATAGGAAGATGAACGGTTGAGATCAAAGGGAACTGGAGAAACCTCTTCAACTGAGAGAGAGGAGATAGAGTTTGGTTAACTAAAGAGATAATTTTGAGTTACCTTTAGAATTGAAGATGTGGGAGGACAAACCCATGTGGACTCAAGAGGTGGGTGGAGTAACCCATGTGATCTAATTCAGAGTTATCTCTTTGAACATAATTGAATATTTAATTCATTTTTGTAATTAAAGTTTTCAACATGTGAGATAATTGAATTCTTTTTGATTTAGAATTGCATTATTAAATGAAATGAAATTAATTTAATTGGAAGAATTTAATTAGTAAGTTTAAATATTTAAATTTAAAATTTAGGAAATTGACTTTAATTAATTAATTAATGGAAATTAATCGATCAAGGTTAATTAATTAAATAGAATTAATTATTTAATTAATTTTGGAGATTTGATTAGATGATTTGGGGAACAAATTTAGAAGAAAATAGATGATTAATTAACGATTAAAAAACCATTAATTAATAGATAAAAATTAGTGTTTTTAATGTAAAGTCACAAGACTGTCCATTTTAGGGGTCTACATTTGCCCCTCTTTGATGCAATGGGGCTTGTCGCAGTGTGTTAAAGATTCTCTATTTTGATCTTGTCCTAGCTTGCATTGATGATAGTAGGTGTATTTATGCCCCCTCAACAAATTTAAACAAAAAATCATGACCTGACCGTTAATTTGTTGAAACTGCAAATTGGTAATCTGGGTATCTATCTGATCTTGAAATTTGTTGATTATGCTCCTGATATTGACTGTTAAATATTTCGGGGTGCAGGACGATAAAATTAAAGGTCCTAGAAGAATCAGGGTTTTTTTGAGCCCTTATAAATAGCATGGAGATCCATTCATTTGTCACTTTGCACTCTTTGAGCTCTGGATTTTTTGGTGAGTTGTCTTTAGTTTTCTCTGCTTTATGTGTTGTTTTTGAAGTATGGTAGGCATTCCTGGAGTCATGCATGTGTCTAATTAGGTCTTAAATTTTTGTCATCCAGCTGGTGCAGGACGTTCGGTGAGTTTTTCTATCCCCTTGTCATTAATGCATGCATTTATTGCTTTTAGAAAAAGTAGCTTTTTTGAAATTTTGCATATGTTGCCACAATAAGATGCGAGTTTACCACAATTGTGGTTTAGGTGTCGCAAATTGCTGATTGCGTGCCGCAAATAGTGTAAAAGTGCCACATTTATTTAAGGAATGTTTTAATTTCTCGATTTGTACTATTTAGTTTTCATTTGTACCTATCTAAACTTCTGCTTTATGGCCTGATACTGATGATTTGCTTTTTTGTTGTCTTTTTGTACTTTGGGACTATTATGCATTATTGGGAGTCAAGACCTGCCAGGTTAGTATACCTATTCCAGTTATCTAAGGTTGAGAGGGCTGCTTTGACATAGATAGGTTTGTATGGGATTTTCTACATGCCCGAGATCATGACCAATAGGTGTTTGATCTCGGCTCTCTTAGAGAGATGACATAGTGATACTTGCACCTTTAGCTTATCGACTAGAGAGTAAACAATCACTTTGGAGGATGTGTGCCGCATCCTTTAGATTCCCATCGAGGGCACCCTTGTAGAGTATGACCAAGGCCTTGGTATTATTTCTTTGTTCGAGCTATCTGGACTGCCCGAGGATTAGCTAGGCATGTTTGATCCATATAATACCCCGTGGTCCAGATTTGGCATGGGATTAGACCATCTGACTACTTTGTTAGGTAGTTTGATTTGTGGGATCTTGTACCCCGATTGTCACCACTAGTTTCTCTGTTGGGTTCAATTTTGTTCTTAAGGGTATGGTGAGAGACCATACCTTATTCCTTGGTTCTGTGCATGGTGGCCCATATGTATTTTCAAATTTTCTATGCGGTTTACCTTGGAGGTAAGTCTCTTGGTTGCGGAGTGACTCTCCTATAGATCTGGGTATGGGATCATATTGCAGTGTGTAGGCCCATAGGTGCTCATGATCTTCCCCTATGGAGACCATACATTTTTATGTATGACGGTGCTATTGTGCAGTCCCATATGGGACTTCTGATGTTCTAGCAACAACAACTTGATATGATTTTGTACTTCATCTAGAGACCTTATGTTAGCTCTTTTTCTTGTGGAATCAATTACAATGGCAATAAATGCCAGACTCTCCTATACCCAAGTTGGATTCTCATAGGGAAAAGGCTAATTAACAAGGATAAGAAATCCTTCTACACTTTGGGCTCCACATACCCGGGTGGGTGCACCTTTGACAGAATATTATCTTTCAACAGTTTTTTAGTAGTGGATTAAGGACTAGTGATCTTTCTTCTTTTTATGCCATTTAGGCCTAGGAAGGCTAACCTATTGATTCACTCTTCAAGAAATCACTAAGATGAATTGTACTGAATACAATTAATTAGACATGTATTCAAAATAACAAAAGTATATAGATTGATTAAATTTGAATTGATGATAACAACCACTTGTCAGCATTCTGACCAGTGCCTAATCATGGGTGATAGAGTCAAAATAGAGCATACATATATTAAAGATAATTAATGGAAATAATAATGAACCCTAGATAGAATTCCTTACAAAATATCCTCTCATCCTCACACCCCTGTATCAAATCCATGCATAAATACTAACCCTCTGTAGTTATTTGCAAGATTTAAAACTTTCCTTGAAAGCAACTTATAGACAAGATATAACTACTTTATAACCAGTATACTCAAAATGCCTTACAAATTAAACATACAAGAATTAATAGCAAATTCAAGAAGACATCATTGATATCAAAATGAAGATTCCATAGTATTTTATTAATGTAAATTCAATATCAGTACATTCAAAAGACTCAAAAACTAACATTCAGACACAATTCAGTAATCTGCCTTGTATTCTTATTTTTACCATCCTTATTACAATACTAGAATTTGATACTTATAGACAGCCAAAGTCGTCTTGGAATCATTTTTGAAAATAAGGATGCAACAAGCTACGAATGACTTAGACCAAATTAAAAAATACAGTTCCAAGAAGAGACAAAATTTCAGGCAGATGGGAGTAACAAATTTTGCCATTAGCCACGTAATCTTTTGTCCTATCACCGCCTGAATGCTTGAAGTTGCTCTAAGGTGGCTAGGTCTTTGTCATCTAGAAATTGTTCTCTTGTTGGTGTAGAGGCCCCAATATTTGATTTGTTCAAACTGCTCAACCTCTTTGGTGTTAGCTATCCCCTTTATGTTTATTGTATCATGCTACCAGGGTGACTATTCCATACTTGCTAACCCATGTGGTGACCACCTCATCACTTGGCCAACTGAAGCTAAGGAACTCATCTTTCTAGCTGTTGAACTCTTCCCAGTCACCGTTAGCCTTCTCAACTTCTGCCTCCCAGGATTCAAAGAATTCTTTGGCTTTGCTTAAGATATCAAGAGTCAACACAAACTAGCCAGTATTTGCCAATGTAATAATACTTTTCCTACTAGTCAGTGCTTCATTCAATCGTATTAGCCATAAGGCTTCACTCTTTATGTTCCCATCTTCTTTGAACATATTGGGATATATATCATATCTATCCCTGGAAAACTCTTCTCTCAGAATTGTGACCCTTTTGATGATCATGTTCTTCTTGATGTCCAAATTAACCATTAGTTTGACACATTTATGGGTCCTTATCAGGATAATATCAATGTTATTTTTTTCCTTTGAGAGAGAGTAAAAGGATTTGACATGGGATGCCTTTGCTTTCAAATGATTCACTATCAGATCCCACTGCTTCTTTTCATCCTCATGTTTGCTGGTGATGCTTGCAATCTTCTTTCCCAGTAAATAGAGGTTAGAAAGGTTAACCTCAATGGAACACCTTTTGAGGTTGGAAAATATCTGATCTAAACATTTTTTATTTACCAATTCCTCAGCCTCTTTGTATGCTGGGGAATCTTCAAGATCCCTTTTACCCTCTTCTTCTAGCCTTGTTCTTTCACTGATCAACCTGTTCTTCTCAACCTCTAATTCAGGTCTTTAGCATCAATGGCTTCTTCGGTAGTAGGAATTAAAGGTGCAGGGGATGGGGGATATGTTACAAATGGACTAGAGGAGGAGGGCTGATGAGGTTCCTGAGCAATTACCCCTTGGGGCACAAATTGGATATTTTGTTTACCCTCTAGCTCTGCTATTCTGTTATCTTTCATCAAAGTTTTAACCTTTTCCTCATTATAAGATTTAAGTACAAATTCATATCTCTCATTCAAGCTAGCATAAGCCTCCTTTGCTCTCTTAGCTACCTTCATGCTCAAATTGGCTATTTGAACAATAAGGTTTGCAACTTCAGTACCTAAAGTGTCAACAACCCTCTTCACAATTAGACTGCCTGAATCTTCAACCTCATCATCTTCCTTTATTCTCCTCTTGTCCATTTTCTTTAATGACCAGATTGCCAGAGCTGCATGATCTTCACTAAACTGGGCACCAATTGATGTCCCAAAAGTGCTCATAGGTTTAGCTTGCTTTCTTAATACATCAAAGATCACTACATCTGCTAGATCCCATTGTGGCAATATGAGAACTCCCTGCCTTTTAACCATTTGTGTGCCCTCTACAGGGGTAATATTATCAAAATTTGATATCATTTCCTTCTTAACTTCTTTCTCTACATCCTCCTTGGCAGAGTTGGGTTGAGCTTCTAGCATCTTTTGGCACTTGTGATTGTATTCATCAATATGGCACCTCCATAGAAATTGAATGAAAGCCCTGGTTTTGATGAAATTGTCATCAGACAAGAATTCATCACTAGCCTTTTTGGTTAGAGGATATAACTCCTTACCAGCAAACTTTGCTACTGTGAGGTTAGTTGCTGTATGTCTAGGTGCCTATGGTATCCCTTTTTTCAGCTCTTGAGGGGTAACAACTACTTCACCAGCATTCCTCAATTGTACTAGTTGTTCAGAATTGGCCTGATCATCATATTGCATGTGGGATTGGGAAGGAGAGTATAATTCACTCTCATGTTCTTTGGTTTCCACCCTTTGCCTTTTGGGAGAGGGCACCTCTTGAACACATATATCTGATGGTTTCTTTCCCTTATGCTGAAGAGGCTAGTCAGCTTTGGGAGCAATAGTAGTGTATCCTTTCCTTTTATATACTACATAATTCCCTGGTGGGACTATTCTGCTTTGTGGAAATGTATTCCGGACAAAAAGAGCCCTTTCTGGATCATTTTCAACTACTCTCTGCCTCTTCTCATTTAGGGTTTGCATTATTCCCTGAAAAATATTCATTAGGGAATCAATTTTGTAAGACCATGCGAAAAAATCCTTTAAAGGATCATAATTCTTATAAAAATTTCATACAAAGTCCAAAGACTTCTTATACGCCATCCATTTCTCTTTCCTGATTTCCTGAACATCAAGGTTAAAAATATTTCTGATGATATCCTTTGGATAATTCAATTGATGTTCTAACATCACTTATTTAGTCATCTTCCTAAATATACCCAAAATAAAATATTCATTTCCTACACATCTGGACACTGAAGTGACTAAATGATAGTGCTCAAAATACTTATCAAACTGTGTCCACCCACCTTTGGTTATGATGAAGTGATGGGCTTTGGTGAGGGTAGGAAAGATACTTCCCTTCATCTTTCTAGTCAAGACTTCTTCTTGTAGCCGGCCCAATTGCCTTATAATTTTTGCTACTCCAATTTTGAGTGGGACTCTATAGGGAAACACATAAGGAATTCCTCTAAAACCATAAACCCTAATTACTGTAGAAAAAGGGTACAAAATTAAATCTCCCCAATTGTGAGCAATTTTTAACTCTAGGGCATATTCCATAGGCCTTAAAAGCCTCATCATTTCATTGTGAACCCTAGAATTCTGGTTACTCATCAATGACTTGAGTCTAGTTGCAAAGACCTTATAAAAATACACATAACTAGCATTCTTCCTGTCCGATGAAAAATCTGTACTCCACATTTGAATAGGCAATTCTTTACCATCTTGGAATTTATCCAGTTCCATTTCTTCCTCAAAGAACTCTGCACTCTTGAACAAGAACATATGCATCATGAGGGAATACCAACCCATTGGTGTCTATATGTTTCCATCTTGAATTCCCGACAGACCCTCATGCATCTCTTGAGCAATATAAGATGCAAAATCAAATAGTACTGACAAGTGGGGATGCAGAATTTTAACAACCATCAACATTATATGGACAAGCATTGCCACCTCTTCATCTATCCCCAAAACATTGCACATAGCACTGTACATCTTTCTAGCCTTGCCATTAAAAATATCCAACTCAAAAGGTTCCAGGGTTCTATGCCCTACCACAACCAAGTTCCCTATTTTGTTGACATACCCCGTCACTACTTTACCCCTATAATAATCTCTTAGGTTCTGATATGCTTCTTTAAAGTACTCAAGATCAATATCATCCATATGTTGAGAGGTGTCAGTTAGCTTGAAAATCCTTCTCATTTCATCAGCTGATATAGTCAATAGTATATTTCCCTGTGTATTCCTAACAAACCTAGCCACCTTATCATAAGTGTTTGTAATCAAGGTGAAAAAATCAGTTTCCATGAACACACTAGGTGCTATTAGTTTTCCCACATCTAATTCCCAAATATTATAGTCTGGGGAAGGGGCATTCCTATAGCTATAGGCCGTTTTGAACAAAGTGAGGCCATCAAAACTAGTATTGGCATCTATCACCCATCTACCAGAATTGTATAACCCTTCTCCAATTTTGAACCGGGGATGTGGTGGAACTACCCTTTTAATTTGTGTAGCATCCCCTAAGGATAGTGGTAATTGTTGCAACAAATCTTCCCTAACATTTCTCTTTTGGTAATCAACCTCTCCACAAACTTCAACTCTAGGGGCCATTCTAAGGTTTTATCTCTCGATACTAGACTTAGATTCTGAAACAAAGCACTAAAACCTTTCTAAACTGCAAATTCCACCACAATTTGAATGCTAGTGAATCAGTAAGCTTACCTGTTTACACAGAAGTCACGTGAAGCCAAGTTTCTCTGCAATCCCATTTTTGCTCGAATGATTTTGATGAATCATTGTGACTGCAAGTCAACTTAATCAATTCTACGACCTCAATCAAACCAATCTTTCAAATTAAATTCAACTGGCGTTGTCACATGTTCTATAATTAATTCACAGGCTTCAATTTCATAGCTTAACGACTCTCTGCAACATATTTTACCAACTTTGAATTTGAGCCGTTGATTCTGGACATCGTTCTCTGCATCTGACAGCTATCTTATTTTCCCAAAAACAACTATCCACTAAGGACACGTGTCACCATTGCTTAATCGCTTACTCGATAGATGTCAAGCACTTTCCCTTTAAGTGATTAAGCGAGCCATCAGATTTAAAACAACTTAACTGTGGTTTAACTCTTGCCAGCTTTGAATTTCTGAACCCACCAGCTACTAGATGTCATCACCGTTTAATGGCTTTCTCATTAGATGTCGAGCATCTTGGGTATAAGCCATTAAGCCGATCGTCCAATATTTTTCAGCTTTAACACCTTTTATACTTTTCTGTGATTGGACCCACATTCTTTCCTGGACAGGTGTCACCTCAGCTTACACGCTTTCCTGTTAGATACTGTGCACTTTTCCTTTAAGCCATTAAGCGGGCCGTTTGATATTTCCAAACTTACCCACTATTTAACAGAGCACCTCTAGGACTATTTAGCCCCACCAAAGACATGTGTCAGCTCTTCTTAATCTCTTAGTTGATAGATGTCGTGCATGTTCTGATTAAGCCATTAAGCCAACCGTCAGATATGAAACAACTTAACTAAAGTTTAAGCTTTTTCCACCTCTAAATGTTCGGGTCCACCAGCTACCAGATGTCATCACCGCTTAATGGCTTTCTTATTAGATGTTGAGCATCTTGGGGATAAGCCATTAAGATGACCGTTAGATCAAAAGTGACTTTCTTACTACATAAGGTGACTTAAGTGACCAAAAAAGTAATGTGAAAATAGAATCGGCTAGGACAATTAGGGTTTTTAGTCATATTCCACTATTTTCAACTAGGTTAAGGGTTTGAACAAACTTTGTAGAGGTATAAGGACAATCTTGATCTTTATTTTGAAGCCTTAGACACTACTAATGACAAGGGACCCTAGGAAAATTGTGAGGCACAATCTAAATAGGAAATAGCACCAATAGTGGCTCTCTCTGAGGATGTTTAAACGCTAAGTTATAACAAGAACCACAGATCTCTGGGGAAGTAGACCATAAACCAGACCAACCTAAAACTGGAAACAAACACACAACATAAAGGAAACACACCTATACATATAATACATACTACTGTGCATGGAGAAGAAAATTCAATTAAATAATTTTTTTAGGAATTGTCCATGCACTGGCAATTCCTATTCTTCATCATCTAGATTCTTGAGGAAATAAGAATCTTTTCCAAAGATTCAAGATATAAAAAAAGGTCCAATCCATAGTGATTCAAATTTCTTGTGTTTACCTTTCTCTTTAGCCCTAATATTCCACTGTAATACAAAATCACCAGGTAGAAACTTTCTCTCATCTGCCCATCTGTCCAAAAGGTATTTCATTTTTTGCTATAATTTGATATTTTCTCTCTGGATTTCTCTCCTTATTTCATCCAATTCTACCAACTGAACCGTCCTTTCTTCCATGGGTTCAGAAATTTCTATTTCTTCATCTTGGATAAATTTGTAAATTGGGACCAAATTGCTGATAGGAATTCTTGACTGAACACCATAAACCAATTCAAAAGGAGACTTTCCAGTGGCCTTCTTGACAGTAATCCTATCAGCCCAAAGAGCAAGTTTCAGTTTAACATGCCAAGCTCTCTTATTTCTCTCCAAGGCCTTTTTTAAGATTTGCAAGATACTTTTATTACTGGATTCTTCTTGACCATTAGCTTGAGGGTGGTATGGGGATGAATAGGACATAACAATTCCCATATCAGAGCAAAATTCAGTGAATTCTTCAGATCTAAAACACATGGCATTATCCATTATCAATTTAAGGGGGACACCAAATCTTGTAAGTATATTATCCATCAAAAAATCAATAACCATAGTACTTGTTTCCTTTCTGGTTGGGGTTGCTTCTACTCATTTTGTGAAATAATTAGTTGCTAGCAAAATCCAGCCATGGCCTCCACTTGATTTTTCATTAAATTCTCCTATAAAGTCCATTCCCCACATAACAAAGGGAGCCTCTGCTACTACTAGGTTTAATAAAAATGCCCCTGAATATTTCATCTTGTTTGAAAATCTCTAGCATGGCTCACATTTCCTGACAAAAGTTTGAGCATCTTGAAAAATGCAAGGCCAATAATATCCAGACCTCAAAATTTTATGGCCTATTGTTCTAGCAGAATAATGTCCTCCACACATTCCAGCATGCATTTCTTTCAATACCTTTTTTGACTGACCTTTTTCAAGACATAATAACAAGATCCCATCTCTATTTTTCCAGAACAAATCACCTTGCAACAAAACATACTTTTGTGATTGCAACTTCAAACTCCTCCTTTGGTTATCATTCAAGTTATTTGGATATTTAACATTTTTCAAAAAATAAACAATATTGGTATACCAGGGTTGCATCTCAATACTTGTCAAGCCATTTTCTTTTACACCAACACTGTTTACTTGGACCAAATCCAAATTTTCTTCTGTCATCAACTTAGCCAACCCTAATCCCCTCACCAACTTAGTGATATGGATTTCTATGTCAAACTCTTGGACTTTGTTTATCCATTTACATCTCTTTCCTGTTACTTTATTTTGAACAAAGATGTCTTTGACATTAGCATGGGGGACATAGGCTTTTACTTTTGCACACACCAAATAAGGCCTTAAAGCCTTGACTTCCTTCACCAAAGCATAAGCTTGTTTTTCTATCATCTGATAATTTAATTCAGTTGATTGCAATGACTTACTAAAAAATGCAACGGGGTGCTCAAATCCTTCACTATCCTTCTGTAATAAGACTACTGCAATAGTATGAAATGAGGCAAAATTAAACAAAGAAAAGGGCATAGTGTAATCAGGGGATACAAGGACTGGTGCTTCTTGAATAGATTGTTTTATCCTTTCAAAGGCTAACTGACCTTCTAAGCCCCATTCAAACTTCACATTTTTGTTTAGCAATTTGACAATAGGTTTAACCAGTTTTGCAAAGTTGGCAATAAATCTCCTAACAAAGTTAATCTACCCTAGAAATGATTGTATACCTTTTAGGTCTTGGGAGAAAGTACCTTTTGGATGGCTTCAACCCTTTCAGGATCTATCCTCACCCCTTCCTTTGACATTATACGTCCCAAAAGTTTCCCCTCAGTAACAACAAAGTGACTCTTTTTTGGGCTCAGAGACACCCCATATTCTAGTGCTTTTACCATGACCTTTTCCAAGTGATTGCAATGATCCTCTACCCTTTTTGAGAAAGTTGTTAAATCATCTTGATACACCACCATCAGAATATTTATGAGGTCTCTAAAGGCTACATCCATAGCTCTTTGAAAAGTTGCACCAACATTTTTTAGCCCAAATGGCATATGAGCATACACATAGGTGCCCCAAGGGGTGATAAATGCTATTTTGAATTGTTCCCATTCTTTAACTAGCACTTGATTATACCCTGAGAATCCATCCATCATAGATAACAAATCAAATCTAGTGAATTTATGCAACATAGCCTCCATGTTAGGTAGTCCATAATTGTCTTTCAATGAGGCTACATTTAAATTTCTGAAATCAACACACAACCTTATCTCCCCATTTTTGTTTCTTACAAGGACTAAGTTAGAGACCTAAGATGAATGTCTAATAGGCTTGATTATGCCTGCATCCCTTAGCTTCATTAGTTCTGTCTGCATCTTGGTATCCAGTAATGGATTGATTGGCCTTTGTTTTTGTCTGAATGGTTTAGTGCCTTCTTTTAAAGGGACATCATGTTGAAATAGGCTTTCAAATCATCATAGGACCAGGAAAAAACATGTTTGTACCTTTTCAACAACTTTATCAAATTTTGTCTCACATTGCTGTCCAATTTTTTGCCAATGTAAACTAATTGGGGAGATGTTTCAGATCCCAAATTAATTTCCTCTAAGTCTTCCACTCTAGCATTGGACTTATGAGTCATATAGTTGTCATTAATGCTGAACATGCCTTCTAATTCAACCAACCCCTTGGGAATGTGATTAGTATTCAATTGGATGACTTCCTAATCAAAAATATATTCCTTATTGTCCACAATTGACACTAGAGATTCGCAATCAATCTTTTGACCATCATATTGATCCATACATTGGATAAACTTGAGGATATCATCATCATCATCAAAAACTTGCCAATTATGAATATTGTCAGGAATTGCTAGCCTACTTTTCATTTCAACCACTGAAATGCCAGTAAGAGTAGCATCATTATTTTTTAGGGTAACTCTTGCCAAGAAATCTGCCATTATATTATTTGATCTTTCTACCCATAATATTTTGAAAGCATCAAAGAATTCCATCCCTATCCCAGAAAACATATTTATACAATTTTAATCTATCATCTTTAGCAACATAGTGTCCCCTAATCTGAGATATAATTAACTTGGAATCTCCATGGGCTTTTAAACATTTAATACCCTGCTTGATGGCAATATCCATTCCCAAGATTAAAGCCTCATATTCGGTAGTATTGTTTGTGCATTGAAAAGTTAACATGAATGAATATTTGAAAGTGATACCTGATGGGGATATCAACAAGACTCTAGCCCCAGATCCTTCTTTTGAACATCCTCCATCAAAATACATTTGCCAAAGTCCATTTTGTTGCACCAACAATTCATCCACAATTGGGTCAGTGTTCTTTAGCTGTGGCTTAACTTCTTCAACCATAAAATTTTCCATATCAACATTCACACAACAATTTAATTGATCAAGTAAGACCACTTCAACCATAACAGATGACCGAGGTTCTCTATACAATTTGACCTCATTCTCATTTACAAGGATAGTTGCATAAGATAAATCCAACTGCATCTTTCCTCCTACTGCTGTTGCCCATTGCCTTGATAAAAGGATACCATAATATGGTTTAGTATCCACTACCACTATGTCCATTCTATAAGTTGCTTCAGGGAAAGCAACAATTTTCACTTCAATATTATTCAATGTTCCTACCATAGGAACTTCCCTGTTATCCATGGCATAGCAGTTCCCAGCAAATGTAGTAACCCGGAGGCCTAATTCTTTCATCACATGATAGGACATCACATTTGCTGCTGCTCCAGAATCAGTCATGCAGTTTTTTACCAAGAAATTATTTACCATTAAGGTGACATAGAATGTATCAATAGACAATGGTTCTTGGGTTATTATATTTCCAATACAAATGTTATAAAATTCCTTTCTCTTTCCTTTTCCTTTCACTAATGGACAATCTTCTTTATCACTATTTAGTGTCAAAGGTATCTCCTCATGATTAAGGACATATACATCATCTATTCCTTTTAATAATGCTAGAGCAACTTCCTTATGCTCTTTTATTTTCAACATTTCCATAAGTGGGACTGAGAC
>MU228067.1:495693-508596 GCA_018584345.1 Thuja plicata | reverse complement strand
TCATAAATTTGGTCACGAGATAAATGACCGGCAATAAACTACCAGTGGTCACGTGACCAAATTTGGTCATTTATCTATAATTTTTGGTAGTTTATTTGGTCATATATTGCTATTTTTGTACTAGTGAACTTAACTGAAGTTTAAGCTTTGGCCACCTCTAAATGTCTGGGTCCACCAACTACCAGATTTTATCACTACTTAATGGCTTGCTCGTTAGATGTTGAGCATCTTGGGTATAAGCCATTAAGCCGATCCTTAGATCAAAAGTGACTTACTTACTGCATAAGGTAATGACGTAAAAGGGATTTTTATTGGTGAGACTTAGGAATTAATAAAGTGGTTAGGATGACATAGTATTTTTGCAAAAAGCAACCCATTCAACATGAAAACATGACTTAAGGTGACTTAAGTGATCGAAAAAGTAAAATGAAAATAGAATCGACCAAGACAATTAGGGTTTTTAGTCATATTCCACCATTTTCAACTAGGTTAGTGGTTTGAACAAACTTTGCAAAGGTATAAGGACAATTTTGATCTTGATTTCAAAGCCTTAGACACTAATAATGACAAGGGACCCTAGGAAAATTGCAAGGCACAATCTAAACAGGAAATATCACCAACACCTTACATGGATTTTCCCATGTGGGATGGGAGGATGTACATATTCCCTTTTATTGATAGAGGATGTTCTTGATTGGGCATGTTAGCTAATGCGTTCACATGATTGATTTCCATAATACTAACAGGGTGTTGCAGTAGTTCCGCGAGAGATAGAATCTCTCTGATTCATATGATTATTTTTCTCAGCAATTGAGGGATATTACTTTGTGGGGTGCTTTCATCCCTCTAGATGCTACAAGGACAGAGTTCATGGGTCTTCTTCCTATTACATGGACTTGGTGATCAACCAATGTTGATGTTGGTATGTGTTTTGATTTTTTTTCCCCTTCTTGATGGTATCTCTCTCTTCTACTTTGTTTCGATGTAACAAGTTTTTGATTTGTCTCTTTACTTATCATCCATATTATACTGATGTGTGAACTGTTGTTCTTGTAGGAACTACACCGCATTATGATACATGGTGGCAGCTGGCTCATCCTGATCCATTGAATGATGTGTCTCGCCTTGTTGTTGGGGCTATCATTAGGAGGCAACGTCAGAGGTGAGGTGGAGGGAGAGATGAAGGTAGGGGTGGAGGTCATGATGGTGGTTGGGATGGAGGTCAGGGTAGGGATGGATGCTGGGATGGTGGTCAGGGGAGAGATGGATATGATGAAGATGATCTTGGGAATGAAAGTTATGGTGTTAGGGTGAGGACCAGGGGTGGACATAGTAGTGGGATTAAGGTTGGGTTGGGTGCCATCCTTGAGGAGGAGGAGGCACCTCAGTTGGTTTTGAGAGTGAATCATCGCACTATTGCTGTGTTGGTAGAGAGATCAAAGCATAAAGTAGTGGTGGAGGATGTAGATGTAGATATTGTTGACATAGATGTTGAGGCATTGGGATCTAGCTCATCTACTAGGAGCAGTAGTACTGGTAGCAGTACTAGTGGTAGTGAGAGTAGTGAGGACTCATGGGTTATTCGAGGTAGAGGATATGAGGGTTTGGGGGATAGAGGTGAGGAGGGGAATGTGGTTTTAGCCAGGGGTAGAATGGACGTTGATCCATCAGAGATGGAGAGACTCACACAATAGGTTTTTGATCTTTAGGAGAGGTTGGCTTCCTTTGATGCACGGTCTACGATATTAGAGAGTAGGGTCACATCGTTTGAGGCTAGGGCTACTACAGAGGAGGCTAGGGATACTAGTGTAGAGGAGAGAGAGAGAAAGGCTCAGGTAGATGTGAGAGCCTACTTGGATAGTGTAAAGGACCTTTCTTTGAGGGATTCTCATGATCAGCTTTGGAGATCAGGTCAGGAGGCTTGGAGAGAGATCAAGTACTGGCACCGTCACTATGAGGCAGTTGTTGCTATAGCTCAGTGGGTGCCTAGTTTCATATCTTCACAGAGGTCTTAGAGTAGTGGCATTGGAGCTCCTAGTTCACAAGAAAGGCCTACATCTGATATGCCACCCCTCATGCACCTAGTGGTGAGGGTGGTGGCAATTCATGTTGAATTTGTTCATCTTTCTCATTTTGTATCATGATGTGCCATTTTAGTAGTGATATATCACTAATTTATCTCATATTGTATCGATTATGTATCTTGACATACTGATATTTATGACATTTGTATTGATCACCCTCTTTTGTTCTGACTTGTAACCAAATATTGTACTCAGATATTGAGATATATATTTGATGCAACTATCAGTCTATATAATGTACATTAATGTACTTTCTATATGTATGGTTCTATATGATGTAATGCAATGTGATTCTATTATGCAGATTCTTAGATGTATGATTTACTTTCCTATGAGACTGACATGTGTATGTAGGATGGTGCTTTTGAAATGTATGTTTATATGAGATGTTTATGGATGCATTTGGTTATGGTTACTATGTATGGAAAATATTGTGTTTATCTTTTGTTTTATGATGCACATAAATAGATGGATACAATCTACTATGCACAAAATATCTGAGTAATGCATGTGTTAGTTAAAAGAAAGTCAAATGACATTGATTCTCTGGGACGGATTGATAGATATGAATTGATATAAAGGATGGTTGATGATTGATAGATATGAATTGATAGAATAGATGGGTAACCCAAGTCACTGCCATGTTTCCAATTTTGTTCATCATTGCATATTTTTTATGAAATTCTGAAGAGCATCCAATGCACCCAAATATTGCTCATCTGGATACCACTATGACCTCTTGATAATTGGAAGGAGTAGAGAGATTGAATAAAAAGAGAACCAAGTGCACCCAGATATTGACCATCTTGATACAACTATGATCTTTGATTTTGAAAATAAAGAGAGCCAAAACCACTTAGATATTGACTATCTGGATACCACTTTTCTCTCTGAACAATCCAAAAAGGAAATAAAACCAAGATAGAATTCCAATGCACCCAGATCTCAGACCATCTGGATACCGCTATGAACTCTCAATTTTGAAAAGAAAGGAAAAAAACCAAGATAGAAATCCAATGCACCCAGATCTCAGAGTATTTGGATACTACTATTATTATGTTGGTAATAGAAAAGCAGATAACAGAAAAGGAATTTCCAATTCTTTCCCAGGGTTAAGCTCTGATTGTGGAACAATGTGGTTGCTAGATAAGTGACAATGCCTACCACATTTGTCTTAAATCATCATTTCCCCAGAATCAAAATGAAACATTCCACAAACAACAATCAAAGAAAATAAGGTCATGATCTATCATAGCTACTCTCTTCACTTGTTGGATCCTAGAGTAAGAACATAACTACAAAAGATAGACTAACATTTGAATGATGAATGACCTAGTCAACAGTTTATGTGTTCCTTGATTTAGCTTGATTCTCTTGATTGGCTTGATTCCCTGATGCTTGATTATGTCTAGTTTCAGTAATAGATGACGCATATAAGACTGATTTGTCTAGTTTGAGCATATCCATCATTGTGTAAGAATATTGATTTGATTGATTGATTGAATTGATCATTTTGGATAGTGGATCAAGTTGTGTTAGATGGGCCCAATGATAATTCAAAAAGCTCATGGTTTTGACATTTGATTGATTTGGCTTGATCACCCTTTGCTTTGTTGATAGATTGGATAGCTGATAAAGCTATGTCATATGGGCCCAATACTGATTCACAAAGCTCATGATTGACATTGATTGATTTGGCTTGATCTCCCTTTTTCCTTTGTTGATAACTGAGATGGTTTTATTGCTTTGAGAGTTGGAAATTTTTTTTTTTGATTTTTTTATGAAGATTGATTTTTTTTCAGGACATTTTGATCTTTTTAAGGATTTTTTGAAGACTTTTTAGATTTTTAGGAATTTTAAAATTTCCCCCTAATCTAGTGGACTAGTACTAACCATGGATAAGTGTTGGTGCTCAGAGGGGATTGTGCTTATAGAAATAGCTTGGGTAATCAGTCTTGCATGCAAAGTTTGCTCAAGCTTTTCTCTTTGTTATTGATGGTGAAGCTAGATTTGAACACTTGGTGCCTGTTTGCTAGGTTTTTACCAAGGTACCTACTCAATAGTGCCTATTTAACAGGTTTTCACTGAAAGAGTGTTTCTTTTTCTCTTTACTTTTTTTTTCTTTCTTTTTGATTTTTTTAATTTTTTTGTTGTCGCCAAGGTGCCTGTTTGCCAGGTTTTCACCAAGGTAACCTTTTGTATCTTTTAATTTTTTTGGTATTTTCTGGATATGTAGATAGGTGCCTTAACCATTGAGACCTTAAGAATAGAACCTCTTGAGGTGCATGCTATTTATGTATCCTAGGAGTTGTTCTCCTTCTGCTATTTCTTGTTGGTATACCCCACTATTGCTAGATGTGACAATGACATAAGGTCCTAGCCAATTAGGCTCAAAATTTCCCCATTTCACTTTCTCTACTTGGTTCTTTTGATTCTCCTTAAGGACCAAGTCTCCTACCTTAAAGGTTCATGGCCTCACCTTCTTGTGATAGTTCCATCTAATAGTTCCAATTCGCTAAGCCTTGCTACTCTGTAGTCTTCATCTTAAATGAGGTTCTTTAATGATATTCTCATGGCTGGTATTTCCACTTTGAGGGGTAGGACCACCTCTTATCCATATAATTGTGAGAAAGGAGTGGCTCCTTTAGGTGTTCTCACACTATTTCTGTATGCACATAATCTGGGAGTGAGCAATAAATGCCACTCTCACCCTGATTCATTAATTATTTTTTTCAAGATTTTCAATATGGTATTGTTTGTTGCTTCAGCTTGGTCATTCCCTTGTGGATAATAGAATTAAGAGAAACCTTGTTTGATTTGGAACTGTTCACAAAGATCTTCAACATATTTGTTTTGGAATGGTGTACCATGATCTGTCAGGATGGTTTGAGGAATTCCATACCAATAGATGATGTTGTTGAGTTTGAAAATTGAGATCTGCTTTCCAGTGATGTAGGTGAGAGGAATTGTCTCCACCCATTTTGTGAAATACTTTGTTGCTATTATGATGTACTTATATACATTATATGAGGATGGTGTAATCTTTCCCACTAGGTCAAATCCCCACATAGAAAATGGCCAGGGTGAAGTGATAGGATTGAGTTCTTAAGTTGGTGCATGGATGAGGTCTCCATGAATCTGACATTTCCTACACATTTGCACATACTTTTTTTCATCTGTCTCTAGTGTGGGCCAGTAGTCTTCCATGCAGATGATCTTTTTCACTAAGTTATTGCCACCTACATGGGTTCCAAAAATTCCTTCATGTACCTTGTATAAAGCTCTCTGGGATTCTGTGGACGTTAGACATTGTAATAGCATTCCATCTAGACTTCTTCTATATAGAGTAGTTGCGACAAGGGTGTACCTAGAGGTTTGATGAATGAGTGACTTCTTTCGGTTCCTAGATAAGTCAAGAGGTAAGACACTACTTTGGAGGTAATTATACATGTCATGGTACCATGGGGTTTTAGGACCAACAAGCACATGCACTGATTCTATGATTGGTGCTTGATGTGATGGCATCATGAGTTGCTCCTCCAGAAACTGGAATCTGGTTTCATTGCCTGGAATATCGATCAAGGATGATATGGTAGCCATCACACCTGTAGCTTTATTTTGAGCTCTTGGTACTTTCTTGAAGGTGATGAAATTGAACTTAGTGCACAACCTATCCATCTGCTCTTTGTATAGTATTAGCTTCTCATATTTTGTCATATAGTCATTGTTTACTTGGCTAATGACCAACTGTGAATATCCATAGACTTTGAGGTTCTTGATTCACCATTGTATTGATGTCTTTACTCCAATGACTAGAGCTTCGTACTCAGCTATGTTATTTGTGCATGGAAAGTTGAGTCTAAAGGATTCAGGGATCACATCACTATTTGGAGTGATGAGTACTATCCCTGCTCCTGATGACATGTAACTGATTGAATGTTTGATAATGTTAAGTTGAAGATAATGCAAGACATTAAATTAGTTAATGTACTATATTTTCATTGATGTAAACTTGATATCATCTGTACGGTCATGTACATAATGCCAAAGACTTCAGAGAACCAAAGGAACCAAAGTTATGCTTTCAGCAATGCATAAAATTCAAGTATTGATTAAGTGACAAACAACACTGATGGAGTGCACACCATCAAATAGAGCAAAGAAGAATAGTCATAGTGATACTTGACAATTAGAAGCATAGTGTTTCCTGATGAAGAAAAACCACAGAATGCCCAACGAGCAAAGTCAGAAGGTTGCCTAACGAGCTAATGACTCAAAGTACCCGACGACCAAAGATATAGAGTTGCCCGACGAGTAAAATTCCAATGATGCCTGACAGATGGAGATGAAAAAGCTAAATAGAGCCTCAAAAATTGATCAGTCAATTGTCATCAATGACTAACTATAGTGGTGACCGACAGAACATAGAGTTCAGAAAATGACAAAATATCTAGCTGGTAGAGTGAAAAATAGACTTAACTGGTTGTCTACTTTTTTTTATTTGACCAAAGATAAGTGATTGGTTTAAAGATGATTTTTATAGTTGGAAAGAAGATATCTATGAGAAAAATTAGGAGTTATGCTTTAAATCTAATTGGCTAGATTGTTTATCATGCCAAGAATCAAGAACCAAGAAACAATGAATATTATGTCTGTATAAGAGACAAGCTTAATTCATTTATGAATGGGATTAAGGGGACTGAATAGAAAGAGGATGCTATAGAGAAACTGATGAAGAAAAAATTCATGCAGTTCTGATAAAACAAGATGAAGGAAGAGCTAAAGAATTCTTGAGACACCGACAAACAGTGAGCACAACATCACAGAGCAGAAAGTGTGGAGCACAAGGATTGAATTGATACATTGGTCAGAGAGGTAATGTACTTAAATAGATCTAAAAATATACAATTCAAGTTGCAATATGAACAGGTCATAGTGTTTTAGTTTAATCATTGAAGCATCAAGTCTCTTAACCGAGCAGAACTTAATAGTCTTCTATATATTGAGGTACATCTCAAGGAGTGCCAAAAAGGTTGATTCATGAAATTAGCATTGGACTTGCCCGATACCTATTGACAGTCTAAGAAGGAGGCTGATTCAAGGATGGTAGCAATAAATTCTTGATACTAAGTTAAAACCTCTATGTATAAAATCCTCTAACAAGGTCACACTTAATAGTGTGTTTGTAACCTTTAACAGGATTGGCTCCTAACAAGGCTCACTTTAGAAGGGTGAAAATTTGGGGTACCAGTCACAGTGGTTTTTTCCTTAACAGGGTTTCCATGTTAAACTCCATGTGTTATGTGTGTATGGTTTATTACTGTGTGTAAGAAAATACACCTTGATGAAATTAAGATTAGAGCAAACAATTCTATGGAAAGATAATACAAAACTAATCTAAAGAATTGAAGCTAAATCTATATCATCTCATGGTTCTCTATCCAATATTTGTTAAGAGAGCCTTCAAGCTTAATCTCTCTCAAGGACAATCCTAGAACAATATATGTATGAAATTCAATGCTCAAATATAGCTAGAATGCTTAAAAAATGCTTAGAAATGCTCCAAGATTATGAAAGAAATTAGCCAATGCTCCTAAACATGATACTAAATGATGATGCAAATGCTAAAAAATCTCTCAAATCTCTCAAATGCTCCTCAATATGCTCTCAATATTTCTCTCAATATGTCTATAATAAGGATGCTTTTGCTCTTGAATTCTTGGATTCCAAACACAAAGGAAATTGCTTGTATTTATAGCATTTTCCCAAGGGTAGGGGGTAGTGTGAATTGATCATGATCAAAGCTTGGTTAAGTCAAAAGCTTTGAGGCATTTTCAAATGGAGGGAAATTTTGTTGATCTCAAAGATATTAGGAATTAAATAATTCAATCTTTTAATTAAATTAGCCATGGAAGGGTGATTGGGTTGGATTTGATCCTATTTGATTTGAACTATACAATTGAAAAATCAATTGCATAATTTGATTAATCCCTTTAGGCTTGAATTTAATTAATTGATTTCATTATTTAATTGATCTTTTAAATTGATTTGAATTTTGTCTATTTGATTTGCATTGATTAAATGTCCATTTGATGATATTTTGAAGCATTTGGCTGAGATTTGTAATTTCGCACGTTTGAGGTACACCTGGTCAATTTTAGGTGTCTACAAATGCCCCTCTTTGAAGTGATGTGCAAAGCGCATTGATTCAAAGAAAGCTTGATTGTCCTGATCATTGAGCTAATACTAATGAGATGATATGAAAACCTAGATATGGAATGTCGATATGAAACCGTGATATGATACTCTGATATGAAACTCCGGTATGAAACCCTGATATGGAATGCCGATATGAAACCCTGATATGAAACTCGATATGGAACCTAGTTGATAAATTTTGAAATTTTAATGCCCCAGATTGAATATGAGACTGATGCATAATCCCTATTTGATGATATGATGATGCCCCCTCAGAAATGGTATCATCATGATCGTAGGTCACAGAGTTGTGATGAAGAAAGTGAATAAGATAGATAAAAGATGATAACATTTTAGATAAATGATGATGTGAATAGATGTTGAAAAAATGCCCCAGTGAGAAGAATAGGCAAATTAGGGTTGACTAGGTCAAAAAATCTCAGAAGATAGGTTAAAATAGCTTAAATAGGTTGAAAAACCTAAAATTACTATTCATTTTCACTTTTCACTATTGAGATTTTGCTCTGATCCTTTGACAATTGATAGCGATGGTGGTCCCAATCCGAGAGCATAGATTCGAGCGAGCATGGAGATATCATAGACCACTTGATTACGGACCTCCGGTGAGTGGTTCGAACCGTTTGAATGCATTTATTGCTTTGAAAAATTGCATTTATTAGATCTTTTACTGCTTTTTAGAATAAATTTTAGCCAAATGCCACATAGGATAGATTAAGTGCCATGTAGGCATGCCAAAAGCCACTTCCATGCTGCGAAGAGCCGCGTACGTGCAATCCTTAGCCGCGTAGGATTTAGGGCTAAAATGCATCCAAAAATAGGGTATATGCCGCCTAAAAAATCCATTTTTTAAAAGACGTGTGTGCTGATTGAAAAGGCCGTGTAGGCTTGCAAAAGGCCACCTAAGAGGTAAAGAGCCAATTTTGAAGATTGAAAGCCACCTAGCTTTAAAATCTGTGGACACTTAGTTGAGTGCCGCCTACTAGAAAGATGAAAATTGAACTTAGTTCAATTGATCGTCTAGATGACTGAAGTAGGTTGCAAGCTAGAAAATGTTCATCCAGAATGTCATGTAGCATTTAGGATGGTAGAAAAGTCATAATGATGAATGTTTGATAGGTCAATCAGGTATGATTAAAAATGATTACAAATTGTCCTTTTGTCTCACAATTTAGAGGTTAGGAGCAATAAGTTGATACGCTCAAGTTAGAGCAAAGATAGATTTAATTTTTTGTGATTGACTTAGAATGGTTCATCAAGAGAAAAACTATCATCATGCACTTTGTTTCAAAATGTAGGAGCATTATCGCAAGTTGCAGGTGTGAGGAGTCATGATGTAGATCTTTGATTTGGTAGATGAGCTAACACCACCAGAGTGGCATACCATTGAGACTTGCGGTCTCAATTTTCTATTAGATCTCCCTCAGTTTTAGCTAAACCAAGGTTTACTGACAGCTATGGCAGAGTGATGGCACTCTGACCATAACACCTTTCACCTACCTCTCGGCGAGATGACAATAATGCCAGAGGATGTATATATACTTTTGAGGATCCTGACTCATGGAGAGCGGGTATATTATGATTCTGTTTATGACAGTAGTGTATGTAGACAGGTGTTTGGAGATAAAACCATAGCAGATGATTGTATCATTTGGGCGTAGTTTGCTTCATTCCCTACCCTACCAACATTATTAGGAGCTGTGATAGGAGGGTTTCTATTGCCAGATAGGTGAGGACATGGTTTTACAGTCAGATAGGGCCAAATTATTGAGAACTTGATTGCACATCCACAAAGGATGGATGGGGGTTCCTGTTTATATCATGATTTGCATGAGATTGTGTATCGGCGCAGTGCAGTGATTTCTGCAGGTGTATTGTTACTATGGTTATGGACATGGGAGCATATCCCTATCACTAGGCCAGTGTCAGTATGGATCCAGGCTCGGGGTTACCCATATGCATTTTTATATGATGGCATGATTGTCCAGCATCGTCTGGGCAAGCTAGATTATTGGAGATGCACGATCAGTGATATTGATCAGGTAGTATGGTGACCATACTTGTAGTGTGAGAGGTGGAGAGAGGATGATGATGAGTTACCATACATGTTTTCACCTTGCTGGATGATAGGTCAGTCCTCTTTGGTGATTGAGAGATTTTGCTTTGGCAGAGTATTACGCCAGTTTGGTCGGATGTAGGACATGACACAGGGTATGGATTTATATGCCAGGGATCAGGTAGAGAGATCAATTTGGGGTGCACAGGTTGACTACCAGTTAGCCTGTCTTTAGATAGATCAGCTGGGATTTAGAGTTTGAGATTTACTACCATAGGTTACTGATGCAGGGATGTTCGCAGAGTATAGAGAGTGGTTTATACAACATCAGTTCATGAGGTTTATAGATCCAATAGAGCCTATCCCATATGTTGATGAGCTTTCTAAGGATGATGGAGATTGAGATGATGGTGACGATGGTGGTAGACCACGTCAGCACAGAATGCAGAGACCTCCTAGAGTGCCACAGGTTTAGAGAGCAGGCCCTCAGATGAGAGGAGGCCATGTGAGAGGCTGAGGTGGTGGCTTCAGATAGATAAGACAAAGAGTAGCAATGGCACATCGACCTCAGGGTCAGGCTCCTTTGAGAGTATATGCCGATTGGGCTAGGTAGAGGCATAGATGGGTTCAGGATGCGAGAGAGGTTCTTGGGAAGATACCATAGGTTAACCCATAGGTCAGCACCACACAAGTTATTCCAAAGGTTCCTTTAGCTCCACATGCACCATAGGGTCCTCCAATAGCATAGGCTCCAGTTATAGATCAGATAGTGCATGATGTGCAGGGTTTATAGGCTGGTATGACGATAGTGACAACCATATTAGATCAAGTCACTACTATGCGGCAATAGTTTCTGGCCACTCTGGCTTAGCTACCAACTAGTGCAAGCACTAGTCAGGCACCTCCTGGTACATAGGATAGAGCAGATGATAGAGGTCCTGATGGTGTAGGTGGCTCAGGCATAGGTTTGGATGGATCAAGTGCCCCTACTAGGTGATGAGATAGATATGGACCCAGGATTGTGTGTCATATGTATTTGTAGATCTGGACTTTGATGTACTATTGATGTATCATTGTTATTGATGTACTATTGATGTACCTTTGATGTATGGATTATGCTATAGACATTTGATGGACTTTTACTTGATGATGATCTTTGATTTGTCCTTTGATTATTTTTATGAGATTTCCTTTGATGCATGTCTATATGTTTCTATGATGCATTTATTTCTATTGTGTAATGGAAGCAACTATCTTAGAGTAGGACATAGATAAATGGATGCAAATGATGCAATTTAACTCTATATGTTTTTTTTTTTTACAATGTATGGTTTATGCAATGCAATGAATGCAATACTTAGTATTGATGGTAAATGAAATGCATCTATCTTTTTGTGTTTTTGAATGTACACATTTTAATTCATGAAATGTAGTTCTAAATGATGATATGGAAAATGATTTAATGTATAATATATCTTTTTCTTTTTTTTCCCTTGATATGAATGTATAATGAATAATGACTAATGATAATGAATGCAAAGGAAAATCTCATGTTGAATGACTTGAAACCATTAATTTGATGAAGTGTGATCAACCCTTTGTCTACCCCCTTGAACTTGGAAAATGCTAGAAAGACAAAACCTTTTGAGAACTAAGCATTTGAGAAGGCCAGCTAGAGAGAAAAATGCAATTAATCTAACATGAATGCAACTAATCTAACATGCAAGAAGCAACTAAACTAAACATGCAAGATGCAACTAAACTAAACATGTAGGATGCAATGCAACTAATTGTCCTTAAGGTTTACGAATGGAATGCAAACTGGGATATATTATCATCATAGAGCATTGTGGAACTAGGAGTCCATACAATTCTTACTGGTGCCACTGTGACCATAAGAATATGAATACGACTTTCTCGTGTGTGGTAACCCCTTTTTGTGAAAACAAGTACAACCCTCACTAGTTGGGAGGCCAACTATGGGAGTATGAATACCGGGTTAATTGGATTCAATGCTGCAAGTGGATGTTGGTATTAAGATATGGAAAAATCTAAATAACCAAGGTATCCTTTTGCATAAACAAACAAAGGTTAACCCTTCATCCTGTATGGATGTCCTCTATGGTTTTTTGATGACCATGTCTTTAGACTAATTCACACAAGTTAAATAATTCACGGGGACCACCATCTTCTCTGCAGAGCTCTCGGATTGGCTAAAGCTAAAGGATGAAATGAATAGTACAATGGTCCTTTTGGAGTCTTATATGGGTCTTTTACGACATTTAGGGTTCCCGGAACTCTTCCCAGACAGCTACAAACTCATTTGTGTTCACTTTTATTCAATTGGGAACCAAATTGAAGGTGCCTATGCCCTCTTCAGCAGCACAGTGTTCTTTTGCGCTGGTTTCATAGAATTTGCAAAATTGCTTCCTTTCTTCACTAAATTGGTCATAATTGCACATTTTATCATACGTCTTGATCTGAACATCATTTTTACTCATCTTTTCATGAAATTCAACTTGATACCTGTGTGTTTATTTCTAAACA
>MU228067.1:445437-481851 GCA_018584345.1 Thuja plicata | reverse complement strand
GAACTCTCTTAACCCTATGTCTTTGGATTAATACCTCTATATGCAAGGGTAATTTTTGAGGATGTGTGATAGACATGTCATCTTGTTCTGAAAAAGAAAGGCAATGAGGGGCTATGAGGTGTCCCACTATGTTCTAAAATTTGTCTTCTTCCAAGTTTATAGGAACCGTGGTCTCCCATAAGGCCTTTTCCAAAATCTCTTTGTGGTTAGGAGATAGTTTTAGCAATTCAAAATTGATATTTGGGCGGGAGTCTTTTGTAATTGATCCACCAAACTATAAGGTTTTGTGGTGGGTGTTGTTTGTTTAGCCACAATAGTTGGTACCTTGGGACCAATAGTAGTAGGAGTAACCCCTTGTAAGGTAACCTTTGAGGCTTTCCCCCTTGTGATGGCATTAGCAGATCCTTGAATAGTTTGGTCTTTAATCACAACAACATTGATGGTATTTTCATAAGTATGGGCCAAGTTGACATAATGACCGCTTTTTACATTGTTTGTAGTATTTCCTCCATTGTTGGAATTAGAAGATTCTCCCTTTTCATGTTTATAAAAAGGAGTTTTAAAGGCTATGTGGTCTTCATTATTTTGAGGTCCATCCACTTTTATCACACCATTGTCGATGAGATCTTGTACCACATGTTTGAGACGCAAGCAATCGTTGGTCTTATGTCCCCTATTTTGATGAAAGTCACAATGGCTATTCTCATTCCAACAATGTGGTTTGATAAGTGGTTCGTAAGGTTGAGCCTTTGGTAGATCAATAAGTTTATTAGCAATAAGTGTCCTTAATGAATTTTCCAATGATTCACCCAAAGTAGTGAAGGTCCTTTTGGGTGTAGGTGCAAAGAACGGTTTAGGTTTAGAGGCCCCTTGGTTGTTCCCAAAATTGTTATTAGTGTTGTTGTTGAAAGGTAGCTTAGGTGTTTGATTCATGTTATTGGCTTGAGTTGAGTTTTGAGTGAGGTTAAAAGGGGTAGCTTTTTAAGTATTATCCTACACCACTCCATCGTTAACCACTCCTTTATTGTTGTTTTTATTCCTTGTCCAATATCGACTGTTATTACTGTTGTTGTTGTTGTTTCAATTTTGATTGTTGTTGGAGTTATTGGTGTTGTTGTTATTTTTGTTCTCTTTGTAGAGTTTGATTTCTCCACTTTTCATCAATACCTCTTCTGTTGTCACCCCATTCTTGATTAAGTCTTGGAATGATCTAGGGCATTGCAACCTTAGTTGATAGTTCATCAGGATTCAAGCTATTCACAAAGATATCCATCTTTTCCTTTTTAGGTACACTTTGAGGGTATCTAGCAAATATCGCCCTCCATAATTGTCAGAAAAGTAGGAATCCCTCTTCATCTCTTTGTTTGGTATTGTAGAGATTGAGCATTGTGACCTCATGTTTGATGTTATAAGAGTAGTGGGTTACAAATTTAGAGGCCAACTCTTTGAAGGTCCTAATACCGGAGGGTAATTTCAAAAACCACTCCATTGCCATGCCTCCCAAAATTCTACGGAATAACCTCATAAGGTAAGTTGTATCATGCATGAACTCTAGACTTAAGGCACAAAATTCCCTTAAGTGATCTTTGGGATCAGACGTCCCTTCATATTTATCATATTTCAAATAAATAGCATTTGTTGGAAATGGTATCATGAATAAGGATTTGTTAAAAGGAAAAGGACACAAGGCTTCAATAGAAAAGGGTTTAGGAGCCCCACCTTGTTTCAATGTGTCCAATTGTAGTTGAAAAAGTTGAAATTGTTTGTTCAATATATCAATGGGGTTATCCTCTGCTTCTTCTTTCTTAAGTTTGGCAAAATCATAGTCATGTGGAAGCTTAAGACCTGTTTGTGCTAGGTCTAGGAAGTATTTTTCTTTATCCTTTTCCAATACTTTTTCCACAAGTTTCATGAAGAAAGGGCTTTGGATAGTCTCAGTAACCTTTTTATCAGTTAGCTCTTCTTCATTAGGGTCAAAATTAGCCCCATTGTTGGTGTTAATCATCCCTTGGTTGTTAGGGTCTATGTTTGTTCCTCCACTGATATTGGTGTTGGATCCTTGGTTGTTAGGATCAACATTTCCTTGTTTATTTAAGTCATTGTTCACATGGTTAATCTGATCAAGATCTATATGACCAGATGGAAAAGACATCATCGGTTCTGTTGCTTTGATCGCTTCGTGCACATGGTTTGCGGAAAAGGGATCACCCGAGAGAGGACACTCTTGTCTCAAATAAGATCCATCTGCTTGTAGGGTAGCTTTTGTGTAATGGGATCGAGTGAAAACTAGCATTAACATATGTCAAAAAGAGAATCTCAAGTTTTCAAACTCACTAAGTGATCAATTTGAGTATAAATTGCAAAATGCCCACAAATGGTGGATTTTGGTCAAGATCAGTATTCTTAGTGGTAGAATGTCGAAAAGGGTATCCAAAAAGCAAATTATCTTGTTCTAAAACTCTTGGCAGATACCCACTATTTGCCTTTTAAAGTTTTTAAGCAGCTCTTACCTATGTGTAGGCGGCCTTTCACTAATAGTACGCGGTCGTTGGAAAGTTTGTACGCGGCACTCTACAGTTAGCAGACAGTGTTTATTTGCTGCTAGGTGTATATTTAATGTTGTTACGCGGCTTTTCCCATTTACCAAGCGGTTGTTTGATGTTGTTACGCAGTGTTTTATGTCAGTTAAGCGGCCCAGCTTTGTTTGTAAGCAGCCCTTTAATGATTGTACGCGGCATTTTGCTAATCAAAATGGATTTTTTTAATTTTGAAAGTGTTTTCAGGGTTTAAAATTTTAATGTTTTTGATCAGATTCATCAAATAGTATTCTTGCATGAAAATGAAATACAAACTCAGCACACACATAAGAGTTGCATCATATCCCTAAAACCACACTAAAGTGTACATTCTCGGATGTTTTAACACGGTTTATACAAGAATATCTTCCAAGCAGTCTACCCTAGCCTCAACAAATTTGGCTATTAAACATGGCTCTAAAAAAGGTAGGTCTACTGATTTATCGGGTTTCAACCTATTCTGGTCTAAACCTTGTCAAGATCCTTTACCCCTTTGAGGGCTTCCCACATGCACAAAGTACAATTTTGCGCAATCCCAAAGGACTACTAGAGGAAGTGAGGATGACTTGGACAAGTTTTAGTCACTTTCCGATTAAGGAGAAGTGCATTATTTATAGCGGGTTAGATGATATTGCAGTAAAAGCAAGTATCTCCCACTTTGGGTCGTTCCCTCTCACCGTCCTTTTAATGAAATTCTCAAGAGGCAGGCCCTTTAAAGCTCTAATTTAGCTAACATGAGGATAAAAGTGAAAAATGAACTTGGTCCAACAAGTTTGGGAATTTGATTCACTCAAAGAGTGAAGAGCATATCCCTATTATCTTCCTTTCGTTCCAAACACTTTAAACAAGTTTGTTCATTTTCAACCTCTTGACAAGGAGGTTCTTAGAATGGAAATGTGTGGTTCAATTTTCCTATCCTTTTCTTTTTACCAAATTGGCTTTGCACGTTTGGCTTTTTGATTCACTTCGAAAAGTGAAGAGCATATGCCTAATGCTTGTTCAATTTGGAGGATATAAAGGATTGTCTAATTATTCTAGATTCAAAGAATGCCATAATTTAAACAAATGCAAGCTTGATGAGTGAAATACTTGATTTCAAAGCTAGCAAAAGGGCTAGGCACATTTTTAAGTTTTTGCTTGTTTTTCTACTCACCTAGTGGCGATCATTCTCACTCCATCTCCTCCAACAAAGTTAGTCAACACAAAGCACAACAAAGTGAAGAAAAACTTGAAAAACTTTATAAGACACAAAAACTCCTAAAATATTTTTTCAAATGAAAGATTTATTAATTAAAGATTTTAAAGACATGAGAATGCAAAATTACTCAAAGAGTAGGAAATTTTCTCTTATAAGCAAAAAACACTTTCATATAATGATTGTACAAGTGTTCTTCTTCAAATAAGCTTTCTAGTAAATTTGCATTATGAACTTCTTTATCATTTTTGGTCTTAGCTCTTACCTCCTTGCTAGGCCTTGTGATCCGCTTCTCTGGTTTCTGCACTTTGGGGTGATTTTTCATCTGTAGCAAAAGAAAACATAGAGAGTTAGAAAAGTGACAGAATCAACCAAAAATTGGTTTGAAGCAAAAGTTATTAAGCGACATTTAACAGCTAAATAGTGGCTATCAAATTTTAACAAGTGTCACTTTAAAATTTATAAGCGGCTTTTTCCTATTACTATGTGGCTCTTAAAATTTAACAGGCGGTAAAATAAAGATACTGAGCGGCACAGAAATGATAAAGGGCGGTCAGAAAGTGCTAGTAAGAAACTTTTGAATGTTAGCAAGCGGTGCACTTTATCTGACAGGCATTCCAATTTATCTGACAAGCAGTCTGATTTATCTGACAAGCGGTAAAAGAGAAGAAGACAGAGATGAATCAAGCTTTTCAAGCGGCATTTTGGCATTCATAAGCGGCGCTTTGCATCGTATACGCGGCTCTTCTCCAGTTTTCTACAAGAATAAACATAAAAAAAAAAAGAAAAAAGACCAAATGTCAAAATAAAATGTTAATACAAAGGCTTAGAGCCCCACAGTGGGCGTGATTATGTGTGTAAGAAAATACACCTTGATGAAATTAAGATTAGAGAAAACAATTCTATGGAAAGATAATACAAAACTAATCTAAAGAATTGAAGCTAAATCTATATCATCTCATGGTTCTCTATCCAAGATTTTTTAAGAGATCTCTCAGGCTTAATCTCTCTCAAGGACAATCCTAGAATGAGATATGTATGAAATTCAATGCTCAAATATAGCTAGAATGCTTAAAAAATGCTTAGAAATGCTCCAAGATTATGAAAGAAATTAGAAAATGCTCCTAAACATGATACTAAATGATGATGCAAATGCTAAAAACTCTCTCAAATCTCTCAAATGCTCCTCAATATGCTCTCAATATTTCTCTCAATATGTCTATAATAAGGATGCTTTTGCTCTTGAATTCTTGGATTCCAAACACAAAGGAAATTGCTTGTATTTATAGCATTTTCCCAAGGGTAGGGGGTAGAGTGAATTGATCATGATCAAAGCTTGGTTAAGTCAAAATCTTTGAGGCATTTTCAAATGGAGGGAAATTTTGTTGATCTCAAAGGTATTAGGAATTAAATAATTCCATCTTTTAATTAAATTAGCCATGGAAGGGTGATTGGGTTGGATTTGATCCTATTTGATTTGAACTATACAATTGAAAAATCAATTGCATAATTTGATTAATCTCTTTAGGCTTGAATTTAATTAATTGATTTCATGATTTAATTGATCTTTTAAATTGATTTGAATTTTTTCCATTTGATTTGCATTGATTAAATGTCCATTTGATGATATTTTGAAGCATTTGGCTGAGATTTGTAATTTGACATGTTTGAGGTACACCTAGTCAATTTTAGGTGTCTATAATTACTTTCCTATGTTATGTGTGTATTTCATGGAATGCATCTTGTAGGGACATAATAATCTGAGATTTATTGATTGGTGAATAAGTTTGAAGGATAAATTTTTGAGGCCACTGATTCACCCCCCCTCTCAGTTATTACTAACAGCTCCTGCACCATGGTTCATGCATGATCCATCAAAGTATAGTTGCCATATCTCTATTGTCAGTTGTAGTATTAGAATAGACTCATCTAGAAAGTTAGATATGATAGTATGGTGATCGTGAATAGGTGCCTCTGCTAGTTGATCCAGAATCACTTACCCTTTGATAGATTTTCTATCTACGTATTCTATGTCAAATTCTCTTAGGATCATCACCAACTTTGCGATTCATCTAGTGAGTGCTTCTTTTCTTGGTAGATACTTCAGGAGATCAATGTGCGCTATCAACTTGGTTTGATGGCTCAACATGTAATGTCTCAGCTTTTGGGAAGCAAAGACTACTTCTAGGCATGATTTTTTAATTGGTGAATAACTGAGTTGATAGCCTACCAATATTCTACTGAGAGAGTAGACAACTCTCTCCTTTCCTATGTCATCATGTTGTGCTAAAAGTAATCCTAGTATTGTTTTAGTAGCTCAGATGTAGAGAAGTAATGATCTACCTTGAACTGGTGGCACCAAAATGGGAGATTTTAGTATATAGTCTTCGAATATTTGGAATGATTTCTTGCATTTTTTTGTTCATATAAATATTATGTCCTTGTTTAGTAGATGCTGGAATGGATGGAACTTGTCTGTTAATTAGGATACGAAGTGCCTGATAGATTGAATCCTACCCTGCAAACCCCTTAGTTGCCTTTGTTTAGTCGGTGGTGGCATGTCCAGTATTGCTTTGACTTTCTCTGGGTCTACTTCTATGCCTCGATGTGACACAATGAATCCCAAGAGCTTCCCTAGGGTGACCCCGAATGCACTTGTTTTGGATTTAACCGGACATTATATTCTTGCATTCTATCAAATATGGGTTCCAACACTAGTAGATGATCTTTTCTAAGCATTAACTTGGTGAGAATGTCATCGACATAGTCCTCCATTGTTTTGTGAATGAGATGATGAAAGATGGTTTTCATGGCCCTTTTATATGTTGCTTTGGCATTTTTAAGACCAAATACCATGACGTTCCAACAGTAAGTGCCTCATGCACATGTGAAAGCCATTTTGTGTTGGTCTTCTAGGTGCAATCCTTATTTGATTATATCCTAAAAATCCATCCATGAGTGATAGAATTTGATGTCCTACTATGAGATCTACTATCATGTTGATGTTAGGTAAAGGAAAGTCATCCTTGGAACAAGCTTTGTTTAGATCTCTAAAATCTGTGCATATTTGGATTTAACCACTATGCTTGGTTACTGATATTAGACTAGATATCTAGTTTGCAGATGGGATCGGTCTTATGAATTTAGCATCTAGGAGCTTTTTCAATTCTACTTTGACTAGTAATGTAACATGGGGATGCATCTTTCTCAGTTTCTATTTGACCGGTTTGGTGTTGGGTAACTGTTAGAAACCTAGATTTGCACCCTTAATCCAAGCTCTCATAGTCTTGGTAATCTAGTGTAACATGGGAATCATCTCAAGGCTGTGGGACCTTTTGCTAACCAAAATGAGACCTCTAGATTCTAGGCTGGTTCCTCTTGATATGTCACCCAAATTTGCTTCTTAACATGAAAGTAAATTCTTGAGGGAAAAGGGGTAGAAGGAATGCATGAAAGGGAAATGATTGAAAGAAAATTATCCTACTAGGTGATACACTGAAGGTGACCTAAATCATAATACATTGACTAATCTTAGCATGAAAACCTTGGAACCAAAAGAACACAACTTCCTAGATAGGTTTGCATAAATTTTTCATAGAGAGGCCTGAGACAAATAGAGGCTATTAAGGGAAAGAAGTAATTTCACAAACAATAGCATATTTACTATAAGTAGACACAGACTATGACTTGCAAGCAGACATCCACTTTTGTAATTTGGCACAAGAATGAGACAAAATGACAGGGGACTGTAAAATATCCACAAACTCATCTAAATCAAATCATCCATAGTAGTACACACTATTGCAAAAGAAAGAGGGCTCAAAGAACCCAATGTTTCACTAGAAATCACTCAATATACTCTAATTCAGTAAGAGAGATTCAGACAAGAAAGTCCAGGGATAGGAAAAATGTCACAAAAAGCCTTTGCAATATCTAAACATCAATGAAAGATTACAAACTAAAGAAATCAGATGGTAGAAAGAATGCCACAGATAATTTCCAAGTCAGGATAACTCTGAGCTCTAAAGCTCTTAAAACTGATATATATACTCCCCAGCATGCAGGCTTGGAGTTAATATGATCTTGTTAGGGTTACAATTGATTACAAAAAGATTTTTTTAGAAACCCTAACACTGTCGGTCTCATTCATAAATGCATCCTAGAAATATCTTTGATCGATCAGATATAGTTTCTTAAATCTTCCTACCACCATCAATTTTGCTTCTGCAAAGTCACCCAATTCATCTACCTCTCTGTAAGCTAGTTCTGTAATAACTTCTAAGATCAGATATTTGAATTTCCTTTGAGTATTTAAATCCTAATGGTCACAAGTGGTGCGGATTTCTGTATTGAAGGTTGAGATTTAAATCTTTTTACATTTTAAAATGTAGCCACTAGATCATTTTATCTACCCAGGCAATGTCTCATAACCTCAGGTTAATACTTTCTCTTTGCTGCCAAGTCTCCCAACCTTTTCGCTAACCCTGGCTTTATCAAGAGATCACATGACAAGTGTTAAACCTTCCTTAAATTGGGTGGCAGTCGCCAAGTCTCCATTGCTTGATAGAATATTCCTTTTGATTACGAGACCACCTAACCAAAAGGCTGTTAACTTAACTCACCTTCAAACTTAAGTCACACCTGTAGGCAGGAATTACACTGAGTCGTGTGATCTCCAGATCCTTTGGCAATTCTAGTTTGTATTAAGAGATTACCTGACTCCCCTCCAATCATCATCTGATCTAATGATCATTGTTGAGTCTCCTGATCAAAATGCAATATGCTTTCCTTTCACGAGATCATGAGACTAGCGAGAGTTTTCGGGTTGCCAGGTGATTTGGAATATTCTACTTTTATCACGCGACTTAGAGACTTAATGCAGAGTATAAATGTGCACATGGGAATTTGAAGCACTTAAGTCACCCAAAAGGTAATAAGGAAATAGAATAGGTCTCAGGGAGCTAGGGTTATATCAAATACATAGGTTTTTCAACACTTAGATTATTTGCATGGGCAGGGGCAAAGCAGGAACTGAAGAGACTGTAAAACACAACCAAGATCAAAAACTAAGGTTGACCTCATAGGCTGAGCTCAACCCTCGTGGGAGCCCCATTTTACTCTACATGTTAGCCAAAATCTTCATAATGGGAAAATGTGGGTAACATTCTTGGCAATTTTTGCGGGATGTCTGCCTGCTAGACATTGAGAACCATTAGCCTTTGATATCCATTAAGCATAGAATCATTATTTGATCAAAAATAGAAACTGGGAAGAAGATTGAAACCAGAAGTGGAAACAACTAGCTGTGCACGAGCACTTTTAAGGAAAGCAGGAAATTAATCTAGAAAATAGGAATAGAGAGCAGGGAAAATATCTACAATATTCACAAGGAAGGACAAAGCTCAAAACAAGGCTTCAATTGGAATCCATTTACCGAAATGGGCAAGGGAACTCCTTCAAGAGTTGATAGCTAAAAAGAATTATGTTCTTTTCACTTGTGATGATGAATGGACCTCCCAATAAGGAATCAAATTTAGTATGTCTGTCGGGCTTTGATTTGAATTCATCCCATTTGATGACTATATCTCCAATATTAAAACTCCTAATCCTATCTCTCTTGTCAAAGCTTTTATTTATCTGCATCTGGTGGAATTCCATATCCTTCATGGACTTATCTTTGTGTTCTTCTAATTCCATAATCTAAGCATACCTAATCTGTAAAGGATCTCCTTCTTCAAACAAGGAATACTGAGTAGCTAAGTCCAGAGTTGGTAATTTAGTTAAAATGGACAACTTAGCCTCCCTTCCATATACTAGCATGTAGGGAGAATTCCCAATGATCTTCTTTGGGGTAATTCTATCTAACCACAACATAGATTTTAGTTTGGTGTGCCAATCTCTTTGGTTGTCTTGTAGGGTTTTCTTGATTATCCTAATAAAGTTCTTGTTTGTTGATTCTACCAAACCGTTACCCTGAGGGTAGTAGTTCAAACTTGTGTTCAAGTAAACACCATGTTTGACTGCCTATTCAGTCACTCTCAGGCCTATAAATGCTAATGCATTATCTAAAATAATGGAGTTAGGGACACCAAATCTGTGAATTATATCATCATAAAAGCTTAGGACAACATTCTCATTTGCTTCCTTTAATGTCACCACCTCTATCCATCTAGTGAAATAATCTATTGCAGTAATCACTCATTTATGACCTGCACTTGATGGAGGATTGATCATGCCAATGAAATCTATGCCCCATCTTATGAAAGGTTTCTCTACTCTGATGGGTAGAAGGGGCAAGGTTGCAAGTTTTTCTTTTCCTGCAAGCATGATACATTTGATGCATTTCCTTACGTGATCATGGCTAGCCTTGAAGATGGATGGCCAATAGTTTCCAACCCTCATGATCTTAAAAGTAGTAGTCCTAGGAGAGAAATGACCTCCAGAAGATCCATCGTGAAATTCAAATAGGACATTTGCTATCTTTTCTGAACCTATGCATCTCAAAGGGACACCATTGTGATCTTTTCTAAAAAGAATGTTATCTATCAGCACAAAAGGAACAAATTGTAACCTATAGTACCTCCTTTTTTTTGAATTTATATCTATAGGGCATTCCCCTATTTTCAAATAATGGACCATGTTATGCAATCAACCCGTTGTGTTGGCATGATCTTCTGTTGAATGCATGATTAGGGATGCATCTATTTTCTCCGATCCCTTAGAACTCTTATCCTCTGTTAGATGCTCACAAAGACCTCTTCCTCTTACTAATTTGGTGACTTGGATATTAATGTCATATTCCATGACCTTAGTAATCCAACCAGCTCTTTTTTCATTCAGGTCCCTGGAAAGCAAGAATTCCTTGACACTAGGATGGGTTACTTTCAATTGTACCTTGTTGTGGATTAACAAATATCTAAATTTCTTAAGGCTCTTCACTACATCGAGTACGTGTTTCTCTACAAAATAATATCTTTGTTCATATTCTTCTAAACCTTTGCTAAAGAAGGCAATAGGTTGTTCCAATCCTTTAGGATTTTCTTGGGTCAATATTGCCAAAATAGCATCTGGTCCCCCATAAGCGTAAAGGATAAAATCCTTACTAAAGTTTGGTTTTAAGAGGGTAGGGGCTTTTGTTAGAGACTCTTTAATGGTTTGGAAACTAGCTTTCCCCTCTTTGCTCCAACAATAAGATGTATTCTTCTTCAACATTGCTGTCAAAGGCTTTAATAGGTCTGCAACATTGGGAAAGAAGCGTCTGACAAAGTTAATCTTTCCTATGATAGATTGAAGACTTTTCTTGTGATGTGGTAAGGGTAGCTCTAGGATAGCTGCAATCATTTTTGGGTCTACTATGATTCCCTTTTTGGATACTATATATCCCAATAGTTTTCCTTCATGGACTGCAAACACACATTTCTTGGGATTGAGAGATATCCCAAATTCTCTACACCTTTCAAATATTTTCCTCAAATGTTTGATGTGGTCTATTGCATGTTTAGAATAAATTATTATGTCATCTAAATAGACCAGTACAAATTTTTACATGAGGCTTTTAAAGGCCATATCCATCACCATTTGAAAAGTAGCACCTGCATTAGACAAACCAAAGGGCATCTTTTGGTAATCCATGGTCCTCCATTTTGTTGTAAATGTAGTCTTATATTGATCTTCTTCATGAACTAGGATCTAATTGTATCTGGAATAGCCATCCAATAATAAAAATCTCTTAGATCTAGAGACACATTGTAGGATCTGCTACATAGATGGTAATGGAAGATGATCCTTTAGGGATGCCCTATTAAGGTCTTTGAAGTCAACACATAGCCTTAACTCACCATTCTTTTTCCTGATGGGAACAAGTTTGGAAACCCAACTGGTGTGCTTGATGGGGTAGATGATACTGCTCTCTATTAATTTGAGGACTTCTTTATGCACGAGTGGTTCTAACTTAGGATTTACAGGCCTTTGCTTCTGCCTGACCGGTTTGGCATTGGGTTCCAGTTCAATGGTATGTTGAGTAAGGGTAGGATCAAAACCTCTAAGATCCTCATATTTCCATGGAAAGACATCACTGAACTCTTGAAATAATCGGGTGTAAGCTTGTTCTTCCGAATTAGTATTTACCTTCCCAAATTGTAAACTTTTACCTAGTTCTAACCTTAATTCAGTACAAGGTTCTTGCTAGACTACCAGGCCAACTTTGCTCTTCTGCGCTTGGTCATCTCTATTGAAGATAGACTCTAGGGTGACAAGCCCTTTAGGAATTTTATTAGATCATAGTTGGATCACTTGATCACCATAGTTCTGCAATAATCTATCTTGGTTATGTTATGAGAAAACTTCTTCTTCAAATAGGAACTGTAGAATTTGTACGTCACTGTCAAACACTTACCAATTGATATTGTTATCAGGAATAGAAGGTCTAACAATCACTTTGATATGCTGTTGATCCCTCTCTTTTGAAATATTTGTAGGGATATCATACTGAGATCCAACAAAAGATAACCTATCTGCATTCTGATTCAATTTCCTAGGGATTGCGATGATATTGAAAGCATGGAGATCTTCAATTACATTATTCTTATATTCTCTCATTATATCACTTTTAGTCGCACTTATCCCTCTTACTTGGATGACAACCAGCTCACTATCACCATATACCTTTAGGGTTCTAATCCCTCTCTTTTTGGCCCATTCCAATCCATTCACTAGGCTCTCATATTCGACAGTGTTACTAGTGTAGGAGAAACTAAACCTAAAGGAAACATAATACTTCTCCCCTTTTGGGGAAACTAGCATTGCACCACCATCATCACCATGTTTTCTTCTAGCACAGTCAAATTATAGCTCCCAAACTTGGCCGCATTGATCTTCTAAGCCTTTGTTTCCCTTAGAGAGATTTGGCTCTATGCAACCCTCTTCTTGAATCAAATAAGACCCCAAACTAGCATCCCAAATAACATTGGCCTGGGCCTCACAGGGACTCTGAGATTCTAACTCATCTAAATAGATGTCTGGGATACCTTCTAGCTTGGTGGTTATTTCCCTGATGATTGGGAAGTCATCATCATCGAGTGCAAGACAACTTGCATTAAGTACATTAGACACATAAGGTTCTACATGGTGTACTGCCAATGATTTAGACTTGATAGTGACCTTAGTCCCATACCTTGTATGAAAAAGCATGTGTGACCAATCAGAGGAAAGATACCCCCCTATCTTGGCTGTAAATTCTCTCGACAAGCATATGGAAAATAAAGCAGGGAGGTCTATTATGTATATGTCAAGTAGGATAGAGAAATTGGGGCTTGCATGAAGGACTAGGTTGGTGTCCTTAGCTACACCTATCATGTTCACTAAAGAACCATCAAGCTGGGTAAATTTCTTTTGGAAAGGCTCATATTTCAAACCTACTTGTTCAACTACCTTCTTAGGCATAACAATGCTAGTAGCCCCACTATCTACCATATAATTATGTATCAAATATTTTCCAATAATTAAAGATACATAAAAGGGGGGGTTTGAGTTCCTACCTTGCATGGTATTAGCCCTGGATTTTTCGCTTGGAATTTCCTCCCTATGAACAGTATTAACCAATACTGGCTTAACAACCTCTTTTATTGTAGGCAGCTGAGGAATCTTCTCTTCGGCCATTGCTTTCTTCAACATTTTAGGTTGTCTTGGAATAGCCAAATAGTCCCACATAGACATAGTGATATTTTTTTCTTCATATTATCCACTATGTTGAAGGGTACAACTATGTGTACTCTTTGGTGTATCTTTTCTATGATGGGCTCAACCTCCTTAGAAGGTCAATTTTATTTGACTGGAATGGCGGGGGCCTTCTTCAACATGATAGGAGAAAAGGGTGGTGAAGATTCTGCAGACGTAGAAGTCTTATCTCCTATTTGTTCCATGTCTTAAGCTCTTCTTTTAGACCTGGTGTTGGTAGCAATGGTGGATTCACCATTCACTCCATTGAAATCTTGTTTCTCCCAATTAAAAAGAGCAGTTTCGTCATTTTGTGCTTCCTGGTGAGGAGGTGGTTCATTGGGAGAAATCTCTGATTGAGTAAGTGAGGTGCTTTGAACCATCAGTGCTTGGTGTACCCTCCCATTTAAGCATGTTGTCTGGTTATGGGACTGGTTGCAAGGGTAACACCACTCCATCTCTACAACAAGGTTATTTTGACTTGGGACCACATCCCTAACTGGATTTGCAAAATTGAGGGGGGTAGGATTATAAGTCTGAGATGGTCTTTGATTGTAGTTTTGCCTTTGCCCTTAATAATCTCCTTGAAACTGGGGCCTATTATATTGATAGGATTGTCCCTGATTTTGACATTGTTGATTGGGACTCTGATTTTTCTGCTGATGAGGGGGTCTACTCCCCTATCCTTGTTTCTTTATACTAATTAGCTCATTACTCATAGTCTGCATTAATTTCTTCATCTCTTGCTGATTACTTCTTAATTCTAATAGTTCCTGGGAAGGGTCCTCCCTTACTTCCCCATAATTGGTACTTGCTTGAGGTGTTACAATAGTGGGTATTGGAGGAATTGGAGTTATTTGTGAAGGAATGCTTGGTTGTATGTTAGGGAATATGGGCATAGGTGGCCCCAGGGTTATCATGCCAGCTTGTATTAGATAGTTCTCTACCTTAACAACAATGTCAAAAGCTTGAGGTAATGAAGTACCTCCCATAGATTGAATCATGACATAAATATTTCTAATTATACTTCTTAAAATATATAGGAAGGCATGATTAGCTAAAGGTCTTACTGAGGTAGGAATTCTATTCCATGTCTCAAGAAATCTGCTATTGAAGTCTGTCATTTGTTCCTAAGGAGCTCTTTTAATGGTTGTCAGTTGCTCTACTAGAGATAAGTTGTCTGATTTATCCTCAAAATATTTACTTAATGCATCTCCTAATCTATCCCATAAATTAATGGAACCGACAGCAAGAGTTCTAAACCATTCTAAGGCCTTACCTTTGAAAGAGGCTGCCAATAGCTTGGTAGCCACATCTTCCTCTGTGATGTTATGTATACTACATATAGTAATTACATCTCTTATGTGCTCAAATTCTGTTGTTTTCCCTTCACCTGTGAAATCAAGTAGACTTTTAAGCAATACCAGAGGTACATCATGATGTTGAGAAAAGTTCAAGGGGCTTCCTTGATTGAAGGGGGCAAAAGAAAACTGCCTCACCATTGCAGGAGCTGTGACTTGCTGAGTAGCAATTGTACGAGTTGTATTTAAGGGTGGAGTTGAATCTTCTTGTATTTCCCTAGTTAGGGATCTTCCTCTCCTTTTGGAATGCAAAGGACAGTGTCTCCTCTCTGAAGTATTAGGTGGTGTAGATAGTACCCTCCTAGTAGGGGGTGTTCTTTGAGATGATCTTCTCTAGTTCCTTTTGGAAGGCAGCTATGTGAACTCAAAAAGCTTTGAGCTTCTTGTTTCAACTTTTCTCATAAACTTTGCACAGGACTAGGTCTTCTATTCTTCACCAATGGAGTCGCCGGATATACTTGATAGGGAAACCTCTTTAAGTCTTTATTATGTAACTAGCATATTAGAAATAGCATAATCTTGGTAAGTAAACTTCAATTGGTCTCCCACCCGGCGTGCCAGAACTATTAGACACCTAGATTTGCACCCTAAATGCAAGCTCTTGTAGTCTTGGTAATCTAGTGTAACATGGAATCATATCAAGGTTGTGGGACCTTTTGCTAACTGAGATGAGACCTCTAGATTCTAGGCTAGTTCCTCTTGATATTTCACCCAAATTTGCTTCCTTACAGGAAAGTAAATTATTAAGGAAAAAGGGGTAGAAGGAATGCATGAAAGGGAAATGACTGAAAGAAAATTATCCTACTAGGTGATACACCGAAGGTGACCTAAATCATAATACATTGACCAATCTCAGCATGAAAACCTTGGAACAAAAAGAACACAACTTCCTAGATAGGTTTGCATGAATATTTCATAGAGAGGCCCAAGACAAACAAAGGCTATTCAAGGAAAGAAGTAATTTCACAAACAATAGCATATTTACTATAAGTAGACATGGACTATGACTTGCAAGCAGACATCCACTTTTGAAATTTGGCACATGAATGAGACAAAATGATAGGGGACTGTAGAATATCCACAAACTCATCTAAATATAATCATCCATAGTAGTACACACTATTGCAAAAGAAAGAGGGCTTAAAGACTCCAATGTTTCACTAGAAATCACTCAATATACTCTAATTTAGTAAGAGAGATTCAGACAAGAAAGCCCAGGGACAAGAAAAATGTCACAAAAAGCCTTTGCAATATCTAAACACCAATGAAAGATTACAAAATAAATAAATCAGAGGGTAGAAAGAATGCCATGGATAATTTCCAAGTCAGAAAAACTCAAAGCTCTAAAGCTCTTAAAACTAATACATATACTCCCCAACACGCAGGCTTGGAGTCAATCTGATCTTGTTAGGGTTACAATTGATTACAAAAAGATTTTTTCAGAAACCCTAACACTATCAGTCTCATTCATAAATGCATCCTAGAAATTCTTTGATTGATTAGAGATAGTTTCTTAAATCTTCCTACCACCATCAATTTTTCTTTTGTGAAGTCGACCGATTCATCTACCTCTCTGTAAGATGGTTTTGTAATAACTTGTGAGATTAGATATTTGAATTTCCTTTAATTATTTAAATCCTAATGGTTGCAGGCGGTGTGGATTTCCGTATTGATGGTTGACATTTCAATATTTTTACATTTTAAAATGTAGCCACTACATCATTTTATCTACTTGGGCAATGCCTCATAACCTCAAGTTAATGCTTTCTCTTTGCCACTAAGTCCCCCAACCTTTCTATTAACCATGGCTTTATTAGGAGATCATGCAACAAGCCTTAAACCTTCCTTAAATTGGGTGATGGCCTCCAAGTCTTCATTGCTTGATAGAATATTCCTTTTGATTATGAGACCACCTGAATAAAAGGCTGTTAACTTAACTCACCTTCAAACTTAAGTCACACTTGTAGGCAGGAATTACACTGAGTCGCGTGATCTCCAGATCCTTTGGCAACTCCAGTTTGTATTAAGAGATTACCTGACTCCCCTCTGATCATCATCCAATCCAATGATCATTGTTGAGTCTCCTGATCAAAATGGAATATGCTTTCCTTTCACAAGATCATGAGACTAGCAAGAGTTTCTGGGTCACCGGATGATTTGGAATATTCTACTTTTATCGCACGGCTTAGAGACTTAATGCAGAGTATAAATGCACACATGGGAATTTGAAGCACTTAATTCACCCAAAAGGTAATAAGGAAATAGAAAAGGTCTCAGGTAGCTAGGGTTATATCAAATACATAGGTTTTTCAACACTTAGATTATATGCATGGGCAGGGGCAAAGTAGGAACTAAAGAGACTGTAAAATAAAACCAAGATCAGAAACTAAGGTTAACCTCACAAGCTAGGCTCAACCCTCATGGGAGCCCCATTTTACTCCACCTGTTTGCCAAAATCTTCATAATGGGAAAATGTGGGTAACATTAACAATGGCAGATGATGTAACACAAGTTCTGGATCTAGGCCTGACATTTTTGAGTAGGACCTTGAAAAGTTGATTTTCCTTTCCTTGAAGAAGCTGATGAATTGTTCTTGCTCCTTTGGAGTGAGTGATTTTTCTAAGTAGATATTCCTTGGGTTCTTGTCATCACCCAAGTTGACTTCTTCTATTTCTTCTATTAACAATGCTGAATTTTCCTCTATCAAGGGGAGGAGTTCCCGCTTTCCATTTTCTAGCACCTCAGTGAGGTTTTCACTAGAAGACACGTCTTGTTTTTTCTTTTTGTCATTTTTTTGTGTCAGTAAGAGCCTTTTGATTTTCACTTAATGACGATTCTTTTTAATTTTTTAATTTATTTTTTTGACTAGAAAGAGGAGCCTCCTACGTGAAATATGTTGATCTATCTAGGTCAATTGAGAAACCTTATTTATGTCTCCTGATGGAATTACTTCCCTAAGTCACATGAAGTCTGCAATAGCCTCATCATTTTCAAATAGATCTATATCAGACTATCCTTGTTAATCCCATTCTATAACTTCTGGGTGTAGTATACATAGGTCCTCATGGTGGGATGACTTTGTTTGGTTGAAAGGGACAACTGTGATGGTCATGACAAACTGGGAATGTGATGTGGACACACCACCTATGGAATTGGTATTGATATGTTTATCGATGCATGGTTGGCCATCTATGGTTAATTGGTCGAACATGTCCTCAATGTGTAGAGTGCTGAATGACTGTGGGGAATAGTCTAGGATTGATGGTTCGGAGATATGGATGGATCTCCACTCATACTCATGGGAATTAATTTTTCTAGAACACTCATCAGATGTCTCACTTTCCTTGTTATTGTTGATTGCTTGGTTGAGGGTTAATTGGGAGTAAGAGGTTCCCACTTCAGATGGAAATAACTATTGTAGTATATTGCTGATCAAAGCATGTTCTAGGTTTTTCCCCTGATTTAACTCTGCTACTTTTTCTTGATCAATGGGCATGTCTTGGGTGGTAGGACTAGTTCTTTTTTTCCCATAGCCTAACCCTCTCTTGTTTCTATGGGTTGGCGGTAAAGATAGTTCCATTAAACCTTGTTATCTTTCCCCCAGACTAGCCGTACCATCATACCCAAACCTTTGTAGCATTATATATTCAGCTCCATATGTTGACACGGGTATGGGTGCTTGAAGTATATCTTGTGGGTCTTGATACAATCATGTGTTAATATATGGATCAAATGGGTTCTCTTCTATGATGTCTCCCCACTTGACAAAGGTTGTGGGTGAACACCTGAATAGAACAAGTTCTGGGGTTTCTGTTGTAATTGCTGGTTGTGGGATGTCATATGACCTTGGGCTCTGAGGCATGTTTGTGATAGTGAAGGCTTCCTTTTAGTTGTATTCACCACATCCTTTTCCAGTAATAGATATTTTCCCCACTCTTCTTGTTACATCTTTGGGAATTGAATTCAAAGGGGAAGGGGTACTTGCCTCTTGGTTTGATGGAGCTTGGTTGTCAGTATTGCTTTTGACAATGTTGTAGTATTGGAATGAGTTTGGATCTCCTTCAATAATGATTTCTGCTCCCTAGTGTGGGAACTTGATGCACTGATGATATGTGGAGGGTACAATAGATCATTATGCAAGGCTTTGTGCAGTGACACGTTATTGTTTGTGAAGGTTTCATGCTTGTTATCTGCTATATGGTTTACCATTGTTTGGAAGCTCTCATGGGTTATGTCCCTTGGGAAAATTGGTTTTTGACGTGCGTGGTCTAGTGCTTACTTGCGTTGTGGGGATATGCGCAAAAGTTCAAACATGGATATTTGGGCAGGCGTGCACTTTAGCTGATCCACTAGGTTTGTCTATGGATTTGATATTGTAGGAGGGTTGACTGGTGTAGAAGATGAGGAAGGTACTCCTTGCAAGACAAATTTTGTATGGCGCATGGTTACAACACATTTAGCACCTTGGTCTCTGATAGTAATGGTAGCCACATGGCTATTTGAATAATTTAGGCAATTGATAGTGTTTTCACTATTGGCATAAGTGTAGTTTACCTATTTTGACTGTCTACAAGACCTAGAGGATTTTCCTTTATTGTGATCATAGAATGTGTCATTGAATATTGTATGATCAGTGGTGCCTTTTTTTTTGGGTTTTGGTTACGTCGATGACCCCTGTGTCAATCAAATCTTGGATGATGTTTTCAATTGATAATAGTTGGGTATTTTGTGTCCCTTCACATGATGAAATTCACAAAAATCAATATCATTGTACCACTTTGGTTTGGTTGCACCATGTCCATATTCTCCAATTTTAGGAAGAGTGATATTGTTGGATTGTATCAGCTTTCTTATGGCTGATTCTACTGACTCTCCTAATGGTGTGTAATCTCATTTTGGAAACAAAAATCATGGTGGGCGTTGTACCTATGGTTGGTTGTTTGACATAGTGGCTTTTTGGATAGGGGGTGGTTGGTTTTGAGTGTGTTCTTATTGAGTGGGAACCATGGGTTTTTTGTTAGCTATAGGTTCTCCTTGTAGTGACACTTTTGGTTGGGCATAGTTGACCATTTTCACATCAATGACACCATCACTAGTGACATTTTTTTTATTCAACCATTTAGCTTTATCTTTTGCAGTTATTTTTGTGTTCGTCTGGGTAGGATCTGCAAGGACACCTCATTTGACCAAGTTCTACTCATAGCAAACTCCCCATTTGATGAGTTTCTTGAAGTTTGGAGCTAGCTGCAATTCTATTGTAAATGACATATCTGGAATTAGATTTTCAAAAAACATGACTATGAGGTCTTGCTCAGGTATGTCATATAGTATTCTTTTTGAAATATTCCTCCATCATTGTAGGAATTTTACAAAGGACTCTCCATCTTTTTGTTTGATGTCACAAAGGTCCTTGATGCTGACCTTGCGCTCGATGTTGTGATGAAAGTGAGCAATGAACTTTTCGGCCAATTCACCCCAAGAAAAAATGCCATGAGGTAAGTGTGAGAACCATTCCATTGCTGGTATGGCTAAGATTTGTGGGAATAGTTGCATTAATTTTATCTCATCATGTGCGAACTCCATGCAACTAGCAAAGAATTCTTGGATATGCTCAACAGGCTTGGTACTGCCCATGTATTTGTCAAATTTTGGTACTGATAAATGAGTTGGAAATGGAGACATGTGCAATGAATGGTCAAAGGGGTATCGATACAAATCCTCTGTAGTGTAGGACTTGGCTTGCCCTTGATTTTTCATGTCCATCATTTCGGTTTGAAGTCTCTACACTTGTTGGATGAGCATGTCTGTTTGAGACTAAGGATTATTTACGACATTGTATCTCTGTGCTATAGTAGGTATGAGGCTATGCCTCTATGTCCCCCTAGTAGGGACATACGATCTCATTCTTGGACTTGATATTGATCCCCCAACATGTTTTTCTAATATAAGGGCATGTGATTGGCCCAAGATTGATTCTGTTGTGTTTTTTGTTGGGGTTGAGGTTGTTGTTTCTATTGAAGCTAGGATTCTTGCTACTTAGTTTGAGGTTGTTGTTGCTGGGGTTGTTGTGGTCCCTGTATGAGAAAAGACCTAATCTTGGGTGGGAATTGACTAAAATTTGGACCTACAGAGATGGATCCCTATGGGAAAGATGTATTGAGCCCAAGGCTAGCAGGTACTGACTTTAGTAGCGCAAAAGTTGCAAAAAGGTTGCTGCTTGTTTGTGGGATTGAGGGCATAGCATGCAAGATTGACTAGAAAGGCCATGAGGCTAAGGGTTGAGGCACACTAGTGACCATGGGTGCACTTAGTTGGGAGCCTTCCATGCTTTGCATGGAAGACGTGCTTGCTTGGTTCACAAAGCTAGTATGATTGGACACCTTTTGTGATGATCTTGTTGTTGTCAAGGATGGGAATATTTGAGATATCACAGGTTCCATTTGAGAGGGTCGAGTAGTGTTTTGACTTCTGAGAGGTTTTTCAAGCCATATGGTTAACACATTGAATTCAGCAGGGAGTTTGACTCCCTGCTTAATCAACATAGCTAAGAAACATTAAGGATTCCTCTCTACAACAACATCAACAATTTGTGTGGAATAGGCATCTTGCTCCATGTCTTCAAGCTCCTCCTTTGTGACATCATGGAACAATGTTGGTCTATGGGGATTCTCAATGAAAAGAGAAGGACTGGTATTTTTGAAAGGGTTGTCCTCTCACTCCTATTCCCAAGGGGGAAACCTATTGACATAAGACTCATCAGGTTGAGGTTTAGCCTTTGACCTTGTGTAAGGCCCTCCATAAGGTGTGTGAGACATAGTTTTGTCTAGATTTTGTGACTAAAAGAAGTGATAAAAATAAAATAGAAAAGGATAACCTTTCTACGAGAGTCTGAGTTATTTTTGGACAAGGGTAATTTTAGGACAGATGTTAATTTATCTTGATCTCAAATATTTGATGATGTAAGAATAGGATTGTCAACTATTGCGTGGGACAGAGTCATTGATAGAGATATGATGATTTTGAGGTAACACGATCAAGATATTTCATGTCTGAACTTTCAAACAAACAATGCTTGGGTGATAATCGTGCTTTCAAATAATGGATGATCTTTAAAGTTTAGAGATTCACACAATGTTCTTCACATTTTTTTGGGATAGACACTTCTCTTTTACATAGAATGAAGGGTATTTTCAAGGTTTTTTTTATGTAAAACAAGTGTTTTAAAGTCTTTGGTCAAGTGTGACAAACCTCCACCGATTGCGGTAAAGTGACTGATTGATTATGGTAATCTATAACCAGTTGCGGTAATAAACAGTTCAAGTATAGCAATAAATAGGATGATTGTGGAAATTTTTTGTAAATTGTAGAAAAATGTAGGCGATAGTCTGACTAACAATTTAGTTCACTGGATGATAGAATCAATTTTCAAAAACAAAGCTTGTATTTTGCAGAACAATTTGATTGTTGACAACCCTACTCTTTAACACATTGGACTCGTTTTGATAGTTTTGATCTTTGTTTTGCATTTTGGAAACTAATCAAAGAACAAGTACAATAGACAATGTGTTTTGTAATCTAGCATGAGTTTTAACACAAGGACAAACATATTAATCTAAGGCAATTTTGGTTGTCAAATACAATATTATAGGCCCAATGCTTGAATTTTTGTTAGCTCACACAACAAGTGTCACACTACTAGGACATGAAGGTCCACGACATAGGCGCCTATATTTTTTCCATTGCTAGATATTGTTTCTGTGCTAGTGAAGAGCCCTTTTACTAACACAATACCCTAGAACACATATGTTGGAAATCTTGGGGGGAAATTTTGTAACCCCTTGCACTATAATAAGGTATCTGTTTAGAGGTGAATCGGGTTGGCTTCTATTTTAACAAGGTTATAGTAGGGTCTGTGGCATCTATCCAATCAGTGTGCACTTGTGTGACTCACTTAAGAGCCTATTTTACCACACTGGCTTCTTAGGTATAATTCACCTGATCTAGACTATCATCAAAACACCTTGCCTGAGATTGGATAGATATAAAATGAAACTTTGGTTTGCATTTTGTTTATATACCGATCAGAAGGATTACCGGTTTAAGGTGGTTCGCCAAAGAAGAAGCACATTCCCCAGACAAGCCTTTCTAAAAATTATAATGGTGTTTAATCTAATAGATTGTGCAAGTGCACCAAAGACTCAAGTAACAAGGTTAATCGTTTAAATCCCGAAAATTGAAATGTGAATTAAGCTAATCACCCATACCAGCACAAGTGTTCAGTTTTAATCCCAAAGTAGGTGAAGATTGCTTGTTCATTTTTATTGCACCAAATTTGAAATGTTATTTTCCTTTGTTCAATTCTTAACCTCCACGTCAATTTTAAGCACCAATATGTAAATGTGAGGTTCAAGATGTTTGCATGCAATGTTCTTTTTTTAAGCACTAAAATGACAAATGAATTGATTTTAGTTTCTTTGTTAAACTTCTTGCCACAAGATGTCAAAAAACATGATTAGTACCAAAAAGCATCTAATTAAGGATTGAAGAATAATGTGCAAATCCAAAATTGTTAAGACCGCTAAGACTAAATGTGACTCTGTACTTAGCTGCAAAACATTTGATTGAATCAAGATATTTGTTGTATGCTTCACTTTGATCTTCTGGTCCGATGGCTAAGATGGCTCTTTGTTGTGTTTGATAGTTTGTGGTCCTTCTTTTGGCCGCTCTTAGTGATCTAGCACCTAAGATGCATTTAGTTACCTTGTTGGCCATTCATCATTGATCAATCCTACAGAAAACAAAGAAAACAATCAGATTCTGATAGAAAAACACAGATGTTCAATTTGATTTGCAATATTTCTGTCAATTGTGGTAATCTTCTGTCAATTGCAGCAGAGTTCTATCAATTGCAGCAATCTTTTGTCAATTGAGGTAAAGCACTTTTAACTACAGGAGAATGTTGTCAATTGCGACATGGATCAGTCGATTATAGAAAAATTTGTGCGATTGCGGTAGACTGGTAACTATTGCAGCATAGATTAGTCAATTGTGGCACAGAGAAAGAAAATAGAATTGTGAATAATGGCAGAAAAATATTATGAAACCCTTACAATGATCGCGACAATAAACCAGATGATTGTAGCAATCTTCCGTTAATTGCGGTAAAATACCAGCGATTGCAAAATTATATGTTTATCGAGAAAAGCATAAAAAAATAATTTTGCAACCATATGGTCATCGCCAAAAGGTTCTGTCTATCGTCTGCAAGTGATATTTGGGTTGTTTGATTCATGTTTGGTTCACCAAAATGTACACATGGATCAAAATATGTAACACTCTCAATTAACGAGGGGTTAGCAGCACCGATTTGCAATGGGATAAATGAATAGAAATAACTACTAACAATGAAACTACAAATCAATAAAATGTACAAGAAAATAAGAGGAAAAAAAAAAATGCAAACCCAATTTCTTGAAGCTTCTATTGTCTCTCTCTACTCCTAAAATGTTGTTTGTGTGATGCTCAGTATTGGTGTGGGCAGCGTCTATGACTTGGGAGCATCGAGAATATGATATTGAATTCTTTGATCGCAAGATGGCTTGATGCTTGAACCAATCTGACTGAGTAATGGTGCACAAAAGCTTGAAATCCTGGATCCTTCAAATGGTTATGAAGGGTTGATTATATAGGAATTGAGAATGAGATGAACGGTTGAGATTGATCCCAGAGATAGGAAGATGAATGGTTGATATCAAAGGGAATTGGAGAAGCCATTAGTAAACTCCACCTCTTCAACTGAGAGAGAGGAGATAGAATTTGGTTAACAAAAGAGCTAATTTTGAGTTACCTTTAAAACTGAAGAGGTGGGTGGAGAAACCCATGTGAACTGAAGAGGTGGGTGGAGTAACCCATGTGATCTGATTAAGAGTTCTCTTTGAACATAATTGAATATTTAATTCATTTTTGTAATTAAAGTTTTCAACATGTGAGATAATTGAATTATTTTTGATTTAGAATTGTATTATTGGATGAAATTAAATTAATTTAATTGGAAGAGTTTAATTAGTAAGTTTAAATATTTAAATTTAAACTGTAGGAAATTGGCTTTAATTAATTAATTAATGGAAATTAATCAATTAAGGTTAATTAATTAAATAAATTTAATTATCTAATTAATTTTAGAGACTTGATTAGATGATTTAGGGAATGAATTTATAAGAAAATAAATGATTAATTAATGATTAAAAAACCATTAATTAATAGATGAAAATTAGTGTTTTTAATGTAAAGTTGCAAGTCTGTCCATTTTAGGGTGTCTACAAACAATAATTCTTACACTCAAGCGCTAGATGGTTCTTACATAGATGGAGGTCAGGCTAAGAAGCTTGTGGGGGTACAAAAAAATCTTTCTTCATAGATGAGGTCATAGATGTTGTTATAGACAAAGAATATGGCCTCAGTGATGAATTAGGAGGTAGCATTGACATGGGCACTATTATCTTAGTCATAAGTTCTCTTCCTCCCTTCACCCTCTGGGAAGCATGGGGAACTAAGGATGCCCTAAATAATTGAGAGGTGGGTACCAAAGGAAATGGTGTAGACTTGCGATACCTCTTACCTTTCCATGGATGATAAAGAGAGGTATGTCTGTGATGCTGGGAATAAGAAAGGGAAAACACATCTTAGATTTTGGTAGCATAGGTTCCTTTTCATTATATGCACTAGGTGTAGATGCAAACAAAAGGCATTGTTAGAGGACATGAGACCCAAGGTGGGCGAGGAGGATTCCCATAGTGCACACACTTACCTTGAGATGTGGATAGAGGAGTAAAGGATGAAGGATGATGAGCCTAATGGGATGGTTAAGTAGGAGGAGCAAGAATATGTACTTTATATTCAGAGTTTAGTTCCCTAGATTTGTATTTTTGATAAGTGAGGAAAGTTACATCCTATTAGGGATACACGTGTCCTAGTGGAGTAGGCTATAAGTGATTAAGATAAAAGACCCCATGGGACACCAAGGGGCGGTAACCAATGTCCTACACCATATGAATAGTGCCCTCGTGAGGAAATTTCAAGCATTTTTGTATAACCAAAGGGATGAATCCCATGGATGTTAGCTAGCAGATGCCTAGCTTAACCCTAAAGAGGTCTAACTCAAGGGTTGCGAAAAATACCAAAAAGACCACATTCACTCCTACCTAGACCGTCAAGGTGGTGGACCCCAAAGGGGGAAGTGATAACCTATCATATGTCCTAATGGTGGTGGTACACTCATCATATTTTTTGTGGTTTAAGCCATTGATGATGTAGACTCCTTCTACACTGCCAACATTAAAACACCTCTCATTTTTGTCCTTCGGTCGCATGTGGTAGTGCCTTAAAATGTGTTTGCAAATATTTTGGTTTATTAGTGAAATTTTTTCTATTGGTATAGAAGGGACTTCTCTTAACTGTGTTAATAGGGATTAGGGTTTATGTTTCATGTGTTGATAAATATTTCCATATGCCTAACCCTAGCCTTGTTATATTCCTTGATTATCTTTTAACTTAAGCCATCAGTGTTGTCATTGTTAAAAGGGGGACCAATTTGTTTAAGTCCCTAGGTTCATTGATTTTGAGTTGTCAGTCCTGTGGTTTTTCTTTTTTTAAAATCTGGCATGCAATATCATCTCAATGGTCCAATTTTTTAGCCCACGATGTCAAGTTTTATGTTTTAGTTAGTGGTTAGTGGTTAGTTTTATTGTTAGTGTCATGATGACATTCAATGTTCAACTAACTATTGTCTTTTTATCGATTGTTCATGTTCTCATAATAAAACATGTAACCGCTAGAGTTGATCGTGAATACCTGAGAAGGTGACACCTGACATAAATTGAGTGGCTAAAGGATTGTGGTTTTTCTTTCCTAGAGTTGTGGTTTTTGGTTTGTTATTTGTCATGCTACTAATGGGCCATCTTTCTGCACATGCAAATTTGAGTGGTGATCTTATGTCTAAGCATTAAAGTTTCTTGAGTTTTAAGTTAAAAGGGAAAAGGCTATAGTGTTGATCATTAGATAAAGATTGGCCAAGATCAACGGTTTTTATTGATGCACGATCAAAAATTTTAGGCATTTTAAAAATCATGAATTCATAACATTCCTCCATGTGTCCTTGCCAGGGTCAAGGTTGATTGAAAGACTGTAGAAATGGATTATCACAAAGAACTAATTTGGATCTTTCCCATTTTCTGAGGTAGGACCTTTCATTCTGCCATGGTGGTTAATTTTAGTATGACCATTGTGTATCATTGGATGTGCTGGTCTGGATGATGATCAATGGTGGAGTTTTAAGCATGATTTTTTTTTTAAAAAAAAAGAGGCAAATGGAGACATTGCTCGTCATTGTGCAAGAAGTTTCCACTCAACAAGGCATTTCCTTGTCGACATAAGAATAGGTAAAATATAGGGTTGTAAACTCATCACCAAAGGGTCTGAATTCCATGATAACATGAAACCAAGTTCTAGAGGTACAAATGGATCAAGATGAAGTATGGGTTGATGTTGATATAACTATGATATGCCAACAAGATCAAGTAGTTGGAGATTTTTCAGAGATTTTTTCAAAAAAGGACAAAATCAAGTAACTATCCCCAAGAGAAATTCGAAGTAAAATGCAATGGATTGTTTTAATCCTTGCATTGGAGATCTCCATTATGGAAGTGTTTTGGTCTATTTGATATGATTGATAGTGTGAGTAAGATTCAAGAAATATTATTTAGGCGACAACACCACCAAGTGGAGTGTTTCTGAGTTATAGAAACAACATGGTAGTAGCTCAATTGGTAGAAAAGAATAGTGACATCATATCCTTTTGAGGTAGTTTTCAATCAAGAGAAGAATGAAGGATGAGAAGTGTTTTGCAAACTATTGTTGTATGTTTTGTGATACTGGTTGGAAGTTCTTCTAGGTGAGTGTGTTTATAATCAAAGGAGTCTTGAAAGTTGCAGGAATCACTGTTACATGGGGATCAATCACACATATGTATTATAGTTTTCTAACACTAAAAAATAAATAATAATCATCAGATGTTGCAGGTGATCACCAAAGTATATTGACTGTTGCAGGGTTAAAGAGGATGCATTTGGTTCCATGGCTATAATAGTAGTCATTCTATCTTAAGGAGGGCACTAAATTTTGATGGAATCCTTCTTGACATGATCAAGGAATGGTGTTTGGTCCATTATTTGAAGGACAAAGTGCTCAGAGTGTCCAGATTGAAGAAGCCCTAGTTTTGGGGGGTTTAAAGGCCTAATTTGGGGATTTTGGTGTTCCAAGAGGTCTAGGCCTAATCCCTTTTGAGTTTTTATGTTTTAGGACATAATTAGCCACTATCAAAGAGTTAGAGTCTTGGGGCTAAGTTTATGACATAGTTCCTTTGTAAAAATATCAAATTTTATGCATTTTTTAGGTCTCAGAGTTGTAACAGCAGGGTATTGTCCAAAAAAACCTACCTCTTGCTTTGTATATGTTGTCAATCTTGATAATGGGTGTCTGAAAACCTAATCCTTTTGCCAAGTGTTTCAGAAGTTTTAGGAGTTATGGGTTTTGGAAAGTTGTTTTTGTCCTAATGCAATACAATTAGGTCTCAAGGAAGAATCCAAACATTTGGTATATAATACATATAATTTGACTCCATAATCAAGTGAATTCTTTTGAATTTGGTTGAATTAGGTCTCTTGTGGCATTAGAAACCTTGAGTCAAGTGGTTGAGTTGGAATCTCATTTTGAGTATTTTGGGAAGGGTGTCCTTTACCTTGTATTTCCCTTATAATTTTAATCCTTCCATAATGATTTGAATTGTAGTTATGACTATTGAAATTGGTATTTAAACATGAATTAAGACCATTTATGTGGTTTGCAATGATTTTATGAACTTTTGGAAGGAAGAACCAATACACAATCTATTATTTTGTGTATAGTTACTGTGTTCTTTGAATTTACAGGTACTGTACGGATTGGTACAGATGAAAATCCAAGTGAATTCATTTGTTTAAACATTTATTTGGTCTATTCCATTGATTAGGTGTGTGTTGGTTTGGTTTTGTGTGTGATAAGAAAAAATTAAAGTCACTGGTTTGTACAACCCCAAAAATTGAGGGCGTATTGTTCATGGAGCCCTAACTTGCTTTCCCACCATGGAAAAAGCATGGCCCTCTACAAAATACAAGTTAGGGAAGTCACATTGGAGATTATTGAAGCACAGAACTAGAAGATTCTATTGGTGGGATTTGTCACCCAGCCCTAGGTCAAATATCTCTATGTATTTGACCAGGAAAGTATGAGATAAGGTTGGGAGATTAGTCTCAGTGAGTGAAGTGGCTTGGGAGATGGTTGGGATAGACAATTTGGAGTTTAGGGAAGAGTCCTAAGGGGTTGTTTTTGTTTCATGAACCCATTTTAAAACCTTTTCTTTGTTATCCAAGCCTGGTTTGGCTGATTAGGCCTGTGGACAGAGTTAGAGTTTGATACTGAAGGAGTGAAGTTAGAAATCCATCTCTTGGGATCTAAAAGAAGAGGATAAAGGGTATCCAAAAAGGTAAGGATATTTCCAAGTCACTTGGAGAATTCGGGAGCTGTCCACCAAAAATAGAGAAAGGAGGGATAGAAGGTTAATTGTCCTAATTTTAGTAGGATAGATTGTGGGTGTGTAGAAACTCCACAAGTGAGTGTTTCCTAGTGTATTAGTTTAGAGTAAGACCTTCCCACCATTATATTTAATTCCCATATAGTTGGGATAGAAATTCTTCATTTGGTCTATTTGAGGGAAGTGATCCTGAAAGCATGAATTAGATCTAACTGCAACCACCTGGATTTGGTCTGTTCTGACTATAGACCCTATTTTCCCTAAGTGTGATCATACCCCCAATTATGTCATGACATTGTTACTTTGGCATAATTCATTTTAAATCAAATTTGATGTCCTAGGTGATTTTTATCACAGAATTATATTAACTATTATAGCCATACAATTCAAATCAATTCAAACCAATTAAATCAGATCAAATTCAAACATGGCTATAGTATTTAATTATAAAGGAATTAAATAATCCCTAAATCAATTTCTCACTTGCAAATAACCCATTCCCCTAGCCTAAATTAATTTAAATTAAATGGTTATAGTCCCCTTAATTATTAAGAAAATAATTAATATCCAATTTTTGAATGAATTAAATAAGTTTAATTCATTTCATTTATATTCCCCTAAACCCTAACCTAACCTATCTCAACCACTTCTACCTAGGTTCTAACCTATCCCAACCCATTCACCCCATGCTAATCTAATTCCAAATCCTAATTCTATCCTAACCCACCTCCTAATGTTGTCACATTCCATTAAGGAATGATTAACAACTCCACCCACTTGAGAAAGTCAAGGAATCTCAAGATTCCTTTCTCAAGTCCATTTTCTCAAGCCATCCTCTTACACCCTTCTCATGCTTCTTTAAGGCTTTCATTAATGCCTCATTAATGAAGATTCCTTAAGCCCATGTCTCCCCTATGTCTATTGAATGCCTCTGACATTTATTTCTTCTTACACACCATTAATGAGTTTTTAAACTCATTTATGCACCTTGTCCCCCCTCTCTCTCTCCTCATTCTTCTATAAATAGAAGGCATTTTTGAGAGCAAATAAGCCTTCATCTCATATTAGAAAATTACATTGTTATGTTGTTAATATTTAGATAGATTTATTTTCATCCCATAGTTTCATTACCATGCATTGTTATAATGTCCATTTTTAGAGCTAGAATGCATTGCTTAATGATTAAATAGCTTGTTTTAATTCAAACCTTTCATGCTAACTCGTATATGTCACTGATAGTAGCATAGTCTAAGGGATATTATGTTATGAATCAAACTCTTCTTAGTTAGAAAGCAATAGGTTGATATTAGTTGGTTTTATATGCTCATCTAACCCCTTTTTAGCTAAAGCAATGATCTATTGAAGTGTTGCATCTTTCTTAAACAGGTACAAAAAATCACACACACACTAACTTGTGAGGAGTGCCTAGGAGTTAGGGAGAGTTGTGGAATAGTAAGTCCACCTAAGAGGGGAGGTATAGACCCTTAAGGACTTTTTGGATTAGGGAGAAGACTTGAAGAAAGGATTTTAGGATCTTCTAGTAAAGGAAGACCAATCTAGGTTGTGTTACTGCTAGCTTTGCATCAATCTCCTTTGTTTTAGACTTCGTGCACAATTTCATAAACTCTTTAGTGTATGTGTTTATGTCCATATCCTTTTCCCTAAGGTTTTGCCTTCTCCTATGTATTTATACCTCATAATCTTCTATTACATATGCTCCTTTCACCAAACTCACCATTCTCTTCCAAGTAGACTCTCTACTTTTTCCTTCCTTCTCTCTTTCATCTTGTATAAAATTGCACCATGTCAAAGTAGATCATTTCAACTTTGACATTTCTATTTTCACCTTCTGGTGTTCAGGAATGTCTACACATTCAAAGAAGCTTTTAAGGGAGTCAATCAAATCCATGACCAAGATTGGCTTCATTCTTCCACTAAATATTGGTAGTTCTAAGTTCCCGTCCATAGTCCTTCTCACCATGTACTTTAGGGCATTTAGGAGGCATCTATGGTGTTCAATAACTTCATCTTCTTTCCACCTTAGAATCTCCTCATCATCTCATTCTTCACCATCTCTAGAGTCTTCACCAACCCTTCCTCTCATTTGGCCCCTCATTTCATCCATCTCTTCTCTCAACTTTCTATTCTCTTCCACATGCTCTCTTACAATATTTTCAAGTTCCACATTTTTCATCCTCTGTGGAAGTTCTTCCTCTCCTTCTTCCATGTCTTCTTCAACTTCTTCTTCCACAGGGTTCGTTTCCCTTGCTCTGATACCACTTGATGCAAAGCCCTTCAATAAATAAATAATCCTTCTTGTGATAGGTTTTACAAACCTCCAAATGGGTTAATTATATAGAAAAGGGTCTCTACACCTTTTAACCACCTTCAACTATCCTTCTTTATCATTCATTATGAGAAACATTCATGATTCAATGCTATATCATAGCTCTTAGGGTTTTTTCTTGCTGAACATTCAACATATGCTTGAATACTTTATTAACTCTATGACTCCCAATATTTGAAAATAATGACTCAAGCAAGAGAAAACTCTAATTAATGAGGGTTTATGATAATATCTGGGGAAACTAATATCACCTCCTTCTTTTTAGGTTTCACAATACCCAGGCAGGTATTACCTATATAAGATTGTTGTCTTACAGTATTAGTAAATGTGGATACTAATTTGTTTCCCTTTTACTGTATTACCTTATAAATTACTCTGCATAAAACTGAAAACAACTTAACACAGAGTTTAACCATAAAAACTATTGAAATGATAAGAACAAATAGTAGTGTTTTAAGGACATTCACCCTTCTTCATTTTATAGTTCTTAGAACTTAGGAGGGGCAACCTATTTTAATCCTCTCTTAAAGGTATTAGTAGAATGAATTGTATATCTTGGTACAATTGCTTAGAATTATATGTTTTAAATGTAAATATGAAAGATTTGTGTATTTTAAATTGTTTGGATGATGATAAACCACTTGATAGATTCTAGACTAGTGCCTATCCTTGGGCTATAGAGTCAAAGATGCAAATCCATAGAAAAAATAAATAAAGATACTATAGATTGCCTTAAAACCTATATGCAACTTGAGTAATATGCCTTACAAATCACCCTGTCACTCCAACACTACTGTATCAAATCCTCAAATACTGTTATACTCTCTGAAACTACTCACAAAACTTAGTTCTTCCCTTGAAAGAAACTTGTAATTAATTAGATAGATACCTTGTAACCAATATATTTAAAATGCCTTACAGATTGAACATAAAAGAGCATACACAATAAGTAAAGAGACAACAAAAATATAGAAGAGAATTTGTACTATATTTTATTTATATTCCCGCTTCATACATATAGAGGCTAAAGCTCAAAAAAATTAGACAAAATTCTATAGTCTGGCTTATAATTATATTTCATCACCTCCTTCAAATGTTACAATAAGATCTACTTATAGGTTCAAACCATCTTGAAATCCTTAAGATAAGGATGCAACAAGATTCAAATGGTTTAAGAAACCTAACCTTAAAAACATAGGAAAAGATAAAAGACAAGAAAGCTCCAAGCGGTGGGAGGACAAAATTGAAGAATGAAATATGATTTTGTACTTTGTCCTTTTGTGAATGTCGGCACCTTTGTCTGCATGTATTCAGGATAGTATCTGATAGTTGTGACAGGATTCTTCTTCTTGGGATTTGTCATAATGTCGCATGCTGTCACATCCTCTTCCTTAGGCCACTCAAAAATCTGAATATTCTCTAGTTGAGTCTTCTCCCTTTCCCACTTAGCATCTATTATGCTTTTAACATCTGAAATGAATTTATTGCAGTCTGTCTCTACCTTTATTGCCTCATCCAAAAGTTGGTTGAACCTCTCCATATCTAATTCTCCCTGATCAGATACATAAATGAATTTATTGGGGAGTACACTATCAAACTCTAATATCCATAACCCTAATGGTTTAATCTAATCATCCTCGACCCTAATTGGAGGCACAAACCTACTTTAACTTACTCCAAACTTCTTTAACTTTGCATGAATTTTATTGGCCTTTCCTTTGAAAATGGATAAAGTGGCCCCAATCTTCTCTATCTCTGTACCAACCATGGTTACTATCTGTAGCAGATCTAATCTTAATGGTTGTACTAATGCTAATCTCTCAAAAAGTGAAGCTCTTCCAGACCAAGATGCAAAATAAGGATTCAAAATTGTCAAAAAGATAGCCACTTCTGCTTGTAGGCCTGGCAACCTTCCATATGACCCATACACCACATCAATCTTATATTTTATTATGTCTACCCTATGCTGCAAAAATTGAAGCTAATGCTTCCAAAATCACACTGTTATGGTCTGTAACTCCCTGCTCTCTTTCAACAAATATATCCCATGTATCTTCTGTTTGGATTTCAACATCCACAACCTCTTTTGGCTCAACAGGGGTAGGCTCTGTTATATCAAGAAATTGTTTAGTAAGATCATCTATGAGCTTCTTCTATTCATTAATTGTTATTAATGCTAGCTCCCTATCCTTAACAATATCACTAGTGAGTTTTTGCAAATTGTCTGATAGTTGGCCTGTCTTTGCCTCATTGAGATGAGGAAAATGAGTCATTACTTGGGCTATTTCCATATCCCATGTAATATCTAATGTACATATGATTTTATTCCCCTCCACCTTCTCTTGAATGTTTAGAATAGATGGATTTTTATCTTTAGGATCCAAGATCCACATTACAAGTACCTGAGATTTGGGGTTATACCCAAACCCTCTAATCATATCTCCAACCTGAGTTTCTAATGACAATTTAACATAAGGTTGTCTTCTTATCTTGTATATTATGAATTATAAAGACAAATCCTAGCCTTCCATAAATAACACTCCATTGGCCTTGACCAGTTTCCTTTCTTGCTCTGGTGTGATCTTCTCAGACTCAGGATCATAATCCCGCAGTGTTTGTAAGGCCTCTTGGGTGACTGAATCACCACCTTCCAATTGTAGATGTTTTGCAATTTGGTGTTGTTTTTTCCATATAAGAAAATCCTTGAATTCTCTAGTCTTAATGAAGTTTTCATCCTTAATGAATTCCTCCTGATGCAACAACCTCTCATCTATACATGATCTCAGAGGTAACTCCTCCTCTTCTTCTGTATCCTTTTGGAGTTTCTTCCCTTCCCTGATCTATTTTCTTAATAAACAATCATAGGGTTTATCTCCAGTTATTAGGGCTCCAATTTTATCTATCCTCTTCTTCCTAGAAGGCTCCCCTATTTCTATCTTTTGTTTCTTTGGTGGGGGCTCATTTGTCACTTCCTTTTCAGGGACCTCTCTCAGGTCAATGATGTCTTCCCCTTCTATTGTCTATCGTAATGGAACTTCTTGATAATCTAGATAGGGATTGGGTGAAGGATAGCCCTGATCACTATCATCATCATATTCTAATTCTGAATTCTCTTTGTGGCCCTTTTCTGGTACCACTGGTGCTTCCTCTAACTGATTACACAAAAGAGTATGGTTGTCAATCATTGCATCCAGCCTTTTTAGATAAGGCATGTTAGGTTAGAAACCCCCAAACTTCATCCCCTTTCTCTCTACCTACCTCTCTAGGTCCATAAGTTCATTGAACTTAATTTCTTTCCTGTCCACCACTTCATCCTCCAAGATGTTTCTTATTAAATCCTCCTCCATACACTCCTCATGTACCTTTGTGAAGGGGATAGTTAGTGTCAATAATTTCCTAGCACTGAGAATAAAACCCTTTGTATCAACAAATTTGTGCAAGGAAACATTCATCCTATAATGGTTCATCCAGGTGTTTACAGGGTCTATAGCCTTCTTCCCAATAGTAAAATTATAAATCCTAAACTGCCTAGGGGTAAAGGTACCCTTCTTGTGTGGGGCTAAATTCTCCTTATCAACCAAAATGAGTTTCCTGATGAATTCCATTGCAGCTATCCTTGGTGGTACATGAAATGGAAAAATGTGTGGAGGGTGGGGGCAACCATAGATCCTCATCATTGTAAAGTCCTTTTCATAATAAAAATCCTCCCAATTATGGTCTCCTGGCCATTTGTCAAGGTATTAGCAGGGCCTCAATAGTTGAATTACCTTAACAGGCAATTTGGTCTTATCAACACCTAAACATTTAAGAATTGGATAAATTATCCAATTTTCAAAAGCACAAAACTCCTTCTCTCTAGATGTATAATTCCATAGTCTAAGACAAAACTAAATAGGGTTGGCTTGACCATGATGAAACCTCTATGGTTGCAACATCTGACAATTCATTACTGGGAAATTATCATATAGGATCAGATGCATAAGGACTGAGTAATGCAAAAACCTTGGGTAAGCCTTCTTAGCTTGTATATCCACAAAACCCTGGTGCATTTGGTCTATGATATACTGGATATAGTCATAGTTGGAAGTAGTATTGATGTAGGAGCATCCTGGGTGTAAGGGAAATCTTGCATCACCCAAAAATATATGTTTTTCTATTCAATAAGGGCTATTTTGTACAAAGCTGCTATTTTTTGGAAACTTACTATTTTTGGTAAGTTGGTCGTTTGAACTCAGAATGTTCTAATTTTCCAGGTGAAGGTTCATCTTAGTCATATAAGGATGCCAGTTGAATTTCATTGCTAGATCATCTGTATTGGCGAAGTTATTAATGATTTACTGTTGAGATTTTAGGGTGCAAAATCTTTGAGCTCAATTTTCAGGACCTTAGAGGCTCTGAATCAAGGTCAAACCCCCAGCTGCCTTGCGCTTCACTAGTCAAACACTGTAGATCGCGATCTCCCCTTTCCAAAAAGTGGTTATAATAGCCAATCAGAGCTACAGTTCAAAAGTTATGGCTTCCGGAAGTTGGGCTACCTAATCTCATGTTTTGTAAATATTTAAAGCCGACCCTTTTGTAATAAAAGTGAAAAATAA
>MU228067.1:423728-439809 GCA_018584345.1 Thuja plicata | reverse complement strand
ATAGAATATTGTAAGGGGAATGCCCATGTGGCTTTGCATATTGTAATTCTGAAATTTTGTAATTCCACATTTGTGGAGATAATAAGAAGCCCATTTTCTATTCTTGCAAATTGTTGTTGCTTCTCTAATTCTGTTATGTGTTTGTGGCATTAAGGGGAGCACCCTTCATCAAGTATGGAAGCTCTACATATCTAGTACCATCATTAAAATATCAGAGGTAATCCTCTCTGCTCCTGCATCTTTCCCAAGAACCCTACATAGTGCATATGCTATGTATTTGATATAAATATTCATATCTTTATAAAGATATGGGCCTGCTCCTAGTAGGGATACTATATAGGATTTCATTCTCTTGGTAACATGATGATCCTTAATATCCTTGGCAGCAACGCCAGATTCTCTAATGTATCTATTCTCTAAACTCTTCAAATTTATTTCAGTAGCCATAGGGTAATATACATTAAAAGCCTTCATAAAAGTATTTCGGTCCAAGGTGAGGAAGGGCTTCCCATCATCCCTCTTAATGGTTTTTTTCAAGGGATCATATCTACTAGCTAATTCTAGTATAAAATTGACATCAACAAAGACATCAGGAACTATCAACCTGGCTAATCCACATGTCCATGGGTTTGAGATAGGCATGGGCTCATCACTAGTTTTAAAGAAATAATTAAAAAGTGGATATCCTGATGACCCTGGTGTTTTTGCATCTCTAATATAAGCCATATCATCAACCAAAGTGTCAACACTTACCTTTCTATTTTGGCTCAACCCTGGAAGCAAAGTGAGAAACTCCTCTGAATAGTTCCTCTTTCATTTCGATTCATCATCGACATCATCACTTCTTCCACTAGTGGATGCTAGACTTTGTGTTTGGCTCATCTTTCTTTTCTGTTCTTTTGTAATTCTGACCACTGAAAACACTATAAACCGTACTCTCTATCAAAACTCTGAATCACTAAATCACCTTTTGAATTCTGTAATTGTTGGAAAATAAACTCTTCTCAGAAAATACAGAACTCAATAAACTCTTCGCTTTGAGAAATTGGAAATTGCTAAAATGAAATGAGAATAGAAAAGTATACTTATAACTGAGAATTCAATGCATATGTCTCTTCAAACTTGGCGAACTTACAATTCTGTCATTTTCCGCCATTAGTTTCACATACTGTGACATTAGTTTCTAGTTCTAGCTATGGCATTCAAACTGTCAGGCAATCAATTTTTGATGAGTGTTTTTGAAAATAAAACCTTATAAAATTTGAAATGAAATCAAGATCAAATCTAATTGGCTGCATTAACTTATATTATGGCTACTTTTCCCATCTGTCAAATCTTTAAAATGTGATTGGTCTAGCGACCCAACGACTGAGTGATCTCCTTGTCGCATGATGATTTTCTTAACTGTAGTTTCCTCAAGAGACATAGTAACTGTCGTAGGATCAATTATTAAATCAATGGTTACCCTTCATCTTATAGAGATATTGCGACAAAGCACCTTTGGTAATTGTTCTTTACCTTGGGTTGCACCTGGAGACTAAGCAACTGTGAAACCTCTATGTCACTAGATGATTTCCTTAACTCATGTTTAATCTGGAGACAACACGACTAAACATAGTTAATCTCTTAATCGCATGTTTTTTTTATCTTTATGAATCTACATCTGGAGACTATGTGACCACCATTGATCTTATTTTCCTTTGCATCTGATGGTTTTCGCTAAGTCTCGTAACCTTCATTACAAACCCTAATTCTTCATGAGACTTAATGACGACTGAACATGTATCTCATCTTTTCCTCTTGTCTCTTAATCGCTTAATACCTTTTTACTTTTCAATCTTATCAAGCAACCACATGACTACCGTCATATCATATCCCCATCTAATGGTTGTCATTGAATCTCTTGATGATTAACTTAACCCATCTTGCATCTGGAGACCTAGCGAAAACACCTTTATTTAATCTGACATCTGACCCTTGGTTTATTCAAAGATTTAGTGACCATTGAATCTCCTTGTCATATGATAATTTATGAACCATATTTATAATTAGGAGACCTCCCAACTACTGTTGGATAAAAACTCTAATCAATGGTTGTTGTTAAATCTCCGGTTCTTTCACTTAACTAACTTTTGATTACGAGACTTGGTGACAACGGTGAAACTTTAACTTATAAACTTAACTCATAACCATGAGTTTCATCAAGAGACAACATGACTATATAGTCTCAAAGTTGCCAAACAAAATAACTAACTCTGCTTTGATTAGGAGATAATGCAACTATCGTCAGATCATAACTTAAAATTAATGGTCCGCATTAAATCTTAGAACCATTTTGGCATATTTCATTTTATCAAGAGACTACGTGAACATAACTTTTCGCCAAGTCTCCAAATCATAAAGAATATTTTGTTTCTCTTATGAGACTTTGTGACTGAGAAATAAGCACATGCACATAATACTCAACTTAAGTCATGAAAAAGGTAACATAAAAATAGTACCATGTTGGGAAATTTAGGGCTTAATGCATTTCAAATGAAAATGACCTAAGGGTTTTGGGTTTTCTGATCTTCTTGAAGAAATTTAAGGCTAGAGAAATACTTGCAAAATTATGAAAACAACTTCCAATATAAATTTTGACCCTCTGAGAAAAAGAATGACAAATTCTTCAAAACAAATTCAGGGTAAACACCAAAACAAGAAATACAACCAACAATAGCAATCAATGTTTTTGACCTTTCCTTAGCAAAGTGTGCCAGGAATGAAACCTTCATTTTAGGGAGTGGATATGATTTCCTAGTTCTCCTTATCCCTCACTTGAATAGAATTGGGGATCCTAAAGTTAGAAAGACCCCTAAATCCAAAGAAATAATTTTTTAAAGCCCTTTTAGGCATGTTCAGCTAGTAGCCCTAATTAGAGGGGTTTCTGAGGATAAATACCAAAACTTTCAAAGGATCTTCTGAAAAAATAACATATCCAAACACCCTTTATGGAGATACTTAAAACCCTAAAGACTTAGGTTTAGATATTGTGATTCAATGCCAAAAATCTATTAGACCAGAGAGACCTAATAACCCTAATTAACCCTCCTTTCCAAAGGAACTCTTCACTCGTATACACACAGAACAAAGCCAATGTATGGAGCATCTCCTTACATGTATAAATACTCTCTATTCACTCTTATATTAGATCCATCCACTCCCAGGGCTTCTCTACACACACAACTCTTAAAAACTTCCACCAAGCACATCAACATGCTTGGTCTAGGGCTAGGTGTTAAAATTAGATGTCGATGACTTCCAGCCTCCTACCTCTTTAATCATATATTAAACAGCCCTAAATTTCATTCCCCAAGTGGTCTTAGTGATCCACTAGTGATAACTCAAGATAGGGCCATTTTGGTGTAATACCCTTATTCTAAAAAAAATGGATACTAGTCAGATACACAATTAGATAACTACTCCAATGGATTGATCTATCTGTCTTAAAAGATGATTTATAAATATATTGAAAGTTCTTCTTCCACCATGTGAGACTTCAAATAAAACAATGCAAAGGAGCAAGCAAGACACTATGAAAATTCATTGTCTACTGGAAAACTAGAATTTGTTTTATTGATTCATCAACACCAAAAAGTTACATATCTTAACATCATCGATAGAATTTGATTCAATCTAGTATAAATATGCTCTCCCTAATGTTCCAAACTTATTTTTAAAATTTTTAGACCATTGGGGAAGTTGGGAAGCTGATACAAACAAGAATGCAACATTTCTTGCAAAGTTGCCAAATGCAACTTTTGCAATTTTGCATCTTTTATAGCAACTTTTGGTCTTACTGCATTGGATGAATGGTAAGTCCCCAATAATGAACTATAACTGATTGAATATTTGAAGATGATAATTTGATGATCACCAAGCTGTAGAAAGTAAATGCAAGACATTAAATCATTTAATTTATTGTATAGTCATTGATGTCAACTTGATATAATATGATTGGTCAAATACATATTGTCATAGACTTCAAGAAACCAAAGAGATAAAGTTTATGCTATCGATAAACATATAAAGCTAGTCTACACTAAGTGACAGTAAACACCAAAGGGAAGTGCACACCGATGGATAGAGAACCCCAAGATGTCACAGTGTATGCCAAGCACCACAACACTGAGCATAACTGTAGTGGTCACCAAGAAAAATTGAAGGTGATGCCCGAGGACAACTGGAGTCAATGAATGATCAAACTAAGAGTTGATCACCAATCAGAACTGGAGTTAGGAAATGAAAAAACACTATCTGGTAGGAGCTATAATTAGAGTTAACTAATTGATTACTTTTTTTCCATTGACCAGTTGAACTAAAGATTTAAAGCTATTTTTATTCACAGTTTTAAAGGAGAAATCTACGAAATAAAACTAAAGAAAATCTTTAAAGATTAAAGCAATGCATGAAAAGAATTGTGGATCAAGGAAGCTATCTACGTCAAGAACAAGAAAGACAAGGATAGTAAATGGTGAAATCATGTCTATATAAAGAGACAAGTAATTCATTATGAAAAAAAGGAATGCTGAATATAATTCTGGTGAAGATAGAAGTATTCATGCAGATCTGATCATACAGGATGAAGAACAGAGCCAAGAATTCTGCAAACACCGAGCAACATAGAAGAAACAAAATTCACTGAGAAGAAAGAACAAAGAGGGGAGCAAAGGAACAAAAGAGAATATTGACCTTAGAGGTATTATGGACTTACAATAGATTTAAAAATCTGCAAGTTAAAGTTGTATTATTGAACACATCATTTACTATTTTAGTTTAACCATTGATTCAGAAAATATCTTAACCAAGTGGGATTTAACCATCCTTGTTATATTGAGATACTCAATAGCATTGAAAGGTTTTCATGTTGACAGCATAGTGAATGCTAGGTCAAATGATAAACTGTTAGTTTTAAATCCTCTATCAAGGTCACACTTAATAGTGTGTTTGTAACCTTTAACAAGGTTGGCTCTTCACCGAGCTCACTTTAGAAGAGTGAAAACTTTGGGTTACCGGTTCCAAGTGGTTTTTCCTTTAACAAGGTTTCCACATTAAAATCCATTTGTCAAATGTGTATATGGTTCATTGCTGTGATATTTTTCTTTACACATTACTAAAATAGGATTGGTCGGTAAAAACTAAGTTTATTTACTGCTATTTTGTAAAGCTTAAGAAAATGATAAATAGTATATTCACTGAGTAGTATATATATGTTAGAATTTCATAATGCATACTTCTTGTAGGACTTAAGATAACTAAAGGTATTATATTTCTGATATAAGTTTTGGTTGTATTATTGGATTAATTTTTGAGGCCACTGATTCACCCCCCCTATCAATTATTGTAACAATTGGTATCAGAGCTTGTGTGCTTGGAAGAGAGTTTAAAGACTCAAGATAAAGATCACAAGAGGAGTAAAATGGATGTGCCTAAGTTGAACAAGGGCAACTTTGCATCATAGAAAAGAAGGATAAGACTCAACCTATCAGGTATTGGAAATGATTTCACTCAATACTTGGATACTCAATATGTTGCACCGACATGACCTTTGACTATTGATAAATTGAGAGACAAACATAAACACAACTCTATGATGATAATACTTGCTTCTTCACTACCTGATGCTTAATTTGAAGATAATAAAATCATGCACCACTGCAAAGAAAATTTGGGACAAACTCAAGATAGTACATGAAGGACATACACATGTATTGAGAGCTAAAACTGAAAGCCTAAGAGGAAAATTTGATGACCTAAGAATGAAAGAAGGAGAAAACATCACTGAATACAGTAGCAGAATCAAAGAAGTTGTCAATGCTATCTGAGGAGTAGGAGGTGTACTTGAAGAAGAAATAGTGTTAAGTAAAATTCTAAGAACCTTACTACCTGTTTATGCTATTAGATTATCTGCAATTCAAGAAATGAGACCAGTAGAAAATAACAATATTACTCTAGATAGTTTTATTTGTAGACTTATTTCATTTGAGATGAATAACTTTGACAACAATGTCTTACCGACTATTGAGTCTGCATTCAAATCTTCTCTTTAAATAAGTAAATCAAGTCATAACCACACTATGAGAAATGATAGTGATGAACAAGAACTTGATAAAATTGAAGCACTAATGGATAGAAGATTGCAAAGAGGAAAAGCTAGATACAAAGGTAAATTACCATTGGTTTTTTTTAATTACAAAGAAATTGGACACTTTACTGCTAGATGCCCTAAAAAGAGAAAAGATGAATGAAATAATGATAGATCTTATGAAAATAAGTTTGATAGAAGTGATGACCGAGATTAAAGAAGCAACTAATACTCTGATAGAAGAGATAACCAAGACTACAAGGACAAAGGCAAGAAGGCTTGTTACCTGGCTGAGAACAAAGCTGAAAATACTGACACCAAATCTGATGAAGATATTGAGGTAGTATTTGTTGTTATGAAAGATGATTCAGATGCATAAGAAAGGTATGTTGAAACTGCAGTCATATCTAAGGTTAGTAAAAGTGATGTTTGTATTATTAATAATGGTTGTACTCAACACATAACTGGAGATAAGGAAAAGTTTGAAACTTTTGAATATTATAATGGTGGATCAGTTAGGATGGGTAATGACTCACCTTGTCCAGTTGAAGGTAAAGGAACCATCATGTTGAATAATCTAATCACATGTGAAAATACATATTGGGTGAAAGGACTTAACTATAATCTATTGGGTATTTTATAGCTGAATAACACATGACACTGAGTTGCATTTGAGAGCAAAAAGGAAAATATCTATAATGAAATAGGAAGGTTGATCGGTGCTGGTGAAAAAAAGGTAACCTATTCTATATTGATGATATTAAGATGACTTGTTTAATGGCTAGAAATGAAGACATTTGGTTGTGGCATAAAAGGTTATGTCGTGAATTTTGACAACATGGTTAGGATAAACAAGAAAAGAAAAGTAAGAGGCTTACTGAGCATGTCAAAACCCAACCATGTCATGTGTAAGAATTGTCAAAAAGGTAAAATGACAAAGTCTAGTTCCAAGAGAAAAACCTACAAATATAATGCTATTCTAGAGTTAGTCCATACTGACTTATGTGGACCAATGAGAACAAAAATCTATTATGGTGATAGATACTTCTTTCTGTTTGTTTATGATTATTCTAGAATGATGATTGTTATGTTCTTAAAGGAGAAATTAGAAGCACTTAAGATGTTCAAATGGTATAAAGCTATAGTTGAAAAACAAAGTGTAAAAGAACTAAAATGTATAAGATCAGATAGAGGAGGAGAATTTATTTCTAATGAATTCACTAACTTTTGTAATGAGCATGGAATAACAAGACATGTTTCTGCACTGAGAACACCACAACAAAATGGGATAGCTGAAAGGAGAAATAGATCAATTGCTGATTGTGCCAAAACATTGATGATTGAAAAAGGCATCACACAAACATTTTGGAGAGAAGTTGTAAGTACTGGTTTCTATACATTAAACCGAGTTCAATTGAAGAAAGACACCTTATGAGCTATGGTGTGGATACACACCAAATGTAAGTTACTTTAGAATTTTTGGAAGTCAATGCTATATATTGAAAGATCATAGAAGTGGGAAAATTGACTCCAAAAGTGATGAAGGAATATTTCTAGGATATTCCACCAAAAGCAAAGCTTATAAATGTCTTAACAAATCCTCTAAAAAAATCATTGAAAGTGCAAATGTTAAAGTGGATGAATTTGCTGAAAAAAATAATGAGGAAAGAAGAAAGGAACCAGAATATTACAATAGATTTGTCTACAATGAAGAACTTGACACTCTTCCCGAGAAACAATGTATTGCTACCGAGTGACAGAAAAATGCAACCGAGCAACATGCTGTACACACTGAGAATCAGGAAAATGCTCACAATGTTGAATTGAGTGATGACGAAGATAAAAATGAAGGTCAAGATGATGATCAAAATAATGAACAAAGATCTAAACTCGTACTTTCCAAGTATGTCAAAAGACACCATCCAAAGGACCAATTCATAGGAGACAAAAAGGATGGAATGAGAACAAGAAGTAAGTCACTAAACACTAGATGTTTGATTTTAGATTTTGAGCCTAAATCTGTTAATACTGCACTCGATGAATGAAGAGATTGAATAGATTAAGAATAAAAAAACATGGATAGTAGTACCTAGACCGAGTGACAAAAATGTCATTCGTACCAAATGGATATTCAAAAACAAACTAAATGAGAATGGAGAAGTCACAAGGAACAAAGAAAGTCTATTATGCAAAGGGTATGCACAAGAAGAAGGTATAGACCATGTAGAAACCTTTGCACCCGCTGTGAGACTAGAAGGAGTAAGAATTATACTTACTTATGCTACTTTAAAAGGATTCAATGTATACCAAATGGATGTCAAATCTCCATTTCTAAATAGAATACTAGAAGAAGAAGTATACATTGAACAACCAGAAGGGTTTGTTGATCCTAACAAGAGAAACATGGTTTGTAGACTACACAAAGCCTTGTATGGATTGAAATAAGCATCTAGAGCATGGTATGAAATACTTCACTCTTATCTTATTAGTATTGGATTTATAAGAACAAGTGATAACACTAATATATATTTGAAAGGAGATACTGATGATCAGATTCTAATTACTAAGATATTTGTTGATGATATCATATTTGGAGGTAATGATATGTTACGCAAATCATTTGCTGATGAAATGAGAAAAGAGTTTGAGATCTCAATGTTTGGGGAGATCAAATTTTTTCTTGGTCTACAGATTCTACAACATGATGAAGGCATCTACATCACACAATCCAAATACATCAAAGAAGTTCTCAAGATATTCAAAATGGAGGACTGAAAACAAGTTGGAGCACCTATGGAAACTAGATGCATATTTACAAAGGAAGACAAGACAACCGAGGCAAATTAGACTTTATACAGATCTATGATTGGTAATATAATATATGTTGTACATACAAGACTAGATATAGCAGATGCAGTTGGTATAATTGCAAGATTCTCTACTAATCCCAAGGAATCACACATGACTACTATAAAAAGAATTCTGGGATATCTAAAAAATACCGAGGACTATGGTTTGTGGTATCATAAACAAGGAAAATTTGAGCATCAAGTTTATACTGATGCTAATTGGGCTGGAAACAAAGAAGATAGAAAGAGTATAGAAAGAGGAGAATTCTTTATGGGTGACAAACTTATCACATGGATAAGTAAAAAGCAAGGATGCCTATCTCAATCAAATGTAGAAGTAGAATATGTGGCTATTGCTGCAAATTGCTCTAACATTGCATTGATCAAGAAATTACTCAAAGGTATGAATATGGAAATTCTTGAACCAGTAATTATCTATTGTGATAATACAAGCTCTATCAACATGTCAAAGAACCCTGTGATTCATGCTAAGACAAATCACATTGCTATTAAGTATCATTACTTGAGGGAACAAGTAAAAGAGAAAGAGGTGATACTAGAATATGTACAATCCAAAGAATAATTAGTAGACATATTCACAAAGCCATTGCCAAAAGATACATTTGAGTACCCGAGGAAGAGACTAGGGATCCGACCCTTGTCTACTGGTCACTAAGATGACTTGGAGGTTGCATCAGCCTATACATTATCAGAAGATCAATCATATTGATGCAAGCAAAGATATGGACTGCAATGATATATTAGTACACATAAATGTACTTATATGTACTGAATACTAGAGATATTGTTGGCTACTACAAAGTTGTATTACTATTGGACATAATGGAGAGGAATATATTCATGATATTATTTTGATTGGCATTGTTGTCAAAGGGAGAGGAATATATCCATATGTAATATCTATCTTGATCATCCAAAGGGAGAGATGTTAAATGAAATATCCATTAGGGAGAAGAACATTAGTCAAAGGGAGAGAAAAGATCAGAAAAATAATTTTCTACAAAGGGAGAGAAAGATTCAAAGTAACAACCATCCCTCCAAGGGAAAGAATTGAGAAAAAGTTAGCACTGCATACCTATCCAAAAAAGGGAGAAGAGATTCTACAACAAAGGGAGAGACAAAATTAGAAGTTTCTACATCTATCTAGTGAAGGGAGTGAAGAATGAAGAAAGTACTCTGCAAGAATCAAATCTAAGCTAGAAGAGCTTACTGAGAGTCAGATATTTTAATTGATTATAGAACAATGAGTTTGGTATGATATGACATATTTCATATTTTTTTGATAAGTATGTTACAATCAATGCCAAAGGAAGAGATTGATGAACTATAACTGATTGAATGTTTGAAGATGATAAGTTGATGATCACCAAGCTGTAGAAAGTAAATGCAAGATATTAAATTAGTTAATATATTGTATTGTCATTGATGTCAACTTGATATAATCTGATTGGTCAAATATATGTTTTCATAGACTTCAAGAAACCAAAGAGATAAATTTTATGTTATTGATAAATATATAAAGCCCATCTATACTGAGTGATAGTAAACACTGATGGATAATGCACACCGACAGATAGAGAACCTTGAGTATTCACAGTGTATACCAAGCACCACAAAACCGAGCATAAATGAAGTGGTCACCAATAAAAACTGAAGGTGATGCCTGAGGACAACTGGATTCAATGACCGAGCAAACTAAGAGTTGAACACCGATCAGAATTGGAGTTAGGAAATGACAAAACACTTAGCTAGAAAGAGCTATAATTAGGGTTAACTGATTGATTACTTTGTTTCCATCGACTAGTTGAACTGAAGATTTAACTAAAGATTTAAAGCTATTTTTATTCATAGTTGTCAAGGAGAAATCTACGAAATAGAACTAAAGAAAAGCTTTAAAGATTAAAGAAATGCATGACGAGAATTGTAGATCAAGTAAGCTATCTATGTCAAGAACAAGAAAGAAAAGGACAATAAATGGTAAAATCATGTCTATATAAAGGGACAAGTAATTAATTATGAAAAAAAGGAATGTTAAATATAATTCTAGTGAAGATAGAAGTCTTTATGCAAATCTTATCATACAGGTTGAAGAACAGAGCCAAGAACTCTGCAGACACCAAGCAACAGAGAAGCAAAAGCATTCAACAAGAAGAAAGAGAAAAGAGGGGAGCAAAGGAATTGATGATCATATTGATCAAAGAGGTATTATGGACTTACAATAGATCTGAAAATCTTCAAGTTAAACTTGTATTATTGAACAGATCATTTACTATTTCAGTTTAACCATTGATTTAGAAAATCTCTTAACCAAGTGGGATTTAACCATCCTTGTTGTATTGAGATACTCAAGAGTATAAAAAGGTTTTCATGTTGACGACATAGTGAATGCTAGGTCAAATTATAAACTATTAGTTTTAAATCCTCTAACAAGGTTGCACTTAACAGTGTGTTTATAACCTTTAACAAGGTTGGCTCTTCACTGAGCTCACTTCAGAAGAGTGAAATTTCATTTTGGGTTACCGGTACCAAGTGGTTTTTCCCTTAACATGGTTTCCACATTAAAAATCCATGTTTCAAATGTGTATATGGTTCATTGCTTTGATGTTTTTCTTTACACATTACTAAAATAGGATTGGTCAATAAACACTAATTTTACTGCTATTCGGTAAAGCTTAAGAAAAGGATAAATATTATATTCACTGAGAAGTATATATATGTTAGAATTGAATAAGGAATACGTCTTGTAGGACTGAAGATAACTAAAGGTATTATATTTATGATATAAGTTTTGGTTGGAGTATTGGATTAATTTTTGAGGCCACTGATTCACCCCGCTCTTAGTTATTCTAGCACCCTAATGGACCTAAGTGGATCCAAATGACCCAACATGAAAACAAAACATGTCCTACACTAGATTTGGATCCTTTGGGAAACATTTGACCAAGTGGATCATAAGAGTTTCTAACTTGTCAAATGGTCTTACAATTGGATCATTATTACATAGATGGATCATTTGATCCTTAGAATCCTAACTCCTGAAAGACTTAGTCTCCTTCATTTTGGAGGGGTGATCCTACACTATATTCAAGTATGTGTGCTGATCAATCACTAAATAAAATAATTGACAATTTTGGTTGATGTCACTTCATGGATGATTGCAATTATGATTATGATGGGGACACCATTTGTGAAGTTTCAAAATGTGGTGATGTTGAGGAAAATTCAAGTTTATGTGTGGAGGAGACAAAAAATTTTGCATCAGTAATTAATTTTTGGGAAAACCCCTTATTTGATGATCCTCCATTTCTATTAGATAACACTAACGATGATCCTTATTGGTGCAAATATCCAATCTTTGATGAGATCTTTGATGAGCACCTTGAGAGCAATTCTTATAAATATTTTATATTTGAAATGGATTTTGTAGATGAGCTTTACTATCATGTTGCACTTCACTTGGAAGCGTATGAGCACTTTCTTTTTCCAATTCACTGGGGAGGTACTTTTATGGAGTGAAAAAGTAAGATGAATAGTGAGGAATATGAATGTATTTCATGTGATGAATGTAACACGTGTTGTGTGATGATGAAAATTTTATGTTTATGTTTAATCATACTATTAGAAATGACATAAATGGAACAAGGTTCTACATGCAGTAGTGGTATGGTGGAAATAAGTATGGGCTGAAAGAGATCAGGTCTTTTAGTAGGATGATTTTTGACAAAGGAAAAATTGAGGATCTCATTTTCATTTGGTGGCATGGGTATATAAAATGAGATTATAAAATTTTAAATAAGATAAAAGAACCTAGATAAGGATGGTCCTCTTCACCTAATATTCTGGGTTTCTCTCTTCATTCCAATGGAATGAAGGTCCCCAACTAGAGCCACTAGTAGTGCCTTAAAATGTGTTTGCAAATATTTTTATTCCTTAGTGAAAATTTTCTTGTTGGTACAAAAATGATTTCTCTTAATTGTGTTAATAGGGCATATGGTTTATGTTTCATGTGTTGATCGAGATTTCCATGCATCTAACCCTAGCCCTATTATATTTCTTCATTACCTTTTGACTTAAGTCATGAGTTTCAGATCATTGTTAAAAGAGGGACCAATTTTTTTAAGCCCCTAGGTTCATTTCTTTTGAGTTGTTGGCCCCATGGTTTTTCTTTTTCTTAAGTCTGGCATGTTATATTAGCTAAATGGTCCCTTTTTTTTTAGCCCACAATGTCAAGTTTTATGCTGCAGTTAGTGGTTAGTTTTATTGTTAGTATCATGATGATGGTCAATGGTTAAACTAACAATTAAAATTTTATAGAGTGGTTGCATTCTCGCAGTAAAAAATGTAACTGCCGGAGTTGATCATGAATACATAAGAAGGTGACACCATGCAGAAATTGAGCGGCTAAAGGATTGTGGCTCTTCTTTCCTACGGTTGTGGTTTGTGGTTGGTTATCTGCCATACTACTAATGGGACCATTTTTTCGCATGTGTAAATTTGAGTGGTGATCTTATGTCTAAGTGTTAAATTTTCTTGAGTTTTAAGTCAAAAGGGAAAGGGCCGCAGTGTTGATCATTAGATAAAGATCGACCAAGATTGACGGTTATCATCGATGCACGATCAAAAATGTTAGAAATTTTAATGATCACAAATTTGTGAGATTCATCCACATGTCCTCATTAGTGTTAAGGCTGATTTAAATACTGTGGAAGTGGATGATAATGGAGAACCGATTTGGAGCTTTCCCATTCGCTAAGTTGGGACCTTTCTTGCCACCGTGGTGGTGAATTTTAGTATGACCATTGTGTATAGTTGATTTTGTTGGTCTGGAGGATGATCAATGGTGTAGTTTCAAGAATTTTTTTTTTTCAAACAAGCAATTGGAGTCATTGCTTGTCATTGTGTGGGAAGTAGGCACTGAAAAAGGCGTTGCCTTGTCGACATAGGAATGAGTAAAATATAGGGTTGTCGACTCATCATGAAAGGGCCCGAATGCCATGAAAACATGAAACCAAGTTCCAACGGTGAAAAATGGATCAGGATGAAGTCTTAGTTGATGTTGATATAATTGTGATATGCCGACATGATCAAGCAGTTGTAGATTTGTCAGATATTTTTGCAAAAAGGATAAGATCAAGTAACTTTCCCCGAGTGAAATTTGAATTCAAATGCAATGAATTATTTTAATCCTTGCATTGGAGAGCTATGGAAGTTTTTTGGTCTATTTGATATGATTTATAGGATGAGTAAGCTTCAAGAAATATTTTTGAACTGACAACACCACCAAGTGGAGTGTTTATGATTTATAAATACTGATTTATAGATACAATATGGTGATTTAGATGAGCACCTTAAGGTCTCAAGGAAGATCTTTGCAAATTTTGGCTTGTAGGTGGTTCTATCCAACCACCAGGGTAATAAGGACTAATGATAAAGTCCCAAGTTTGATTTGGTGTGTGATTATAGGTAAGAGTATTTAAAGTCATGCCTTTTGTGGGTCCAATTAGGCTCTAGTGCTTAACTCCTAGAAAAGTCAACATGGGTCAAAGTTTGACAAAGACTCCAAAATGGAGTGGCATTTGTTATTTTGTTATTTTTAAGTGTTTTAAACTCTAATTGAATGATTTAGAGTCAAAATTAGAAAGCTAGGTTAGTGGAACATCAAATGAGCAAAAGTTGTAAAATTTGGTCATGACAACTTTTCAACTTTGCAAAGTTGTCATGACAACATTTCCTAAAATATAGGAAATGGCTTTAATTGTGTTCAAATACCAACCTAGGGTTCCAAACATGTGGGAATAGAACATATAATCCTAGAAAAACCTTAATCTAAGGGTTCGATTGGTTATTGCATGGACTATGTTTTGAAAAGGAGAGAATTGGATTGTGTTTTGTAACATAGCCTTCATCCAGACCTTTAACAGATTGAATGGACAAAATTAATGCATTGAGACTTTGAGTTTGGTTATGTAATTTACTTATGTGGAGCTATTTTGGTATTTTAGTTCTTTTGTTAGCCATTTTGTAAATTCCTTTAGTTTCACTAGTTCATTGGTTTGTTCATAGCCATTCATGTAAAAATGAGTCCCACTTGAGTTCCCGTGGTTGAACTTAAATGGCCACTTGGAATCAAGTAGGGTACTTTGTAAAGAGAAGAAACCAGACTAGACCACATTCTCTGGAAACCCTTGAAAATAGGGGTTTGGTGGAAATCCTATGTACAGAAAACTTGAAGACCTAAAACCTAGAAAATCCTTGAGCCTAGGGTGGTCTTATAAAGATTCCTCAGTTAGTTCAGGGGGTTGTTAAGGACATTTGTGAAGAAATCCAAGAATTTAGTTTCTACGAGGCCTAATTGGGCGTAAAGGGATACAAGACCTTAAACTGGAAAACTTGGAACTCGATTGGAAACCTAAGCAAGAAACCAAAGGAATGGATCAAGAATGGTGAAAATTGAAGGGGGAATAGTGAAAAACCCCATTGCCATTGCGAAGAAAAATTTGGGAAGATAGATCGTGGGTAAAACTACAAACTTGTGTCACACTTTTATAAAGGAAAAGGATGACAACATTCAAATTTTTAAAATTTAACAACATAAAAGTGGCATTTGTGTTTAGAATTTGAAGATGATGTAATCTAATGAAATGTGTAAAATTTGAAAAAAAATTGACAGTTTTTTAATTTTTGAAGTCCATTTTTTTTTTCCTGAAATATGCTGAAAATCTAGGGTCTAGTCCGCGTTAAAAAACTATATGCAAATAATATTTTTTCCTCTGATTCCATAATATGTTTTAGATGACATGTATAGCTAATGCATAAAAAAACAAAGATTGGATTTTGTTATATATTTTGACTGTTATAACTATCCAAAGTCGGTGTTACCTGAAATCAATAGTTTTTAGTTCGCGTTCAATTTTCCCTATCCAATCTACACTAGTAAAAAAAAATTACGTATTCTTAAACAGGACTCTCTCCTCTAGTGTTAAATATAAAGTTTTAATTTTTCTGACATGATTTGTTATTTTTAATATTTTTCGAATGAGCGTGTTCTTAAATGTTAAAATACCTACTTGAAGTATTTTTAACTTAT
>MU228067.1:380862-414143 GCA_018584345.1 Thuja plicata | reverse complement strand
CCCGCACGAGCCCCTTTTTTTTCTTATATAAACTTTTGGGGTCCAGCCAGAAGGGGTCCGGTTGGATCCCCCGTGCCACATAGGCACCACCTAGCGCCTAAAGGACACCACAGGGGTGTGGCCAGACCCCTTCTGGCCAGACCCCTTTCGGCTGGACCCTCCTAGAATGTCCTCTACTACGACACACTATTATACTTTTACCGAACCTGTGCAAGTTTGAGCCTATGGATGCACATTAGGCATTGTGAAGGAGAGGAGCGAGTTTGAAGTTGTTGGAGAGATCTATTAGGAGTAGAGGAACATAGAAGTGACCTCTAGTTAGGGTAGGGTGAATTACCCTAAGAAGACTAGATAAAAGGTCTTGAGAAGAGAAAGAGTTATCTTATGAGCTAGATCTCCCCATCAAAGTGGTATCAGAGCCATTGAAAGGATTAGGAAGTGGATAGTGTATTACAAAAGGAAGTGAATCCATTTGAGAAAGCACCATGGTGACCAAATTAGAATTGGAAAGGGACTTGTCAGAGAAACAAGTCAAGAATAGACTTCTAGAAGAATCTATGGATTAGATGAAGCATAAGCTAGTAGAAGTTGTAGAGACTATAAGCAAGATGAAAGAATGGATATGAGAGGATAAAGATGAAGGAAAGAGTCAAGTTGAAGAGGAGGCAGAACCAGAACCAAACCTTCCATTTCCTAAGGAACCTTTCCTCAAAACTCTCAAGGCACTAAGTGGCAAAGCATTAGAAGGTATCCCTATATTCTCTGGTAGAATGGATGTAGAGTTGGTGATGGAATGGATTGAGGGTATGGAAAATCACTTTGAGTATGATGGAATCACAGAGGCATAGAAAGTAAAGATAGCCAAATCAAGATTGAGAGGACAAGCATTAACTTGGTGGAAGTTCTTGGAGGAGGAAAGAGAAACAGAAGGGAAGAAGCCAATAGCTAATCGGAAAGCTATGGTGGCTAAGGTGAAGGAAAAATTCCTACTTGAGGATTATGACATCCAACTACAAAAAAGGAGATAGAATCTCTGACATAAAGATTTAGATGTGGCATCCTACACTGAAAAATTCCAAAAGCTATGCCATAGGTCCAGAGTGCAAGAGGTAGAGAGAATTAAAGTTTCTAGGTATCTCAATGGCCTTAGGTAGAACATTTAAGAAGAGTTAAGCCTCTTTACATTAAATTCTATCCATGGGTGTTTTCAAATGGCCCTTAAGGTGGAAGAAAAACTCAGAAAGAAGAAATATTCAAACTCTAGGGGTAGAGGAAGAGGTAGAGATTCTAGAGGAAGACATAGAGGAGGTTCTTGTGGTACAATAAATGATACCACAGGCCAAGGAGATTCCAATTTTTTTGAAAAAATCCATGAGTCAAACAATAGAGGAGGATATAACATAGAAAGAGGTTTTCATAGTGGTGGAAGAGGCAGATCAAGTTGATAATTGTGGCCAAATGGGTCACCCTTCCTATAGGTGTTTGGATAAGCCATTATCTTCATAAGGTGAAAATAAAATTGCATACGTGAAAGAAGAAGATATGACCACACTATCTAAGATAAGTTTGGATTCATAAAGGGAGAGAACCTCATGCTTAGGAGGATTTTGATCAAAGATCCTATAAGGGATGAACAAAAAAAAAGGAGGGCTCTTTTTAGGGTCAAGTGTAAGATCCTTTGAAAGGTGCATAGAGTCATAATAGACTCAGGGTCTACTAATAATGTTATCTTAGTGGAAGTAGTGCAAAAGTTAAAATTGAATAAGATACCTCATGTTTGTGCTTACAAAGTAACTTTTTTGAATAAGGGGCAAACAATATTGGTCAATGAACAAGTGTGGGTGGATTTCACCATAGGAAAGTATCAAGACAAGATACTTTGTGATGTGATACCAATGGATGCATGTTATCTATTTCTAAGAAGACCATGACAATATGAAAAGGAGGTAGTCCATCATGGCAAGGAGAATAAGTACTCAGTCAAGAAGGATGGAGAAACTTATAAGATATAGTCTTTGATAGAAGAAGATATAGTGGAGAAGATGGACTCATATACTCTTCTAATGAGTGGGAAAGAATTCCTAAAAGACTTGAAGGAGGAAGAAGGAATTGTCTATGCAATCTTGGTGAAACCAAAGGAGGAAGAGATGCCCAATCAAGCACCTATGCCTACAGAAGTTAGACAATTGTTAGATTAATTCCAAGACATCATATATGAAGGGACACTAGCTACACTACCTCAAAAAAAAGAAGTTATTCATCAGATTGATTTTTGTGCCAAGGGCATCATTTCCAAACAAATATACCTACAAGATGACACCAGAGAAGAACAAGGAGATTGGAAGGAAAATGCAAGATCTTTTGGACCAGGGTCTAATAAGAAAGAGCATCAGTCCATGTGATGTTCTAGTGGTATTGGCTCCTAAGAATAGATGTAAGTGAAGAATGTGTACTTACTCTAGGGAAATAAATAGGATAACAATAAGGTATAGATTTCCTCATCCTAGAATATAAGACTTAATGGATTGCTTAGGGGGTGCTAAGTACTTCTTAAAGACTAATCTTAAAGTGGATATTATCATATTAGGATGAAATAGGGGGATGAGTGGAAGTCAAATTTTAAAACCATAGAGGGATTATATGAGTGGTTAGTAACACCATTTAGACTTGCAAATGCACCTAGTACTTTTATGAGGGTCATTGACTGCTTAGTATAATACCTTTGCACTTAAGGATTATGCATCCTTTTGACAATGACTTTGTAAAAAAATAGGCCAATTATCATACTAGAAATAATATGCAGATCTCATTGAATAGTCAACCAGGGACGTAAAATTAAAATAGCGTCTGCAAAGTATATGCTCTCATCTATATTAGAAGTCATCACTTCCTAATTAAACTAACGAGCTTGGAGAGATACTAAACTAGGAACTGGAATGAGAAATTTAATCTAAATATTTGAAGAAAAACACATTATGGAAGTAAACTCAACTATTTACTTATGCTACAGGAACAACCAACAGTTCTATTACCAATGGTTGTAGGAGAAACTAATTCCTAGATGCTTTGAGTGAACTTTGAACTAATTCCTACTGATAACTCTGAAACTAGTTCCTATTGACTATGAACTACTTCACCTCCCATGTGGGCCCCCATGGAAGAGTGAATAGAATAAAACTCAAAGATGAAAAACTGAAGATCTCATTTAATTGCAAAGCATGAACATCACATGTAACAACAAGTTTTTATTTCTTCTACAACTGAATTACAAAATGATTATAGAAAACTAACTGATTCTTCTACCCCTAGAGTTTTAGCAATCAACTTATTTAAAGGAAAACTACCACTACAACCTAAATCTAAGATCACTCCATCATATGAGGATCATAATCAATACAAAATATCTTATAACAGAATATGGCAGTTAATCAGTAAATTGTCCCAGAATGTAGCACATGATGGTTGTAGAACAGTGTGTGGCATGCAATAGGAAACTATATTGACCCAGTCCTCCCATAGAGATCTTACAACAACACTTCACCTGGCTCACATGCTCTTGACTGGTTTAGCCTGAGGTCTGTGTAGCCTGAGGTTTATGGTGAGAGTAACTGACCTTGACTTCTTCAGCACCACAATGCTGGAATTTAGAACTGTTGCATTGATTCCTACAAAAGGATTATCACACACACACACACACACACACACACACACACACACACACACATATATATATATCACTAATATTTAGAAGAAAGTATTAAACTTAATTAATGCTCTTGCAAGACATATGGCTATAGGAAGGAAACTACCCAAAAACATAGCATAGGAAAGGAATAATTCATTCAGTATATTACTTCTACATTTTATCATATAAGATCATGAGTTCCAAGCATCATACTTCCATAACCTTTTTACCATCTACCTTCCTACTTATGTCCTTTTCATACATAAAATATATTAAAAAACCAAAAGTTCAAGTAGCAGCTGTAAGTAAACTTGTTAAAAAGATAGTAAAAAGTGTTATAAAAGATGGCCATTAGATCAGCTCATCATTCCCCCAACTAAGCTATTGTTGGTCTCTAGCAATCATGAAGTTCCAAACTCAAGCTTGTGCCCTCAATTCGTTGGTAGTTCTTGCTCCTAATTCATTAGCCAAATGGTTGAAGTATCCATGAGTGTTTCTTAGCTTTTCTCACCGTTTCTCTTCCTGGGCTGTGTCATAGTCCTTTGCAGTTTCATTCACTACCATCAAAGGCTACAGGAACAGAGGTGGTTGGAACCTCAATCGAATCCAATAGTTCTATAGTTTTTTTCCCATTGATACATATCGTGGAGCCCTTTGAGTAACAAGGATTAAGTTTTGAGGGAAATGTGGTTCCCTAATTTTTAAATCATGTGACATTCCCATCCACCTACGGTGACATTCTGAAATTGCATCACCAATATTTTGGGGCAAATGTTGCTCCCAATCTGAGTACGCTTGTTCCCTAACTAGTTTAACCTTATTGGCTCCACTTGGATTTAGAATGATCAAAATCCAATCAAGATAGGTTCTCCTAGAATCTTTTATCTTAGGTCTAATTATCAATGGGATGTCTATCTCCTTGTTTCTATATGGTAGAGCCTGATTCTCTTTGCTTAATTCATTTTGAACCCAGGACATTACTACCCTTAACTAAACATCCCCCACATACAAAAGAGAGTTCCACTCCTGATCATTGGGTACAATAAGATAGTGCAAGTAAAATTCACATAGCAAGTTTTTGATGGCCATTGGGATCGACTTGAAAGCATCATAAAACTCATGCGGGGTTGCCACTGAAGGATTCAACCCCTCAACGACCCTAGTCATCTGAAAATTGACTAATTTTTCTCTTAAAAACAAGGCATAAACTGGGGATGGCAAAATAAATGCCATTGCTTTAAGAAATAATTTGGTTATCTTTTGAACCCTTTCTTCTAGTACTACTACCTAATCTACTTTTTGTTTAAGTTGATGAGCTTGCTCATCAATAGTTCTCTGCAATTTTTCTATCTCTAGACCCCATCGGGCTTTTTCCCACAAGAATTGCTGATATAAGTGTAATCCTACAGCTAAGGGGGTAGATAAATCTGCTGGTGGCATTGGTCCTTGATGAAAGATATCAATCTATTTAGTTGCAATCTTAGGCACATGTTTAGGCGCTCTAGGCTGAGGAGGTGTAGTCTGTGGTTTTTCTATCTTATCTTGATGTGGGAAAGGATTCACTTTCCATACAACAAGAGTTCTGATTGAATTTTTTACTTGGAAAGTCTCAGCTTCATTTTCCAATGCATCCAAATCCTCTTTATTGACCTATCCTATTATGTTCTCAATCACCTCTTGGTTAAGCATAGGGAATTTATGAGAAGGAAATATTTCTGAGTCATCTGAATCTTCATCCATGAAATTCTCAAGGTTGTCTTCTATATCAGGGCTATTAACAAACCCTTCTTCATTATCTGTCTCTCCATTACTTTCCACAAGAATGTAATCAGCAGTGGGGACATCCTTTTCTTTTTCAGGATCCCTCTCAAAAATGTCACCTATTTCTTCAATTTCCATTTCATTTATACTACTAGGCTCTGCAATCTCCACTTCCTCTGTAGTGTCTACTTCCCCTTCATTACTAGTCTCTGCAGCTTCAACTTCCTCTTCTTCCTCTTCTTGTGCCTGCCATTTCTACTATGTTCTCCTCATCAAGATTAACCTCTATGTCCATGTCTACTTTCCCACAAGGAGTATCAATTTCTACTGATTCCCAGTCTACTGGTTCAGGGGAAGGTTGTTCAATGGATGGGGAAGTTTCAATTTCTATAGTATGAGTAAGTGGGCCAATATTCTTGCTGGAAGTGGTAGTAAGCCGAGGGCTTCACCTAGTAGGGGCTTGAACATAACTCAAAGGGTTCTTGTGTTTTATTTTTTTAGTGGCTACAGGGGTTCCTTCCATGGTTTCTTCTTCAGCTTCAGGTAGGGTTTTGTCAGATGCACTATTCTCCTTCTCGCTGCTAGGTTTTGGTTCAGAATTCATCGCCTGCTCTTCTAGGGTTTTTCTTTGGGTTTCCTTAGAAGGTGACTAGGACTCCTCAACAGGAGAGGTATCAATATCTATAGTGGATTTTCTACATTTGTTTCTCTTTTTATTGGCAACAAGAGTTTCTTCTTTACAAGCCTTCTTGTTAGGTAGTTTTGGGTTTGAGGAGAAAGCTTCAGGATTAATTCTTGAGACAACCTTATGAACTCCTGTTTCAAATTTTTCCCTTCTCCCAACACCCTAGCCTCTAGGGCCGACTACCCTAGGTGTTAAATTATCCATTTGTAAAAACTCCTCCCATGTTCCTATTGACTATTTATTCAATTCTCATTCTATCATAAATTTAATTAAACAGTGATGTGAAATAGCTTGTATTTTCCCTGATTGAACTAGAGCAGCTTGTTTCTGTATAATATTGAATAGAAAACTAGGTAAACTCACCAATTGATTGTCATGGCGAAGAGAACTTAGAATCTTGAAATGTACTCCATGAAGGTACTTATATCAGCCTTCACAAGTAAAGTACTGAATGATGAAGGTGGCTGGCTGCATGTAATCCAAGGGCAGTGATATTCTTGAGGTACCCTACTTTCTGTTAATATCCAGAGGAGGGTCACCATGAAGAGTAAACGGTGCCTTATCTGAGTGTACAACAACATCCTTTGACTATATTTCCCCTTCTTCTAGTAACTTTGTGACTTCTGCCACTATCTCCTCTGTAAATTCAATTCTCAACCCTTTTACTACTGCAAACCCACCCTCTAAAGTATTCAAAAATTCATGAGCAATTTCTTTGTCAAAACCCTTGAGGCTCAGACAGTAGTCTAACCATCCTCTTCTGTAGAACTTTTCACAACTGGCTGCTTCTGCTAAAAGAACACTATGATCAGTCGGCTCATGCATTTGGAGATCCCCACAAATAAATTCCACTGTCAAAATGCTTCCCTGTAGAACATATGCAGAAGCTTAAAATGGAGAAATTGGTTGTAGACTCAAAGCTTTTGCAGACTGAAGGTGTGGAAACGTAGAAATGAATGAGTACTGAAGAACACTCATACCAAGAATTAGAGCTATTTAAGATAAATGAGTTTTCATAATTCATTCATGCATGTTAAGGTCTACCACCCAAACACATCATGCCCAAATCATTATTACTTAAAATCAACCTCTAATAGTCTTTAATTTGTTTACAATTGATGACATAATCACAGGGTGCAAACTTTATTAAACATTTATCACCAGTCATTTGGAAATATTTTGACAAGACAGGAAGTAAATACCATAAAGCGCTTAAATGATTGGAACAATAAACAAACAATAAATAACCCCTCCCCCAACTAAGTTGAAGGCATGGGTCCCACCATGCCACCTCTCACAATAGAAATTAATTAAATAACACTTAACTCCTAAATAAAGTAAATAAAAATAAAATATGTACGAGAGATCGTGCCACAAACTTGGAAAGAGCTGCAGGAAGAGCGGCTAGTGATGAGACATGCTCATATGGAGTGATACAGTGGAATGAAAAAGGTGGAAGAGAGAGAAGGTGAGGTGAGTTGTTTATTATGGAGAAGGTACTTTTGGGAAGAAAGTATTTATTATAGGGTGAAGCAAACATAGTTTAAAGTGAAGAACAAATACGAGCAACCTTCCCATATTTAGCTGCTATAGGAGTCACGTGATCATCATCATATTAGAATTGCTACAGGAACTCCATGTGACTCTGAGGCTTGCGATACAACTTAAAGTAGTGGCCATTAACCAGTAACTTGAACCAAATAGGATCCATTGTAGATAACTAAATAGCTCTATTTTCAAAGACAACAACAATCTCATATGGCCCTATCCAACGGGTTTGAAACGTACCAGGAGCATGTTGGTAACGAGAGTCATAGAGAAGAGCCCAGTCACCCACAACAAACCACTTGTCTTTGATAAAATGGTCATGCCACTGCTTCCCCTGCTACTGAACCAATTTAGTGTTAGACAAAGTAGACTTCCTCCATTCTTCCAAACTTTTCAAGTTGAGTATTTGCTCCTTCTATGCTACAGTAAGGCTGAGGTTGAGTTCCAATGTTGTCTGCAATATCTTATGCTCAAACTCGATAGGCATCATGGCAGTCTTACCATAGACTAATTGTAATGGGGTGAATCCCATAGTATACTTCCAAGTAGTTCAATAGGCTCACAGTGCTTTAGGAAGTCTGGCCGTCCAATCCTTCTTGTGAACAACTATAGTCATGGTAAGAATGGCCTCTAATTCTCAGTTAGTGACTTCAAACTGACCATTGGCCTGTAGATGGTAAGGAGATGAATTACCATGGAAAATTTTGTATTCTTCCATCAGAGTAGCTATAAGGTTGGAAGTGAATTTTGCCCCTTGATCAGAGACTAACTCCCTAGGAACACCAAAGTAGGTGAAAATGAACTCATACAAGAACTTAGCAACATTATTGTCCCAAGGATGTTTCAAATAGCTCTATTTGCAAAGACATCCACAATCTCATATGGTCCTATCCAGTGGGTTTGAAACATACCAAGAGCATGCTAGTAATGAGAGTCATAGAGAAGTGCACAATCACCCACAACAAACCATTTGTCTTTGATAAACCGGTCATGCCACTACTTTCGCTGCTGCTGAACCAATTCAGTGTTAGAAAAAGCAGAATTCCTCCATTCATCAAACTGTTCAAGTTGAGTATTCACTCCTTCTATGTTATAGTAAGGTCAAGGTTGAGTTCCAATGTTGTCTGCAATATCTTATGCTCAAACTCAATAGGCATCATGGTAGACTTACCATAGACTAATTGGAACGGGTGAATCCCATAGTAGACTTCCAAGTAGTTTGGAAGGCCCATAGTGCTTCAAGAAGTCTGGTCACCCAATCCTTCTTGTGAATAGCTATAGTCTTGGTAAGAATGGCCTCTAATTATCAGTTAATGACTTCAACCTGACCATTGGCATGCAGATGGTAAGGAAATGACTTGCCAAGGAAAATTTTGTATTCTGCCATCAGATCAACTATAAGGTTGGAAGTGAATTGCGCCCCTTGATCAGAGAATAACTCCCTAGGAACACCAAAGTGGTTTAAAATGAACTCATACAAGAACTTAGCAACATTGTTATCCTAAGGATGTTTCATTGGTTTAGCTTCTGCCCATTTCGTGACATAATCAGTGCAAACCAGGATATTGGACTTACCATGAGAAGATGGGTCAATGGGTCCCACAAAATCAATGCCCCACTTATCAAAGGGTGTGACCATCACCTGAGGCTGTAGGGGTATTTCATCTATCTTAGTAGGCCTCCCCATGCACTGGTATCGATCACATTTCTTAGTATAGTGAACAGCATCTTTGTGGAGAGTTGACCAATAATAACCAGTAACTAAAATCTTGAATGTTGTATGTCCCAACACAACACCTTCCTCTATCATCATAAATCATTTCTCACTATTTAGAGAGAGAATATAGTCCTGGTAGCGCTTGAGGACTCTCTCCAGATTGAGATTTTCTTCTTCAAAAGTGTTCCCATAGGCTGTAAAGTCATCCATATAGATATCCATACAATCAGCAGATATGTCAGAGAAAATGCTAATCATAGCTCGTTGGAAAGTGGTCGAAGCATTGCACAAACCAAATGGTACGACAGAATATGAAAAGGTCCCCTAGGGATAAGTGAAATTGGTTTTCTCCTGATCTTCTGGAGCTATTTGAATCTGATTGTAACCACTAAAACCATCTAAGAAGGAAAAGTACTTCTTGCCAACTAAATTATCAAGGACTTGATCAATAAAGGGAAATGGAAAATGGACCTTCTTAGTGGCTATATTCAATTCCCTGTAGTCAACATAGGCTCTCCATTTGCCTCCCTTTTTAGGGATAATGACCAAGGTTGAAACCCATTGGCTATCAGAAATGGGGTAGATGAAACCAACATTTAGCAACTTATGAAGTTCAATCTTAACTATGTCGCGCAAGACATGATTAACTCTCAGTTGAGGTTGTCGTACATGTTTATAATCTGGGCTAATATAGATCTTATGAGTACAAATTTTAGGATCTAACCCTTTCATGTCAGTGTAATCCCAGGAAAATGTCTGCTAATGTTCCTATACCAACTCTAGGATAGCTTTCTAGTGCGAGGGTGACAAATCACTGCTGATATTTAACTCTTTACCTAGACTAACTTCAACCTTAATCACCTTGTCTACCATTGTTATTAAGGCAACTGGAAGAGAAACCATCTCATGTGGTAATAAAGAATGAAGAAAGTGGGAGGATACAGAGTATGAACATGTATGTGGAGATGGAAAAATAGTTTCCAAGATATAGTCAGACTATGAGAACCACTGAGGACTTTGACCATATTCATTTATAACAATGGATTTAATTACCTCATCTTCCCCTTTAGCAGTTAGAAATGGATCTCTATCAATTACCATGAGCTGATGGATTGAATTGGTTTCTAGATTAAGATCATCTAATTCTGGCCATACAACATCCTCATCTTGCAACATAGGTTGAGTAGGGAAGTATAAGGTCAAGTTTTTGGTATGGATGCCAATAGAAATTGTCATCTTCCCTGACTGGCAAGCTATGAAGGCATCAGCGGTGGCTAACCATGGTCTTCCTAAAATGAGACGATACCTGTCCATATTGGCTTTAGGGGAGAGAAAAACAAAGTATACTAGATACTCCCAGGAATGTAATGTAACTATGACATCTTCTATTACCCCATCTGGTTTAATAGTAGAGCTATCAACAAGTTGCAAAATGGTGGGTGTATCTTAGAGGCCGACAATGTTTAAATGGGACAATACTTCTTTGGTCATGACATTTATAGACACACCCAAATCAACTAAGGCATTTGGGACTTGTATACCTTGGATGGTAACTGTAACCACAGGACTTGCTAGATATGAATACTTGGGGACAGTCAACTTTTCTAACATAAGATCAGACAGCTGCCCGACAACATGAATGGTTTTAGGATCCTTTTTCTTCCTTCCAGGTTGTTTTATGCAAGCTTCCCGTATGGCTTTAGTATAAACAAGGACTTATTTGATTGTATCTATTAAAGATATTTTTATTGTTATATGTTTCAATTGGTCAAGAAAGTCTATTACTGAGTGGTTCACTAAAGGTTCATCTTGATTGGCTAACCTTTGAGGAAATGGGGGTACTTTGGCTACAGGAGTTGGCACATCTTCTTGGTCAATAGGTGGCTCTTCAACCTTAGTTATTATAGGTGGTTAAGGTGAATCAAGAGTGGTTCTTGATCTCAGATGGATATCATTTAAGGCATAGCTCTACTGTTGAGCGGGCAGTTTTCTATTGGTATTAGGATTAGGCTGTGATGGCAACTGCATTTTCTTAGGAGGATTATTAGCGGCCACAGGAGGAGGCATTATAGCCTATTTTTGTGGAGGAGGCATTAGTGCTTGCTGATTGGATGGATTAGACTATTGATTGGGTTGTTTCCAACCTTGCTGAGGTTGCTGCCACCCTTGCTGAGGTTGTTGCCAACCCAACTGAGGTTGCTGCCAACCTTGCTGAGGTTGCTGCCAACCCTGCTAAGGTTGTGGCTAACCCGTCTGAGGTTGCTTCCAACCTTTCTAAGGTTGCTACCAACCTTGCTGAGGTTTCTTCCAACCTTGCTGAGGTTTCTACCAACCTGGCTGGGGTGGTTGCCAACCCTACTGAGGTTGCTTCCACCCTTGGGTGCCCATGTTCTGAAAATTCTGCCATTGACTATTATTATTAAAATTTTGGAGAGGATCTTGTGGCATACCTAGTCTTGGGGCCCAGGGCCTATGTTGGGAAACATAGAGAACCTCTCCATTTTCATCAATGGCTTTGAATTTAGTGGGCATTGGCTGTGTCTCCAAATTTGCAATAGTCTTGCACTTGAAGCTCCTCTTCTTCTCTTGGTAGTGTGGAAAGTATTCAACTAGCACATCATCAACATCTTATTTCTTTCTCCTTGCATGTGTGGTATCTATCAGAGTAGTGACATCATTAATTATGTCCTTGAAGTTGGACAGAAGATTAGATAGCTCCACCTTTGACACCTCGGAGCCAGCAGACTTTTTTGGTAGGTCTCTGATTCGTCTACCCTTCTTTACAGTGGCTCAGGAGTAGTTCAAGCAGATATTCTTGATATCATCCCAATTTTTTGTGTAATGTCACCACTAGCCATCAGTTCCAGAGCCTCAATGCTCCCCTCATTGACACCTTTGAGAAAAAAGTGTTTCTGATATTCTTCATTCAATCGATGCTGAGTGTTACACTGTAGGTTGAACATGAAGCTAGAGAAATAATCCTCAAGGGTCTCATCCTCTTTCTGGGACATCTTGAATATATCATCACCTTTTAAGTCATGCCCTTGACAGTACTCTTTGTATTTGGAAAGAAACATGTTGCTCATAGTAGTCCAATATGCTACAGCGTTGGCACCAAGGCCCATAAGCCATCTCATAGCAGCTTCTTTTAGAGTCAATGGAAATAACTTGAGCTTATGTGCATCAGTTGTATAGTCATAGCTTCTATAAAGGATGTTGTACTAGAAGAGGAAGGTCTCGGGATCTTTGGTGATGAGGCCATAGAACTTGGGCAATGTCATAGAGGGTATGTTTTTCAAATTTTGGTTTCCCTATTGAGGAGGAATGGAGAAAGGGAAGGTTGGTTGAGCCATCCTTGGAGGAGGCCTTGGCTGCTATAGTAGATCTTCTGGCTCAACAAAAAGTTCATCTAGATGCAAGGATTCTTTAGATGAGGATGATGATGATGGTAAGTGGTCAAATGCATCAAAAAACACATTCTCAAATTGTTCTTCAACTTCTTTGTTTGCAACTTGGGCTTCCTCGATTTAAGGGTTAAAGATGTCAGTAAATAATTGAAGAGGTCCAGCCTGATAATTTTGAGGGAGAAAATGCCCAAGATGATCTCTTCTCCTATGCATAAAAACAAATTCTAAACTAAATCTAAGACAATAACTCTCGGCTAGATTAAATTGACACCATTCTCTGGCAACGATGCCAAAAATGACTTCTCAGTATAATACCTTTGCACTTAAGTATTATGCATCCTTTTGAGAATGACTTTGTAACAAAATAGGCCAGTTATCATACTATAAATAATATGATGAACTCATTGAATAGTCAACCAAGGACGTAAACTTCAAATAGCATCTGCAAATTATATGCTCTAATCTATATTAGAATTCATCACTTCCTACTCAGACTAAAAAGCTTGGAGAGATACTAAACTAGGAACTGGAATGAGAAATTTAATCTATAGCTTTGCAGAATAACACATTATGGAAGTAAACTCAACTATTTACATATGCTGCAGGAACAACCAATAGTTTTGTTACCAATGGCTGCAAGAGCAACAGAGTCCTAGATGCTTCAAATGAACTCTAAACTAATTCCTACTGATAACTCTGAAACTAGTTCCTAATGACTATGAACTACTTCACCTGCCACGTGGGCCCCCACGAAAGAGTGAATAGAGTAAAACTCAAAGATAAAAAACTGAAGATCTCATTTAATTGCAAAGCATGAACATCACATGTAATAGCAAGTTTGTATTTCTTCTACAACTGAATTACAAAATGATTATAGAAAACTAACTGATTCTTCTACTCCCAGAGTTTCAGCAATCAACTTATTTAAAATAAAACTACCACTACAACCTAAATCTAAGATCACTCCATCAGATGAGGATCGTAATCAATACAAAATATCTCATAATAGAATATGGCAATTAATCAGTAAATTGCCCCAGAATGTAGCACATGATGGCTCTAGATCCACATGCGGCATGCAATAGGAAACTATATTGATCCATTCCTCTCATGGATATCTTGCAATGACACTTCACCTGGCTCACGTGCTCTTGACTGGTTCAGCCTGAGGTCTATGGTTAGAGTAGTCGACCTTGACTTCTTTAGTGCCACAATGCTGGACTTTAGAATTGCTCCATTGATTCCTGCAAAAGGATTATCACACACATACCATATTCGACACATATATATCTTTATCACTAATATTCAGAAGAAATCATTAAACTTAATTAATGCTCTTGCAAGACATATGGCTACAGGAAGGAAACTACCCACAAACATAGCATAGGAAAGGAATCATTCATTCAGTATTTTACTTCTACATTTTATCATATAAGATCATGAGTTCCAAGCATCATACTTCCATAACCTTTTTACCATCTACCTTCCTACTTATGTCCTTTTCATACATAATATATATATAAACCATAAGTTCAAGTATCAGTTGTAAGTAAAATTTTTAAAAAGATAGTAAAAAGTGTTATAAAAGATGGTCATTAGATCGGGTCATCAGTGATGAATGAAGTCCTAAAGGATTACATAGGGGTGTTTATGGTAGTATACCTAGATGATATCTCATCTTTAGAAAAACAAAGGAACAACACATGAAGCACTTAGATCTTATATTGAAGAAACTCCAAGAAGAGAAGATCATCATAAATCTTTAAAAGAGTGAGTTTATGAAACAAGAACTTGTATATCTAGAATTTGTAGTATCCCAAGGTGACTTGAAGATGGACAAAAGCAAGGATGAATCCATATTAAGTTGGCCTACTCCTAAGACAGGGACTGAAGTCAAAAATTTTCATGGGTTGGGACAGTTCTATAGGAAGTTTGTGAGAAGGTTTAATGAAATCTATGCACAAGTCCTTGACACCATAAAAGGAGGACTTATAACAAAGTTTGTATGGACCAAGGAAGCTAATGAATGGTTTGAAAGATTTAAGAAGGAAGTGGCTACCCAACCTATACTGGTATGGCCAAGTCTTGATAAGTTATTTATTGTGGAATGTGATGCTAGCAATATAGTAGTGGGTGCAGTGCTAAGCCAAGAAGGAAGACCAGTGACCTTCTTTAGTGAAAGGTTAAATGAAGCAAAGTCTAGGTATTCATCCTATGATCTAGAGCTTTATGCATTGGTGCAAGCCCTTAATAAGTGGAGGCACTATTTTTTCCCAAAATAATTTGTTTTATACACAGACAACCATGCCTTAAGCTATTTAAATACACAAGAGAAGCTTAGTTTTAGGCATATAAAGTGGATGGAGTTTCTGCAATCATACACTTTTACAATCAAACACAAGAATGGGGTAAACAACAAGGTTGTAGATGCACTTAGTAGAATGTTGTTGACTATTCAAGAATATAGTTGCAGAGCATAGGGGTTGAAGGATTCAAGAATATTTATGAAGGAGATGTAGATTTCTCAGAGATCTATAAGGTATGTAATGATTTTGAAAATCATTTTCATAGTGAATATGCAGACTATACTTTATACAATGTTTTATTATTAAAAGGGAAACAACTATGTGTTCCAAGGGGTTCCATGAGGGAGAACCTCATCCAAGATAAGAACAATGGTATCTTAAGTGGATATTTTGGGTGAAATAAGACCCTAGACCTAGTAGAGAGATTCTATTGGTGGCCTAAAATGCAGAAAGATATAAGGATTTTTGTTGTTCAATGTGGAGTATGTCAGAAGGCAAAGGGGACATCATAAAATGTAGCTCTTTACCAACCATTTACCATCCCATATAGACCATGGAAGTGCACAAGTATGGATTTCATAGTGGGGCTACCTAGTACACCAACTAGTTTGGACAGTGTGTTTGTGGTAGTGGACAGATTCAGTAAGATGAGTCACTCTATCCCATGTAAAATAACACATGATGTCAGTCACATTGCCCACCTTTTCTTCAAGGGGATAGTAAGGATACATGGTTTACCAATGAGCATAGTTGTAGACAGAGATGTGAAATTTATGGGACACTTTCGGAAAACCCTCTAGAAAAGATTAGGTACTAATTTGGCTCATAGTTCTGCATATCATCTTCAAACAGATGGTCAGACAGAGGTAATTAACAAGGTTCTTGGAAACTTTTTGAGATGTTTAACAAAGGAGTATGGACAAGGATGGGAACAAGTCATCCCACAAGCAGAGTTTGCCTATAATCATAGCGCAAACAAGACTACTGGTAAGATTCCATTTGAGATTGTGTATGGGGTACATCCAAGGGGTTTTTTTGAGCTTAGAGATCTAAAAAGTTATGAAGGGATCAGTGGAAATGTAGATGAATTTTCTCAGTCAATTAGAGAGGTCCATGAGCAAGTGAAGAAGACCCTAATGGAGGAAAATCAGAAGCTTAAAGCTAAGAAGGATGAAGGGAGAAGAGACTTATAGTTTTAGGTAGTAGACTTGGTGATGGTATTCTTGAACAAGGCTAAGCTATAGAAAGGTATACCAAGAAAACTATAGATGAAGAGGATTGGACCATGTAAGGTGTTGGTTAAGTATGGCCCCAATGTCCACAAGATAGATCTACCCAAGGATATGTCCATTTATCCCATTTTCAATGTGAAGGACTTGATTCAATACAAGGGTCTAGAAATAGATGAGGGAAATTACAAGGCAAAGATGACTAAGGATGTGGAAGAACTCCAAGTACATGATCATATAAAGCCACAAGTGGAGAGAATTCTGGATTCAAGAGTGAAGAAGAACACTAGGAGTAAGACTTACATGGAGCATCTAGTAAAAGGGTAGAAACAACTTGAGTCAGAGGCTACTTGGATAGAAGAGAGTGAATTTAAGAAGAATGGCATTAGTTTGGAGTTTGTCACAACTCAGGTACCTTGAATTTCTTGTTGCAGGGGGAGAATGGTGCAAGAGCACCTTAAGGTCTCAAGGAAGATCTTTGCAAATTTTGGCTTGTAGGTGGTTCTATCCAACCACCAGGTTAATAAGAACTAATGATAAAGTCCCAAGTTTAATTTGGTGTGTCATTAGAGGTAAGAGTGTTTAGATTCATGTCTTTTGTGTATCCAATTATGCTCTAGTGCTTAAGTCCTAGAAAATTCAACATGGTTAAAAGTTTGACCAAGACTCCAAAATGAAGTGGAATTTGTTATTTTGATGTTTTTAAGTGTTTTAAGGTCTAATGGAATGATTTAGATTTGAATTGAGAAATCTAGGTTAGTGGAACATCAAATGAGCAAAAGTTGTAAAAGTTGCTCATGACAACTTTACAAAGTTGTCATGACAACATTTCCTAAAATCTAGGAAATGGCTTTATTGGTGTTCTAATCCTGATCCAAGAGTCTGAAATTGTGGGAATAGACTATATAGTACCAAAAAAACCCTAATCTAAGGGTTGGATTGGTTATTGTACGAATAGTGTTTTGAAAAGGAGAGAATTGGGCCATGTTTTGTAACAAAGCCTTCATCCAGACCTTTAATGGATTGAATGGACTAAATTAATGCATTGAGAATTTGAGTTTGGTTATGTAATTTACTTATGTGGAGCTAGTTTGGTATTTTATTTCTTTTGTTTTCCATTTTGTAAATTCCTTTAGTTTCACTGGTTCGGTAGTTTGTTCAGAGCCATTCATGTAAAAATGAGTCCCACTTGAGTTCCCATGGTTGAACTTAAATGGAAACTTGGAATCAAGTAGGGGACTATGTAAGTAGTGTAAATATGTATTTTAGAGTCTATTTATGTAGGGGAGATAATTTTTCCATCAAGCCCTAGGTGAGTACAGTGGTATTCTAGCTAGGAGTTTGAATAGAACAGAAGCAAGAGAGCTTGCTAGATGGATTGGTTTGAGACAATAAATGGTGGAGAGGTGTAGGTGAATGTTTCATATACATGTAGATGTAAGAAGGAGGGCTGAATAGTTCATTTGAGAAACTGTTGAAAGCAAAGAAACCAGACTGGACCACATTCCCTTGAAACCCTTGAAAATAGGGGTTTGGTGAAAATCCTTTGTACGAAAAACTTGAAGACCTAAAACATAGAAAATAATTGAGCCTAGATTTTTCTTATAAATAATCCTTAGTTAGTTTAGGGGGTTGTTAAGGACATTTGTGAATAAATCCAAGAATTAAGTTTCTAGGAGGCCTAATTGGGCAAAAAGGGCTATAAGGCCTAAAACTAGAAAAGTTGGAACTCGATTGGAAACCTAAGAAAGAAACCAAAGGAATGGATCAATAATGGTGAAAATTGAATGAGTAATAGTGAAAAACCCCATTACCATTGCTAAGAACAATTTGGGAAGATAGGTGCAAGTTTGAGCGTATGGATGCACATTAGGTATTGTGAAGGAGAGGAGTGAGTTTGAAGTTGTTGTTGAGATCTAGTGGGAGTCGAGGAACATATAAATGACCTCTAGGTAGGGTAGAGTGAATTACCTTAAGAAGAGAAAGTTTTCTCTTGCTAGTTAGATATCCCCATGATGTACACTTCTTCCAGTTATCCATTTAGAAAATTCATATTTCACATCCATTTGACATAATTTAAATTCCTTATGTGCCACAAAGGATAAAAACATTCTAATAGATTCCATTCTTACCATAAGAGAATAAGTCTCCTCAAAATAAAAAATTTCCACTTGTGTGTATCCCTTGCATACAAGTCTTTCTTTGTTCCTCAAAATGTTACCATCTTCATCCATTTTGTTCCAATTACATTATTTTCTTCCACTCTTTGGACCAATTCCAAAGACATTTGATTCTCAGTATAATCCAATTCTTCTTTCATATCCTTCATCCAATTTTTATCACTACATATCGCTTTTATAGTCTTTGATTCAGCCTATGAAATAATGAACAGATTAACTTGTTCTTCTACAACTCTTCTTCTTGTCAATACTCCTCTATTCTTATCTCTAATTATCTAATTTTATGAATGATTTCTTTGTAGATATGGTGCATGAGCACCCTAGTTAAGCCAAGTGTTTCCTTTTGCACTTAGGGTTTCCATTAAGGTCCTAGTGGCCTCTAGTTCATGTTAGAATCATAGGTTACTCATTGGACATCTTTTGTAAGACCTAGTTCTAAGATCGACATTTTATGAGCCCTTGGTCAAATATTTGTCAACTATTTTCCAAAACCTAAAATATAGGTTATTCTTCTATTTTTTCATGTTTTTATCCATTAGGGATCACCAAATAATGGTTTTGACCAAGTTTGGTCACCTACTATGCAAAATTGCTCAAAAAGTTGTCAAGCAACTTTTGAGCAACATTGACAACTTTTGTCAATATTTGTAAAACTCATTCCCAAACAAATATTTGGTTCAAAAATGTGATGTAACCATTGGGAATGCCTACATATTCCCTTTTAGGTGGGTGGTAGGAGGATGTTCTAATTTGGCATTGAAAATTAATAAAGAACAACCATTTCTCTGCAAATCACGTGGAAAGTTGGTTAGTATGGATTGGTACGGACAAAATTGAATGGAAGTATGACCCCAAATGTTGGTCCTATGAATCTTCTTCCATTTGAACTTGTTCTCTTGTTTTGATCAATAATATTTTATAAGTTACTGAATTTTCAATTCCACTGTCTGGTTTGTAGGCCCTAAATCAGGGTTTCATCAAGAATTGAGTATATTTCTAATTTCCACAATGGGAATTCAATGACCCTTTGTGGAGATCATGTTTTAATTATCTTATTAAAGAATATGCAGGATAGGTTTGTCAAAGTGAAGGGAGATGGGCTTGCCATGATGTCGTAGGTGTACATACCCATGTGTGCATACCATTCACTGAATCAGGATAGTCAACATAAATTCTATTTGGGGATTCATCAAAGGCCCTAAATAAATGTAGAAGACCCTTATACATTCCCTCACATAATACAATTATTTTTTTTGGAATTGGATGCAAGAAAGGAGTACTTATAGTGTAAGTTCTGGCCTAATTAGACCTAATTGTAGAAGCACTTTTGTGTGTTTTCTTATCTTCCCTTCACGTTCATGTTTTTGTGCTTAAGTCCAAGACCTTAGGACCTAAAGGGTGTATGAATCCATAATTTTTTCATAGGGTTATGTGGAAGTATTTTTTTATAGAAAGAATCCTTCGAGAAAAGTCTACAAGCCAATAGCAGGGTTTACAAAGAAACTATGTTGGAAGGATTGCATATGCTAAATAGGATCATGTAATCCTTTTCTTAGGGACATAAATCGGCCACATCTATGAGTGTGGGTCACCCCTAGTCCTTAGAGTCATTTCATGGGGTATTGTTGATAATTTGGGTTAAGTTCTTAAGAACCAACCTTGGTAGTTGGTGTTTTAGACTTGGTGAGACCCAGTGAATAGGTTTCCCTTGGGGTATTGGGTTGTGATAACCTTGGACCAAGCCCTTTCTACACTTGTGATAGGTGTGAAGTACTTTTCCCCTTTGAGTTGGGTATTCAACGTTAGATTTCCCTTTTGAGTCCTTTTGGAGGCTTCCTACTGCCCACTTTGCATCAAGTGGTATCAGATTTATGTCTTCTCCTCAGGATGAAGAGATCCCTTCAAGGGTTACAAATAGTTAATTAGCAAAGATAGTGAGAGAACATACGGCAGAAAATTCAGCCTTGATAAGGAGGCTTCAAGAGTTGGAGAACAAGGTAGAGAGGAGAAAAGAAGACACTTCTGGTGGTGAAGAAGGGAGTGAAGAGGAAGATGATACCCTTGATAAGGATGTGAAAATTCTTGTAGGAAAGGGACCCCTCGTAGATGCCTTAAAATCTATGGGGAGAAGAACCATGGAGGAGAAGTTTCATTTACCAACTTTCAATGGGGAAATGAATGCAGATTTGGCCTTGGATTAGATTGAGGCCTTGACAAGATTCTTTGAGTGTGAGGACATCCCTAAGAATCAGAGAGTGAAGATGGAAAGATCCAAGTTGAAGGGAGCAGCCCTAACTTGGTGGAACTTCATCCAAATAGAGAGGGTGAAGAATGGGAGAAGTATGATTACTTCATGGAACAAGATGATAGCATTGATCAAGGAGACATATGTGCCTAAAGACTATGGGGTGCAACTCCATTGAAGGAAGAAAATATTAAAAAAAATGACATGGATGTAGGCTCATACACCGAGGAGTTCCTAAAACTATGCATGAAGACTAATGTAGCAGAGGATGAAGAAGAAAAGCTAGCAAGGTACATGAATGGTCTTAAGGTATCCATTCAAGAGGAACTTAGCCTACAATGCCCTACATTAGTAAACAAGTGTTATTAAATTGCACTCAAGGTAGAGGAGAAGTGGAAAAGAAAACAAGATTTTGGCAAGGGAAAGAGAAATGATGGTGGAAAGAATTTTATAGGAAGAGGCACCTCTTGGAATAGAGGACAATATAGTGGAAGTAGTAGCAAGACCCCTCACCAAAACCAAGGAGATAGGGAACAAGGTGATTCAAACTTCAAAGGAAACTATAGAGGAAGAAGACCTTTCAATAGAGGGAGAACAAATACAGGAAGAGGAAATGGACCCTTAAGGTGTTACTACTACAACCAATTGGGACACCATTTAGGGAGATAACCTGAGAAGAGGAACAACAACATTCAAGGAGAAATGAGAACACAACTCATTCAAGAGGACAAACAAGAAGATAATACAAATGCAAGGGACCTAGAACTAGAGGAAGGAGCATGTTTGATGATGAGACAAGTATTCCTTCAAGTACCACAAAACCAAGAACCTCCTCAAAGGAAGAATCTCTTCAGGACAAAAACAAAATGCCATGGAAAGGTATGTAATTTTCTTATAGATTCTGGTTCAACTAAAAAATTGGTATCTCTTGAAATAGTTCAAAAATTAAATCTTCCTAAGAAGCCACACCCCTACCCCTACCATGTCTCTTGTCTAACAAAAGGTCAACAAACCTTAGTAACTATACAAGCATGGATCTAGTTCTCTATAGTAGATTTTAAGGACAATATACTCTATGATTTTTTTGAAATGGATGCATCCCACATACTTCTAGGCTGACCTTGGCAATATGATGTAGATTCCACACATCATTTTAGGAAGAAAACCTACTCTATCACCAACGATGGAAAAACCTTCACCATGAAGCCCCTACCTGATACTAAAGGAGAGAAAGAACCTACTATCATCACCTTGGGTGAAAAGGAAATGTTGAAAGTGTTGAAGGAACCTAAAACTAAAGTTTTTGTGCTAATCTCCAAGCCCAAGGATAGTATAAGGTCTGATGATAAAGATCCAATACCAGATGAAGCTAAGAAATTGCTAACAAAATATAGTGATGTCACTGCTAGTGACCTTCCCACAAGCCTCCCTCCCTTAAGAGATATCAGTCATCAAATAAACCTAATACCTATTTATTCCTTACCTAGCAAGGCCCCATACAAGATGACACATGCTCAACATGTAGAGATTTCAAGGCATGTTAGTGAACTGTTAGAAAAGGGACTGATTCAGAAAATCCTTAGTCCATGTGTTGTCCCATCAGTTTTAGCCCCTAAAAATAATGGAAATTTGAGGTTATGTACAGACAATAGGGTCTTAAACAAAATCACCATAAGATATAGGTTTCCCATTCCAAGAATGGAAGATTTGCTTGATCAATTAGGCACTTCTTGTTATTTCACAAAAATTATATAAAATCAGGTTATCACCAAATCAGGATAAAACCAAGTGGTGAATGGAAGACAACTTTTAAAACAACTGAAGGAATATTTGAATGGATTTTTATGCCATTTGGTGTGAGCAATGATCCTAGTACATTCATGAGGCTCATCAATGAGATCTTTATTGATTTTATTGGAAAGTTTGTAGTCATAGATTTGGATGACATTCTGATTTATAGTCATAGTAGAGAAGAACACCTTGATTATGTTGAACAGGTTTTGAGGAGACTCCATCAGAAAAATTTAGTGATTAACTTGGAAAAGTGTATGTTCATGAAGAAGGAACTTGTCTTCCTAGGATTTGTCATCTCACAAGGCACCCTAAAAATGGATCCTGAAAAGGTTGAAGCAGTTGTCAACTGGCCTCCACCAAAGAAACAAGGTGATGTTAGAAGTTTACATGGCCTTGCAACTTTTTATAGAAATTTTATTAAAAAATTTAGTCATGTGTGTGCTCCTATGTTGGACACTATAAAGGGTGGCAAAAAGACCAGGTTTGTATGAAATAAAGAAGTTGCAGATGCATTCCAATATCTCAAGAATAGATTTGCCCAATAACCAATCCTAGTGCTCCCTGACTTCCATAAGATATTTACTGTTGAAAAGAATGCAAGCAACTTTAAATAGGTGTAATCTTGAACCAAGAAGGTAAGGCTACAAAAATTTTCTCTAAAAAATTAAATGATGCAAAGAAAAGATATTCCACATATGATTTAGAACTCTATGTAACAGTACAAGCCCTAAAAAAATGGAGACATTACCTAGTCCCAAAAGAATTTATTGTCTATACTGATAACCATGCACTGAGTTTCTTAAACAATCAGGAAAAAATTGTAGTCAAAAACATCAAATGGATGGAGCAGTTGCAAGCTTATACATTCAATATAAAGCACAAAAAGGGGGTAGCAAAAAAAGTGGCTGATGCCCTAAGAAGAAGGATTGGATTGGTTGAAGAAGTACAACTCCAGAGTGTGGGGATTGACTCCCTCAAACATCTATATGATGATGATCTATATTTTGGAGATTTTTTTGAGGTATGCACTAAGATGATAGGAAAATATCATAGTGGTTTTTCTAATTTTCTAATTCAGAATGGACTCTTGTTTAAAGGAGCTCAATTATGCATACCTAGATGTTCCATGAGAACAAATATTATAAAGGAAAAACATGCTCAATTATGCATACCTAGATGTTCCATGAGAACAAATATTATAAAGGAAAAATACTATGGTGGCTTAGGAGGTCATTTTGGGATAGATAAAACCACAGATCTAGTAAAAAGGAGTTATTTTTGGCCAAGAATGGGAAATGAAGTTAAGAAGTTTGCAGAATATTGTACTATTTGTCAACAAGCCAAAGGTGTATCCACTAACAAAGGACTATACCACCATCTACCAATCCCCAATAGGCCATGGGAAGCAATTTCAATGGATTTTGTAATGGGTTTACCTAGAATGAAATAGGGCCATGACAATATGTTTTTCATAGTGGATATATTCAGAAAAATGGTCCACTTTGTTCCCTATAAAAGAAAAAATGATGTATCTCACATAGAAAATCTCTTCTTTAAAGAAGTAGTCAAAATCCATGGCTTACCTTAGAAAATAGTTTCACACAGAGATGTTAAATTTCAAGGACATTTTTGGAGGAATATTTTCAAAAAGCATGCCACCAATCTGACCTATAGCTCTGCCTATCACCCACAGATTGATGGGAAAAATGAAGTAGTAAATAGGTCACTTGGAAAACTCCTAATATGTCTAACCAAACATCACTCCCAAATTTGGGACATTATCTTACATCAAAAAAAGTTTGCATTTAATGATTCAATGAATAGGTCTACTGGAAACACTTTTCCAAAATGTGCATGGAATTCACTCAAAATGTCCATTAGACTTGGTGGAGTTACCTTCTGATTTCAGAGTTAGTGCAAAAGGAGAAGAATTGGCTAAACTGATCTCTAAAGTGCAGACAAAAGTAAAAGACATACTGCAATAGTCTACCATGAAATATAAAGCATAGGAAGATAAGAAAAGGAGAGAGATTCATTTCAAGATTGGAGATAAGGTATAGGCATACCTAAGGAAGGAGAGACTACCTAAAGGCAAATAATCAAAGCTACACATGAATAAAGTTGGGCCATGAACCATCCTGAACAAGATGGGTGAAAATGCCTATGAAATTTCTTTTCCTCCTACTTTACTAATTTCTCCTATATTTAATGGTGTAGACCTCACCCCACACAAGTGTGTTGTAGATGTTACTAATGTCTAGGGTCCACAAAATGTAGATGATGGAGACTATGTGACAGATCTCCCAAATAGAAAACCAATGGAGTTAGATACAATTCTTGAATCCAAAGTGTTGAAGCAAACAATGAAGAATAAGTACATGTAGTATTTAGTGAAATGGAAATGACTCCCTACCATATATTCTACTTTGATGATAGAGGAATAAATCCAACAGCATGGAACCATTGTTGATCAGTTAACCTCAAGTGGGAACTTGAGTTCAAAATATCATGGGGAGTATGGTGCAGTAGCACCCTAGTTAAACCAATTGTTTCCTTTGGCACTTAGGGTTTCTATCAAGGGCCTAGTGGCCTCTAGTTCATTAGGAATCACCAAATAATGGTTTGGACCAAGTTTGGTCACCTACTATGCAAAATTGCTCAAAAAGTTGTCAAGCAACTTTTGAGCAACATTGACAACTTTTGTCAATATTTGTAAAAATCATTACCAAATGTCTAGTTGGTTAAAAAATGTGATGTAACCATTGGTAATTCCTACATAAGACCTTTTAGGTGGGTGGTAGGAGGATGATGTAATTTTGCATTGGAAATTAATAAAGAACAACCATTTCTCTACAAATCTTGTGGACAATTGGTTAGTACAGATTGGTACAGACAAAATTGCATGCAAGTTTGACACCACAATTTGTTCTTGTGAATATTCTTCTATTTTCACTTGGTCTCATGTTTTGATCAATCATATTTTGTAAGTTACTAAATTTTCAATTCCACTGCCTGGTTTGTAGGCCCTAAATCAAGGTTTCACCAAGAATTGAGTGTATTTATAATTTCCACCATGGGAATTCAATGAACCTTGGTGGAAATAATGTTTTAATTATGTTATTAAATAATATGTAGGATAGTTTTTTTCAAAGTGAAGGGAGATGGGCTTGCCATGACTCCCTAGGTGTACATACCCATGTGTGCACCATTCACTGAATCAGGACATTCAACATAACTTATGTTTGGGGATTCATCAAAGCTCCTAAATTGGTGTAGAAGACCCTTATACATTCCCTCACATGATCCAAGTATTGGTTTGGGAATTGGATGCAAGTAAGGAGTACTTGTAGTGTAAGTGCTGGCCTAATTAGACCTAATTATAGAAGCACTTTTTTGTGTTTTCCTATCTTCCCTTCACCTTCATGTGTTGGTGCTTAAGTATAAGACGTTAGGCCATAATGGTATCTGAATCCCTAATTTTTTCAAGGGGTTATGTGGAATTATTTTGTTTGAGAGAAAGAATGCTTCATGAAAAGGGTACAAGCCAATAGGGGGGTTTACAAAGAAACTATGTTGGAAAGATTGCATATGCTAAATACGATGACGGAATCCTTGTCTTAGGGACCTAAATAGGCCACATCTATGAGTGTGGGTCACCCTTGGTCCTTAGAGTCATTTCATGGGGTATTGTTAATAATTTGGGTTAAGTGCTTAAGAGCCAACCTTGGTAGTTGGTGTTTTAGATTTGGTGAGACCTAGTGAATAGGTTTCCCTTGGGGTATTGGGTTGAGATAACCTTGGACCAAGCCCTTCCTACACTTTTGATAGGTGTGAAGCACTTTTCCCCTTTGAGTTGGGTATTCAAGGGTATATTTGCCTATTGAGTCCTTTTGGAGGCTTCCTACTACCCACTCTACATCAAGATAACTGGGAGTTTTTGTAGTAGTTGTGTAAGAAACCTCCTCATCATTCTATTCTTCATTTTCTATATCCTTCTCTTCTTCCCTTTTTTCTAGTAGAATTATGTAATCCATATCTAAATTCTATATTTATATTCTTCAGAATGTCTTAATCAAATTTTACATTTTTTCTCTAAACTATTCTTCTTAGCCTTTTGTTATAGCATCTGTAATCTTTAATCTTTGTAGAATATTCAAGATATATGCCTTCATCTACTATGGTGTCAAATTTTCTTAGATTTTATTCATTTGTTCTAATGTAACATTTTCTTCTAAATACTTTGAAATATTTTAGAGAAGGAATTCTTCAATATCATACCTCGTATGAATTTTTCTTGAGATTCTTTTTTATCCAAAATATGTTCAATTTGTATACTAAATTCAATATTTCCTCTTTCCAGTATATTTCTGGTAGATTTTCTTCTTTTATCATTGTTCTTGATGGTTAATGTATTGTTCTATTCATCCTCTCAACCATGTCATTTTATTGTGGTGTTTTAGGAGCAAACAAATGTCTACTAATCCCATGATTCGCATAGAAAATGTTAAACTCATTTGAACTAAATCCTTAGGTCCTTTATTAGATCTCATACATTTCATTCTTCTATCTACTTCATTCCCAACCATAGCTTCTAATATCTTGAATTTCTCTAATGGTTAAGATTTTTCTCTTGATAAATTAATCCAAGTCATTTTAGAATAATCATCAATTAAGAGCATAAAGTACCTTTATCCTTGTATACTTCTTATTCTAGTTAGTTTGCATATATAAGTATGTATTGGACCTAGCAATCTAGTAGTAAATTCTTCCTTTTCCTTGAAGGTTCTCCTTGTCTGTTCTATAATCTAACATTCTTTTCGAATCTTGTTAGCAGGTTTGGTAAGCTTTGGTAGATCTTTTACTTCTTGTAATAAATTCATCCACATCATGTTATCAAAAGTGATATGCCTTATCCTCTACCACAACCAAATCTCATTTATCTTAGACATCAAATAGTATCCAATGATAGTCTTCAAATTTCTTCCTTATCTAACAACCATTTTTTTTGAAACAAAATGTTATATCCATTCTCACACATGTTCCAAACACTTAAGTGATTATGATTCAGACCTTTCACATAGTAAACATTGCTAGTATCATGTTTCCCATCAAAATTGATAGTTTTGATTCCCACTGTTCAACCTCCTTGACCTACTCCCAATGTAAGGAATCATCCATCATATTTTTCATATTTTATGAACTCACTTTTATCTTCAGTCATATGATTTGAGCAACCACTATCAATAAGTCAATCATCTCTATTTCTCCTTAAACATAAAACAAAATTTACAATGTCCATACCTTTTGAGTTCACCTTTAGAGTACTAAAATTATTACTATTATGAGTGTCTTCCTTAATTTCCAAGGAACAATAATTTATCATCTTATTCATAATAATTTTCTATTAATTTTCCTTTACTTCTTTGTTGTTTATTCCAAAATTCTGTCAGGACATCTAGAAGCGTAATGAACTATTTTTCCATAATGAAAGAATTTATAGGGTAACCTTGTTGGATGTTGTTGGAATTGGTTACTAATGATGTTTTTGGCATTCATTTATTATTACTGATATCAATATATGTTTCTTTGGAGAAAGAACATACTGGTTATTACTGTTGTATGATGACTGATAGAATTGTATGGATATTGTATTATTGTAATATGGATATGAATCAGTTATTGTAATATGGTATATATGAGAGATCTTTTCATTTGAAAAGATGTATGTATGAAAGAGGTGAATTAAGAGACAAAGAAGTGTGGAAGCTGTGAGCTTGATTGTCTACTAGATGTAGAGTATAGGATGTGATTATGGTACTTCATTGGAACTGACCAAGAAAAGATAATTGCTATCAGATAGCTCACTAGATTATATATTTTCTATATACACTTGTGTTCCAAGGACTATAAGTCCTTGAGGGTGGCTTTAACTTTATTTAGGAAGTGTGCCTGGGAAGTGAGCCCGCTATTTCTCTTGAATCCTAACAAGGGTTTTCCTTTTACATGGACTATGTACTGTAATGCACTAATAAGTTGCTAACAAGGCTAAATATTTTAACAGGGATACTAGACTCTCAGTACATTATTTGTAGGTGCTAATTCCCACTGGGGTTTTACCTTTAATAGGGTTTCCTCGACAACAAAGAATTGTGTTATTTTGTTTTCATTTACTATGTTATCATTTGGATTAAAGTTTTGGTTTATAAAGTTTGATTTTTAATAAGTTGTCTCACAACTGATTCACCCCCTTCTGAGTTGTGTTGGTGGACTTTTATTCCTAACAATTGGTATCAAAGCTACTGGTCCTTAGAGAGAAAGATTAACAACTTGAGGTGATCTTGAAGATGGCTTACTATAGGAAGGATAGTCCTAAATTTGATCCTGAAAACTTTGACAGTTGGAAGAAAAAGATGAGAACAAATTTTCTATGTTTGGGAATTGACTACTAGATGATTACTAAGAAGAAGGAACAAATGAAAGCTAAGGATGAACTAGATAAAGATATTGAAGCTGAAAAGAATTTATTATCATGTAACACGGTCGCAAGAGAAGCATTTATTTGCACACTTTCTAAAGGTGAATTCATAGAGGTAAAAGATTTAGATTCTGCATATGAAATTTGGACAATATTGGATGCACTATATGAAGGAGATAAGTTTACAAAGTAGGCGAAGTTAGAAAACTGGAAGACAAAGATGGAAACATTGAAAATTAAAGATGATGAGAACATTAGAGAATAGGCATAGAGAGTTACTGATGTTTTTATTGGCATCAGGAACTCTGGAGGTACCTGTTGGGACTATTTTGTGTTTTCAGAGTCTTGCTAAAAATTTTGGTTCCCAATGTCAGTTTTATGCCCTAAAATTCAAAATGTCTTCAAATATGCCCTCAATTTTTGCTCAAAGTGTCTTCTTCCCAAAGAAATGTGGTACTAAAAATGGATGAAATCTTTAAAACCTAATTATTTTGTGTCTGTACCATGAAAAAACTCTAGACCCTCGTGACCTTTTTCTATTATGAAGTTACTTTTGTCCAGTACCTTAAGTTTTTTAAGTCATGTACCTTTTTATCATTTACCTTTATCTTGTAATCTCTTGATCCAGACCGAATATTCATTATGTTTTGGAGACTTGGCACAAGCTCTTATTTCTTAATTTCAAGAAGAAAGGAATATGCTCTTATGGACTTAGAGATTAAGCGCAGGCAGTCAATCTTGTTTTCATCGTGCAACTGGCGCATGATCGCTAGACAAAGATGATGTCAGCTCAAATATTGGAAGACACAATGAGGACGTGGATGTAGTTTTCATCATGTGGATATTGTTAGATCTCATGACTTAACTCAAGTTAAAAGAAGTATTTGGATATTTAGAGATAGGCTTTATCTCTGAATCTTGTAATCTAACCCAAGGCCAAGATAGAGTTTTCTTTTTCCTTTGTCGCTACATCTCTACATTGGATCAGAGTTAAGATAAATGTTTTGAGACTTAGAAAGGATCATTGATCTCATTTTAGATGAGTGGCTAGTGTATGATCTCTAGAAAATAATCAAGGTCAAGATTTTATTTAGTGATCTGGCGAGGGTCATCAATCTTGTTATATCCTTGGTTTGATCATGTGATTAGCATGTAATCAATCATTTAACTCTAGAGTTAGTAAATCATTCAGAAACTTGGAGTATCAATTATCTCCCAATCTCCAGATGAACCTGTGGTTGAGGCCAAGTCAAGTAAATTTTATTTCAAGATTCAGAGATTGCTTGGTCGTGTGATCTTATAATAAAAGTGCAGTTAAGGAAATAGTCTTGAGATTCAGCGTGAGCCATTGGATCAAAAGAAAGATAAAGGTTTGTCTCTTAATCTTGAAAATAATTGATCAAGTACAAAGAATTCAAAGACTTAGAACTAATCGCTGATTAAAGAAAAGATCTAAGGCTAGCACGTGGTATTTAGATTAAACCTGAGTTATAAAAAATTATTCAGTGACTTAGAGATCTATTCAGTCGTTGAATCTCCAAATGAATCCAGGTCAGTTCTGGTTAGTTGAAATCCAAGTGAGGTTTTCCTAGAAAGAATCTAGACCATTGATCAGAATAGAGATTTTCATCTGGCGCTAAATCGCTACAAAAAGCTAAAAGGTCATGAATAATTCAACAATCAGGAGGTAATGGGCTAAGATGTAGATGTGTGTCTAAGTTGAAAGAGAAAAATTGTGGTTCTCATCAAGTCTCTAAATGAACCCCAAGTTAAGAAAATCATTCAGTGATTTAGAGATAGCCTTTATCTTTGAATCTCGAGACTTGACTAGAGTTAGTCTAAACATTGGGAGATTATGAGATAGCCCCTATCTCATAATCTTGGAATAGATTGGAGTTAGCATCAAGGATTATGAAATAAAATAAGAACTATGGATTAAGATTAAGATCAAGGGTTGGTACTAGATCTCCGAATGAACCATGGGTCAAGGAAATTTGTTCAACGATTTAGAAACATAGCTACTCCTAAATCTTAGGATTTAACTTGGACTCAAGAGAGATTTATTCTTTCACCTTATCGATGAATCTCTAAATGGACCTAAGTTTAAGTTAAAATCTCAGAGACTTGGTGAGAATTGTCGATCTTATCTTAGATGAACGTTTGTCGCTAGATCTCCAGATGAAACTTGAGTTAAGATTTTTATTCAGCGACTTAGCATTTCCTTCATCTCTGAATCTCCAAATTTGATCATGGTTGAGTAAAGTCAAGTAAAGTTACATTGCAAGATTCAGAGATAAGTAGAGATAAGTTACTTAGCATTAAGATGTGAACCAAAGAAAAAGAAAAGTTAGAATGAGTTTCTAGCGCTAAATCTCAAAACAAAGTTAGAGTTAAGAAAACCATCTAGAGATTTAGTGAGGATCATTGATGAAGTAAGAGATCTTTGGCTGGCACTAGATCTCATAATATAACCCAGGTCAGAATAAACACTTAGAGATCTAGAGATAGTGCAATCACATAATCTCTAGATAGACTATGGTAGAGCCCAGTGTAGTGAAATCCTGAGTATCCTATTCTCGTGCCATTCCAAGGAAATAATATAAAAAATAGGGTAATAAAAGATTGGAGATCCTAACAAAGTACAAGTAATCTATTGAGATATAAAAAGTAAGAAAAGAAGGGAAATCAGATGTCATCTTGAGTATTTTAACATATAATAAGGTTTTAAAAGACAAAATGCACTCATAAATTTTTCCAGCCAAGCATTCAAATTCGATTACCTATCAACTTTAAACACCATGGCTAGCTCAAACTTGATTTCAATACACGCATAGTTTGTTAGAATACTTCAGGGATAACTGAGAGGGGGGGGTGAATCAGTTATCAGCAACTTTAAATCTTTTGTACCTATTAATCCATATTAATATAAATTAAGTGCGCATTCAGATAACACATTACACAACATATCAATTTGGTTATGGGGAAACCAAATGGTAAAAACCCCAGTGGGAATTAGTACCCACAAAGAACTATATTGTTTATAGTAATCCCTGTTAAACGATCTTTCAACCCTATTAGGAGTTGTTCATTACAATGCAGTAGTATAGTGACTTGGTTAAGGGTCTAACCCTATTAGGAGTCTTTTATAATAACCCTATTAGGGGTGGTGGACTCACTGTCCAAGTGGTGAAGGCTACAACCTTCTGGTTATTTGATACACACTGTATCAACAAGGTGAACTACTTCTTGTGACAGTGCTTGTCTGATTAGTTCCTTTTGTGTGTCGATGATTTAACCTCTTGTAAAGCACTACAACAATCTTATCTATATTCTGAAAGCTTCAACTTCAATATCTATATTATCAACATATGATAAATATAGCTTAGCTACTTTAACACTCTGCTCTGCTTTTCTTATCTCTGGCTTTCGCAACTCTTCTCTTCTCAAATGACCTTCTATAAGTACATTATCAAAGTATAAGATCATGGGATCTGTAAGAAAACTCTTCATAACATCCTTGTTAGCTCTACTAAGTGTGCAAGCATAATTACAACCGCACAAGTATAAACTGAATAGATGCGTCACTTCACTAAGTCAGCTTCACCAATTTAACCATAAATTTACAATCTTCTTGAAATATGTTTGGCACCTTTAGAGTAATATCAACAACTCATAACTAATCATGAATATTTATACGCATATCCTGATGATAAGCGCAACTCCAGAAACATGTTACATACATCAGCCTTAAACCATTATTCCTCCAGAACTGTAACCGTCAATAACATAATTACATATCTTTACTAAAACATCAGATCTAGGTCTGCGTGTATGAACATAGCATAATAAACATGTCAACAACATGTATCTATCCACGCAAGTCTTCATGTCATCATATGGATAAGTACATATAGAACTACTGATGTCTATTATATGTTGTCATCAATGAGAAACATAAAATCAATCAACTGTTCAGAATCTAATCTCCAACAATCTCCCCCTTTGGTATTGATGGCAACATATGATATTAAAAACAAATTCTATTCATGGTGTCTTCTTTCTTTTACAATCTTCTCAATATCCTCATAAAAGATTCATCAACACTGCTACAGTTTCATGGATTGTGTTTTATCTATATACTCCCCCAGAGTATAAGCTCCTTGTATGTGTTCCTTGTTTTTAGTACATACTCCCCCATTGACATCAATGGAAAAGGGCACCATAAACCATTATGCACAGGTACTACTCC
>MU228067.1:362460-377839 GCA_018584345.1 Thuja plicata | reverse complement strand
TGATAGGTTTAGGAGTGTTATCTCCAAATCTAACCATACCACCTTTGTATTTGTCTAGATGAACAAATCTGTCTTTGTCACCTGTCATGTGATGCAAGCATCCACTATCAATGATCCAATCAGTTCTAACATCTGCTTTGAAAATTAAGGCTAATTCATGATCTTCTTCTTTATCTACAATGTCCATATCTTCGAGCAACCTTTCCATGTCTTTAAGGGCAACAAATCCAATTTCATCTTCTCCTGAATCTTCATCAGTTACACCTTCTTCAACATGTAACATTCCTTCCTATATTTAGGTTTGTAATCAGATCTGAACTTCTTGACTCTCGTGGGACACTTAGATGCAAAGTGACCAATCTTATTACATGAAAAACACTTGAATGGAAGTTTTCCTTCATACTTTCCTTTTCCTTTCTTTTCTCTCTTAGCAATCATGGCAATTATCTCTTCTAGCTCTTCATTAGTTTCTTCATTCTCATTATGACTAGAGATGTGTGAGGATTTCTTACTGTGGATTGAAGCTTTGAAGGTTGTTTCATTCTTAGGTTCAGTCTTCAATCTTGATATCTCAAATGCAGAGATTTTTCTGATCAAAGTCTCTCTCTTGAGGTCTTTAGAAAACTGCATGGTCTCATCTAGAATGTTGATTTTGCTTTCATAGTCTGCTATCAATGTAGTCATTGACTTGTCCATTATGTCTTCTTCTGAAATTTCTGCTCCATTGTTTCTAATCCCAGATACTGCTTCATTATCCTCTGATTATAAGCTCTAATGTTTTCTTCAGGTAACATTTCAAGACTATTATATTTCTTTTTCCATGTCTTTCTGCACGCATTCTTTTCTCGGATGTCTCCTTCAAACATATCTTCCAAATACTTCCATATGGTATAAGCTCGGTCAACTTTCTTGATCTCAGAAAATTCACTATCTAATAGGGAACTAATAAGGGCTTCTTTTGCAATAGCATTTTCTGTGAATACCTCCTTATGTTTGTTTGTAGCATCATCTTTTGCAAGGTCTTTTAAAGATGGAATATCAACTTCTTGTGTAGGAATCTCAAAGATCTCAAAGCCAACACATTGTAGATGTGTTATGATTTTGTTCTTCCAATCCAGATAGTTTTCTCCATCAAACTTAGGACTCTCTTTTCTGAAGTATGTCATCTGATCTACCTTAAGTTGTTAGGCTTTCTCTCCAAGGCACTTGGCTCTGATACCAATTGTTAGAATAATGTAGGGATAATTGAGAGCGGGGGGGTGAATCGGTTATCAACAACTTTAAATATTTTGTACCTATTAATCCAAATTGATATAAATTAAATGCGCATTCAAATAACACATTACACAACACATCAATTTGGTTATGGGGAAACCAAATGGTAAAAACCCTAGTGGGAATTAGTACACACAAAGAAGTATAATGTTTATAGTAATCCCTGTTAAAAGATCTTTCAACCCTATTAGGAGTTGTTCATTACAATGCAGTAGTATAGTGACCTGGTTAAGGGTCTGAACCTGTTAGGATTCTTTTACAATAACCCTATTAGGGGTGGCAGACTCATTGTCCAAGGACTCACTGTCCAAGTGGTGAAGGCTACAACCTTTTGGTTATTTGATACACACTGTATAAATAAGGTGAACTGTTGTTTGTGACACTGCTTGTCTGATCAGTTCCTTTTGTGCACCGATGCTTTAACCTCTTGGAAAGAACTACAAAAATCTTATCTGTATTCTGAAAGATTCAACTTCAATATCTATATTATCAACATATGATAAATCTAGCTCTGTTGCTTTAACACTCTGCTCTTCTTTTCTTATCTCTAGATTTTGCAACTCTTCTCTTCTCAAATGACCTTCTATAAGTACATTCTCAAAGTATGAGATCATGGGACCTATAAGACAACTCTTCATAACATCCTTGTTGGCTCTACTAAGTGCACAAGCATAATTACAACTGCGCAAGTATAAACTGAATAGACGCGTCGCTTCATTAAGTCGGCTTCACCAATTTAACCATAACTTTACAATCTTCTTGAAATATGTTTGGAACCTTTAGAGTAATATCAATAACTCATAACTAATCATGAATATACACACACGTATCTTGATGATAAGCACAACTCCAGAAACATGTTACATATGTCGGCCTTAAACTGTTATTCCTCCAGAACTGTAACCGTCAATAACATAATTACATATCTTTACTGAAACATCATATATGGGTCTGCGTGTATGAAGATAGCATATTAAACATGTCAAAAACATGTATCTATCCACACAAGTCTTCATGTCATCATATGGATAAATACATACAGAAGTACTGTTGTGTATTATATGTTGTCATCAATGACAAACATACAATCAATCAGCTGTTCAGAATCAAATCTCCAACATAGTTATTACATAAGTGATTGAGAAACAATTTCTAGGTTCTCAAATAGACTGAAGGATTAATGATTCAATGATAAATAGATGCAACATTTGTACATTAAACTTACCAAAGTTTTCAGAGAAATAGAGTGAAGATGAGTCGAGGAGGGCTTCAGCCAGTGGTGAAGGCAAGGATGCAGAAGAAGGACAAAAATGGAAAAAAAATTATTCATATGAGTTTTTTGTTCTACTTCCTACAACCAACTAGAATAAAAAGGTAAATGATGAATACTTCTCTACCTACATGTCAAATTGTAGGGACCCCATCGCTCCCGGGTGCTCTAGTTATCACTTGTTCTATTAATTTTATAGTAATAAGGATAGGAAAATCCCTATGTCAAACCCCTAGACTTTAAGTTTAGACAATTTAATAGTTCCAAATGGTTTTCTAGATGTGGACCTGTAAGTAGAATTGGATAGAAGATATGACACTATCTCCAAAACCATCAGAAAACATGATGAGACAGCCTAGTCACCTTGGATAGGGCTTCTTTTATGAAATACTTTGATATATATCATTCTTCTGCCACTGAAATTGACCTAACCAAATTGAAAAACAAATATACTAGAGAAGTCAATGTGGTTAAGAATTTGATCCAGTCTCATGTAACTAGGTCAAATAGAAAGTATATAGCCCCAATGCTTGCTTCTAAGGGTGCACCATATGAATTCAAGGGCTTCTACATGAAGTATCTGTCTTATGGGCTATGTAGAGTATTTTGGATGGATGGACATATTGAAAAGATGCCTACAGATTTACTGATGATCATCCTGCTAGTAATAACTAAGGGGGGGTGTGAATTAGTGGCCTCAAAAATATTTCAATAATCAACCCTTAAAACTTAGTACCACATAATTATACCTCTAGTTATCTTCAGTCCTATAAGATGAATGCCTCCAAATACTTATATCAATTTAATACTCCTCAAAATGCTTTGTAAAACCTTTTACTATGGATTTACCAATTAGCAGTCTGTCAATTTACCGAAAGATGGTAAATTATCTAGAGTATACCGATCAATCCAATTAAGTTAAGTGTAATGCAAAACATTGAGGTAATGAATCATAAACACATTGACACATGGATTTTTAATGTGGAAACACTATTAAGGGAAAAATCACTTGGGACCGGTAACCCAAAATTTTCACTCTTCTAAAGTGAGCTCAGTGAAGAGCCAACCCTGTTAAAGGTTACAAACACACTGTTAGGTGTGACCTTGTTAGAGGATTTAAAATTTTAGTCTATCACTTGATATCAGAAATCTTTATGCTACCATCCTTGATCAAACACTCACTTGGCCTATCAATAGGTATCTGGCATCTCGTGCTATCTTCGTGATCAAATTTTTGATACTCCATTGGATGTATCTCAATATAGAAAGGATCTTTAAATCTCACTCAGTTAAGAGACTTTCTGAATCAATGGTTAAACTAAAAGAGTATGATCTGATCACATAACAACTATACTTATAGATTTTTAGATCTATTTTAATCTCACAAACTATTCTAATAAATAAAACTCTATTTATACCTTTGCTCCACTTTGATTCTTCTTGGCGATGTTGTGCTCTGTTTCTCGGTGTCTGCGGAATTCTTTATCTCTTTCCTCAGCTTGTTGATCAGTACTATATGAAGTTTCACTTCATCAGTTTCTCTTCAACATCCTCTTTTATTTTTCTCCCCACACCAATTCGTAATGAATTGAGTTATCTCTTAAATAGACATCATATCACTGTTGTTAGGTTCTTGATTTTCTTGATCTTGGTGTGATCCACAACTCTTACCAATTAGATATAAAAAAAAACTCCTATTTTATCTTACTGAGATCTTTTTTCCAACTAGACAAATCAGCTTTAAATCAATCACTTATCTCTGGCTTGTGTTGTCGATGAAAACAATGATAACTATTAGTTAACTCTATATTTAGCTCTGCCAGCTAGATATTTTATTGTTTATAAACTCAAGTTAATTTTGGTTTAACTCTTTGATAGTGTCGGTCAACACTCCAGTTCTCCTCAGGCTTGTTCGTCAGTTTACTCTATATTTTTGGCCATCGAGTTTGCTTGTGATTCTGCTCGTTGGTAATGCTCATCAGTTTTCTTGCGCGGGCATCACTGTGATTTGACTCTCAGGGATCTCTTTCCTTTGGGTTCTACTAACCGTCGGTGTTTGTAGTCATAATGTAAATTCTTGTATTTTATGCATTACAAAAAGCATAATGTTTATCTCTCTGATCCTCTAAAGTCTTTGACACTTTGATTATAACTGTTTAGATTATATCAAGTTCACATCAATGACAATACAATCCATTAACTGATTTAATGTCTTGCATTATCCTTCTGCATTTTGGTTATCAACTTAACATCTTCAAATATTCAATCAATTACATGTCATCAATCTCTCCCTTTGGCATTGATGGCAACATACTACATTATCATACTACACTATCACTAATACAATATGAAATATATAGTTTCATCAAGCTTTTCTAATGTAACTATTACAAATGTCTGGCTCTCGGTAAGCTCAAAATTATCTTAGAAATTTTTCATGTAGAGTGGTTGTCTTCAATCCTTAATACCTTCACTAGATAGATGTATCATTTGATATCTCTGGTCTGATATGTGCTTTGTCTTGACTATTCCTCTTCTTGATAATCTCTTTTTCTTTTGACAACATTCTTTCTATTTGTTTGAACTCTCTCCCTTTGTTACTTCTCTCCCTTATATGGATATTTCATATGTAATCAATTTCTCTCCCTTAGAATATTGATTAACTCTTCATTTTTTATTCTGATGAACTTCTCTTCATGGATAATGATATAATCTCTCCTTTTATTATATCTCTCCTTTATGTGATATGGAGATCATCTCTCCCTTTGTATGATAAAGCACATCTCTCCCTGATGACCTAGTAATAATTCTCCCTTTTGTATGATAATGAGATATTTCTCTCCCTTTAAAAAAATGCCAAATAAAAATACTTCTTATTTTATCATCTATATCATCTTTCATCTCTTTGTAATGTACAAATGTATCTGCTGTTGGTCATTTCAGTGTTTGCATCAACATGATTGATCTCTAGATGCTGTATAGGCTGATGCAACCTCCTAGTTAGATTACTGACCGATAGACAAGGGTTGAACCCCTAGTCTTTGTCTCAGATACTCAAAAGTATCCTTTGGTAATGGCTTGGTGAATATATCGGCTAATTGTTCCTTTGATTGAACATATTCTAGTGTCACTTCTTTTGCTTTCACTTGTTCTTTTAGATAGTGATACTTGATAGCAATATGCTTAGTCTTGGCATGCATGACTGGAGTCTTAGAAATGTTTATTGCACTGGTATTATCACAATAGATAATTACTGGTTCAAGGATCTTCATATGCATACCTTTCAGTAATTGTTTGATCCATGCAACATTTGAGCAATTTGCAGTAGTAGCCACATATTCTCCTTCTATAGTAGACTGAGAGATGCATCCTTGCTTCTTGCTTATCCATGTGACAAGTCTGTCACCCATGAAGAATGCTCCTCCAATTGTGCTCTTTCGATCATCAATGTTTCCAACCCAATCAACATCTATATAGACTTGCAGCTCAAATTTTCCTTCTCTTGTACCATAAGCCACAATCCTTGGTGTTCTTTAGATATCTTAGAATTCTTTTGACAATAGTCGTATGTGATTCTTTGGGATTAGAAGATAATCTTGCAACTATCTCCACTGCATGTGGTATATCTAGTCTAGTCTAAACAACATACATCAATTTTCCAATCATTGATCTATATAAGGTCTGATTTACCTCATTTGTCTTGTCTTCCTTTGTCAACTTACATCCAGTAGCCATAGGTGTTCCAACTAGTTTTGAATCTTCCATCTTGAATATTTTTGGCACTTCCTTGATGTATTTGGACTGAGTGATGTAAATGCCTACATCTTGTTGAAGATTCTATAGACCAAGAAAGAATTTGATCTCTCCAAACATAGAAATTTCAAACTCCTTTCTCATTTCATCAGCAAAGGATTCTCATAATAATTCATTCTCTCCAAAAATGATATCATCAACCAAAATTTCAGCAATCAGAATATTACCATCGGTATCTTCTTTTAAGTATAGATTGCTATTTTCACTTTCTCTAAAAAAATTTATGCTAATGAGATATGAGTGAAGTCTTTCATACCAGGCTCTCAGTTCTTGTTTCAATCCATAGAAGGCTTTGTGTAGTCTACATACCATTTTTTTCTTGTCTAGATTAACAAACCCTTCTGGTTGTTCAATGTATACCTCTTCTTCAAGAATTTCATTTAGGAATGCAGATTTGACATCCATTCGGTATACCTTGAATCCTTTAAATGTAGCATAAGCAAGTAAGATTCTAACTCCTAGTCTAGCAACGCATGCAAAGGTTTCACCATAATCAATACCTTCTTCTTGTGCATATCCCTTGCATACTAATCTTGCTTTGTTTCTTGTGAGTTCTCCATTCTCATTCAGCTTGTTTTTTAATATCCATTTGGTACCGATGACATTATTGTCATCTATTCTTGGTACTAGTGTTTATGTATTGTTCTTCTCAATCTATTCTATCTCTTCATTCATAGCACTAACCCATTTTCTTGTTCTTGTTCCATCCTTCTTGTCTCCTATGATTTGATTTTGTAGATGATTTCCTCTGACATACTTGGCAAGCTTCGGTTAAGCTCCATGTTCAACATTGTGATTATCTTCTTCACCTTCATTTTCATCTCCATTGTTTAGAACATTATCTTGAGTATTATCCTGATCATCGATAATTGCAATCTGATTCTTAAAAGCAATGTTCTGATGCTCGGGTGCAACACACTGTTGCTCAAGTAGAGTGTCGGGTTCTATATAAGAAAACTTGTTGTAGTCCTCTAGTTCCTTTTTTCTTTCCTTATCATTCTTTTCTACAAATTCATCTATTTTCACATTTTCACTTTTAATGATTTTTTTAGATGACTTGTTAAGACATTTATAAGCCTTGCTTTTGGTTGAATACCCTAGGAAGATACATTCTTCACTTTTGCAGTCAAGTTTTCCATTTCTATCATCCTTCAATATATAACATCGACTACCAGAGATTCAAAAGTAACTTACATTGGGTGTATGACCATACCAAAGCTCATATGGTGTCTTATTTGTGTCCTTCTTCAATTGTACTCTATTTAGCGTGTAGACAGAAGTATTGACAGCTTTCTTTCAAAATGTTTGAGTGATGCTTTTCTCAATCATCAATGTTATTACACAGTCAACAATTGATCTGTTCCTCCTCTTAGAAATTCCATTTTTCTATGGTGTCCTTGGTGTAGAAATCTGTCTTTTAATTCCATGCTCATTGCAATAGTCACTAAATTCTTCTAAAGTAAATTCCCCTCTTCTATCTAACCTTAAGCATTTCAATTTCTTTTCACTTTGTTTTTCAACCATTTCTTTATGCCATTTACACATCTTAAATGCTTCTGATTTATCTTTTAAAAACATGAATGTCATCATTCTAGAGAAATCATCAACAAAGAGAATTAAATACCTATCTCCATAGTAGCTCTTTGTCTTCATTGGTCCACATAGATCTATATGGACTAATTCTAGAATTGCAGTAGATGTATGATTTTTTCTCTTGAAAATATACCTTTTCATCTTACCTTTTTGACAATTCTTGCACATGATATGCTTGGGCTTAGTCATCGTCGGTAAGCCTCTGACATTCCTTTTGTTGCTTATCTTTATCTTGTTGTCAAAGTTCACATGACACAATGTTTTGTGCCACAACCATAAGTCTTCATTTCTAGCCATCAAACAAGTGGTGTTAGTGTCATCAAGATAGAAAATGTTACCTTTTGTCTACTCACCGGTACCAATCAACCTTCCTGATTCATTGAAGATCTTTGCCTTTTTATTTTCAAATACTACTTTGTGACCTGAATTGTTCAGCTAAGAAACACTTAATAATTTCTAATTCAGTCCTTTGACCTAGTAAGAATTTTCACATTTTATCAAGTTATTCAACATTATGGTTCCTTTACCTTCAACTGGACAATGTGTATCATTACCCATTCTCACTGAACCGCCATTATAGTATTCAAAATTCTCAAACTTTTGTTAATTTCTGGTCATATGGTGAGTGTAGCCACTATCTATGATCCAGACATCATTTTTATTAACTTTAGATATGAGTGCAGTTTCTACATACCTTTCTTCATCTTTATCTTCATCTGAATCATCCTTTATGGCTACAAATACCATCTCAATGTCTTCTTCTAATTTGGTGTCAGTGTTATTAGTTCTTCTCTCAGCTAGGTAAAAAACTTTCTTCCCTTTGTCCTTGTAGTCTTAGGTATCTATCTTATCAGATTGTCAGTTGCTTCAGCATCCTCTATTATCACATTTGTCAAGCTTCTTCTCATAAGGTCTGTCATTTCATTTGTCATCTTTTTGTTAGTTTGGACATCTTGCAGCAAAGTGTCCAACCTCTTTACAATTGAAACATACAAGTGGTAATTTACCTTTGTATCTTCCTTTGCCTCTCTGCAATCTTCTTGCGATTAGGGCTTTAATTTCATCAATTCCTTGATCATCATTATCACTATCACTATCATTTCTAAAAACATGTCTATGACTTGAGTTACTTATCTTTAGATAATATTTGAATGGAGATTCTATGGATGGTAAGACACTATTATCAAATTTATTCATCTCAAATGATATTAGTCTACCAATCAGACTATCTAGAGTAATTGTGTTGTTTGCAACTACTCTCATTTCTTGAATAGCAGAAACTCTAATAGCATAAACAGGCAATAAGGTTTTGAATATTTTTCTTACCATTGTCTCCTCTTCAAGTACACCTCCAACTCCTTGGATAGAATTTACTCCCTCTTTGATTCTACATCTATACTGAGTAATGTGTTCTCCTTCATTCATCCTTAGGTCATCAAACCTCCCTCTTAGGCTTTCTGCCTTTTCTCTAAGTACATTGGCATCTCCTCCATGTACAAGCTTCAAATTATCCCAAATTTTCTTAGCAGAGATGCAGGTTTTGACATCTTCAAACTCAGCATCTGAGAGTGATGATGCAAGTTCTATCATCATGCATTTATGTTCATGCTTGATTCTTAATTGCTCAAGAGTATGAGGTCATGTAGGCAACACATATTTAGTATCTAAGTATTGAAAAATATCATTTCCAATACCTTATAGGTGGAGTCTCATTCTTCTTTTCCATGATGCAAAGTTGTCTTTATTCAACTTGGGCACATCTCGTATGTTCATCTTGTGATCTTTGGCTTGAGCTGTTAAACTCCCTTTCTAAGCACACAAGCTTTGATACCAATTGGTAGTAATAACTGGGAAGGGGGCTGAATTAGTGGCCTCAAAAATATTCCAATAATCAACTCTTAAAACTTAGTACCACATAATTATACCTCTAGTTATCTTTATTCCTCTAAGATGAATACCTCCAAATACTTATATCAATTTACTACTCCTTAGAATGCTTTGTAAAACTTTCTACTATAGATTTACTGATTATCAGTCTATCAATTTACCGAAAGACAATAAATTATCTAGAGCATACCGATCAATCCAATTAAGTTAAGTTTAATGCATAACACTGAAGTAATGACTCATAAACACATTGGCACATGGATTTTTAACATGGAAACCCTATTAAGGGAAAAATAACTTGGGACCGGTAACCCAAAATTTTCACTCTTTTGAACTGAGATTGGTGAAGAGCCACCCCTGTTAAAGGTTACAAACACACTATTAGGTGTGACCTTGTTAAAGGATTTAAAAGTTTAGTCTGTCATTTGATATCGTGCATCTCTATGCTACCATCCTTGATCAAACAATCACTTGGCCTATCAATAGGTATCTAGCATCTCATGCTATCTTCATGATTAGAGTTTTTGATACTCCATTGGATATATCTCAATATAGAAAGGATCTTTAAATCTTGCTTGGTTAAGAGACTTTCTGAATCAATGGTTAAACTAAAAGAGTATGATCTATTCACATATACAACTATACTTGCATATGTTTAGATCTATTGTAATCTCACAAACTATTTTGATCAATATAACTTTGTTTATACCTTTGCTCCATTTTGATCCTACTTGGTGATGTTGTTCTCTATTGCTCGGTGTCTACAGAATTATTTAGCTCTTTCCTCAGCTTGTTGATCAGTACTGTATGAAGTTTCTCTTCATCAATTTCTCTTCAGCATCCTATTTTCTTTTTCTCCCCACACCAATTCAAAATGAATTGAGTTGTCTCTTAGATAGACATGATATCACTATTGTTAGGTTCTTGATTTTTTTGATCTTGGCGTGATACACAATTCTTTCCAATTAGATTTAAGAAAAACTTTTATTTTATGTCGCTGAGATCTTTTTGCCCACTGGACAAATCAGATTTAAATCAATCACTTATCTCTGGCTTATCTTGTCGATGAAAATAATGATAACTACTAGTTAACTCTATATTTAGCTCTGCCAGCTAGAAATTTTTTCGTTTGTGAACTCAAGTTAATTTTGGTTTAACTCTCTTATAGCGTCGGTCAACACTCCAGTTCTCCTCGGGCTTCTCCATCAGTTTACTCTATGTTTCTGGCCATCGGGTTTTCTTGTGATTTTTCTTGTCGGTAATGCTCATCAGTTTTATTGCTCAGGCATCACTGAGACTTTACTGCTGGTGATCTCTATCCATCGAGTTCCACTGACAATCGATGTTTCTAGTCACAATGTAAATGATTATCTTTTATGCATTACAGAAAGTGTAATCTTTATCTCTCTGTTCCTCTAAAGTCTTTGACACTTTGATTATAACCGATTAGATTTTATCAAGTTGACATCAATGACAATACAATCCATTAACTAATTTAATGTCTTGCATTATCCTTCTACATTTTGTTTATCAACTTAACATCTTCAAACATTCAATCAATTACATGTTATCACATCCTGGATATCTAGAACTCCTATGTAAATACTTATTTTGACTATATTCAATATGTTATTGATAGAATACATGAGGGCCTCATAAGGATTTAGAAGAAGACTAACCCAAAATTCATGCATTATTCAACTCTAACACATTTTTCTTCAACATAAATAGCATGGATATTGAGAATTTGAGACCCAGGATGCACTTCCAAGGTCAACAGAATCCTATACAGTTCTGTATTAGGGTTTCAAATTATACCTCCAATAAGAATGAATTTTGTGGCTTTTAGAATTGGGTTGCACATCTAATTTTAACCTTGTTAGGTGTTAATGTAAGCATGCTGACACTCAAGATGCTTATACTTCTAAAACCTTGTGAATATGTGGAAAAATTTCTAGGAGATCACAATTGGGAATATTTTTATTGTGAAAAGACATACACATTAATTAGGGTTTATGGGTGCTCTTAGCCTCCACATATACTTCCAAGGTATGTGGCTCAAAGGGTTTCATTAATGGATTTCATTTGGAAAATAATGTGGATAGACAAAGAACACTTGGCCCCCCACCTAAAAGGCACATTTACACCAAGGCAATTGAGTGTTGTCGATTTTACTATTGGGAAGAGGGCCATGGATATAGTAAAAAAGTGGTTAGGGAAATGCAAGATGAGTATGGCCTTATACAAATATGTGGATACTGAAGGCTTCATCAAAAGTTCTAAGAAGTTGCTAACCCCAAGTGTCACTGCCATCAAGGAACATGAAGGGTGTGATGAAGAGGATGTTGTCAGAAATATCCAAGAAGATGAAGAAGAAAAGAAGATAGATGCAATGTACTAGAACCTAATACATTTGGAGCAAGAGATGAAAAAAGTAGGGATTCCTTTTGGAGGTTTCTCCCCAAGATTGACCTATATGACAAGGATCACAAAGATGATTGATATGTATGAGACACTGTATAATTAGCTAGAAAATCAGATTGAGGAGAAACAAAGGAGCTCTGAAAAGAACTCATCCTCAAAGTATGAGGAAGATAGTGAGGGAGGATACAAGATTTATAGTGCACCTCAGATACATGTGCCACCTATTTTTGAGAAAAGAACAAAGGCTCATGACACTGAGGCAACAAGTGAGCCTCTAAGAAAAAAAGAAAAGAATAGAATAGGGAGAGCCCTCTCAGATAGAGACACAAGGGAAAAAGAAAGATAAAGTAAGTGCCTTGATCACTGGTGATAGGCAGTATCATCACCAATCAAGGAAAAATATTAGAGAGGGCGAGAAAAAATAAAAAGACATCCAAGAAGAGGTGGAATTGCCCCTCCAACTGTGCCAAGATGAAAGAGAGCTTTATCAAGAGGAATTTCTGAATGATAATGCATAAATCAAGACCGGTGAGTTCAAGAACTTTCTTATCTAGAGAGAGAAACAAGAAGTTGGATCTCAATTGTAGATAACAGAGGGTGGTACCATGCAGAGTGAAGATTTGCAAGCTTTAAAGCCCATGATATTGAATCTAAAGACATCACACTAGAGGAGGCCAGGAAATTGATAAATTCTAGTGGAATGTTACTTGTACCTAGATGGGATTTATCCTCTGCATTTATAATTGATCAAATAAGAAAGCAACAAGAGGTTAATCTATTTTCTGAGGATCAAAGTGGAGAAATGCTAAGGGGATCTGGATATGATCCAAGATCCCAAACTTTATCTATGTGGTCCCTAGCCCCAAGAACACAAAATCCAGCTCTAGTTAGTGTTAAAAATAAGATTGATGGATACACAATCATCTGGACTATCCAAAACACCTTTGTTCTTGAGATTTCCCAAGTTGTTACCCACTTTTCCTGCCTCAATGAGTAAAAAATAGAACAATTATCAACAAGCTATGGAAGGCTCTTTGATGAGTCAATTGTTGTGGCAAAGGACAAAGAGAAGTTCTTGATGCAAATTAGGCTTTACAAGGGCAAGTAGAAGCTTTGCATAAGAAATTGGAAGAGGCCCGTTGGTTGTATTTCGTTTTTTTTCTATTTTTCTCTGTTCCTTGCCCTCCCCTCTGAAACTTTTCAAGTGCTTATGCTTATTCCTTGCCAAATTGTCAAAATCCTGATAAATCCTGATAAACCCTGCTAAAACCCTAAAGCCTAGTGTTAAACGATGTATTTTTAAACCCTTAGCCATGTCTTTCTATTTCTTCATTACCTTTTTCAGTCACTAAAGGCATGTGCTATATAAAAAGATTAAGTTGAGTCGCTTGATCGCATTACCCTGAGCGCATATTCCAAAACATCTCCCGACTTTGCTTTTACCTTGTGTCGTTTAGTCTCGTTAAAAAATAGAATATTCTCTAAGTGTCTCGAGACTTAGTGATTTTCCTTTGGTCGGGTTGTCGCTTGATAATCATGTTATGAGCTTTAAAATGAATGGGACCCACCTTCAGTCGGGTGATCGCAAGAAGAGTCAACAAGTCAAAGAAATGTCTCCCGACTTTGCACTTTCTTCATGTCGCATGGTCGCTGGATCAGGACATTCAAACAGTTAAGGCTTCTCTTCAGTCGTGTGGTCTCATGATATTTGGTGGTTAAGAGATGACAGTCCTGACCCAGCGACTAACAGTTTCAGGTTAAGTGATTTTACTCAGTCGGGATGTCGCCAGAATAGGAGTAATGACTCAGACTTCCAGAATGCATAAAGTGGACGAAGTAATAGATGACATCTGTCAGAAAGCTAGTGGTTGTCGTGTGATCACTAGATAAAGAAAAGGGATCAAGCGATAAGGAGACTTAAGTCATGTTACCCTCAGTCGCGAAGTCTCTTGATATTTTAAGGGTATGTGAGATTGTATAGCGATTAAAAGACAGCCGTACGATGGAAAGATGAAAGGATCTAACGGTGGTCACGTAGTCTGGTGATAAAAGTGCCCCAGGGAAAAAGTCCTTCCGACTAAGCGATTAAGGTATGTCGTGAGGTCGCTGTAAATAGAAAAGGGCATGTGCTGTATAATAAGATTAAGTTAAGTCTATCACCCGACTCAGCGACCAAAGGGTTGTCGTGAAGTCTTGAAAAGAGAAATGAACATCCAGCGACTTGGAGATTACCATGAAATGTTAAGTGCAACGGTTTGTCACGTAGTCTGAAGATAGAAACTGAGTTAAGGTTAACCCTGCGCGACTAAGATTTTCACATATTCGCCTGATCGCTGAAGAGACTTGGGTTAGCTGAGGTAAAGGAATTACGTGGTCGCCAAATCTGATGATCAGACCATGGTTAAGAGATAACACTCGCAACAAAGAGACTTTATGAGGTCGCGAGGTCGCTAGATAAATAGGATCTATAAAAGCGGCGCCAAGTGGAGGATGTGACAGAGGAGATCAAGCCGGGGGCCAATCAGATAAAAGAATTTTTGATTACTGTGTACAAAAGGTAGCTGAGATGTATGACAGAAGGCGAATCACACAATGCCATGTCAGCTGTCTTAACCATTTTATGATTGTGCCAAAATTCTCATGATTTGAATTTGATTTCCTGTCACCTCGTTCACTTACGGCTAGGTTTTTGAACGTTTCATGGCATATCAAATTAATTGCAGAACTGACATTTCTGAACTTTGAGCCATGTACTCTGAACCTTGTGGCTATAAACAGAGGAGTCTGCACTCATTCCTATTCACCGTGTTTTGTGATTTCAGAGCAAAATTATTATTTCAGAGCAAAAGGTGATATTCAGAGCTGTTACAGTGTTCTCGAGTGATTGAAATTTCTAAGTGATATAGAGATTTGTGCTTAGATTTGTTTCAATATCGTTCAAACCAGAAATTCAAAAGCTTGCAAAAATGAGTACTGCTATGAGCATGGCATCTACTAGTGGAGGCAGTGGAGATGACCCTAAAGGAAAACCTAGGTTCTCTGACAAATTTCTGCAACTGCTGCCAGGGTCCACTCAGAATAGAAAGATTGATGCTGGTGTTTTCGAAGATGACTTCA